>CP135532.1:1022940-1039397 GCA_032402905.1 Khaya senegalensis | reverse complement strand
GGAGCATAGCAAATCATCATCTGTTGAATGCTCATGATCCAAAATGCTTACCGGGAGAAAAGACCGTAAGCCGGAAGTTCCTTTAAACTTGCAATCTCTACCTTAGTAAAACTCAATTTCATTCTCTTTCGTTACTGACTTGCCAGAAAAGCTATCATATAAATCAAGATTTTCATGCAACTCGTCCATCTGAAATCAACTGTAAAGACCAGAGATTGAGCTTTTAAGCTTACATAGTAGGTAAATTCTAACGTGGTAGATAATAATGAAGAGAAACGAGGATGATAAGATAATAGTTTCTATATATGTCATGATAAATTCTCCATAATAAAGCTAGTTTTGTTCCATAATGGAATTTACAGGTCAGGGCCAAAAACCATAAGATTAATACTACATAGATCAAACTAAGCATAATCACTACCTTTGATTTCTTTAGAGGGTGTAGTAGCAAAACCTTGGCAACATTCTCATCCCCAGCAGTTTTCTCGTCCCCATCAGTTATCGGTGATATTGTTGGATTTTTGTTCGCCAAATCTTTATTTTTACCCCACAACACTATATACAGCCCAATTATTATCAAAACTTCTCCCACTATGCTGTGGCTTGGAAATCCATACAGAAGAAAGTACGTTTTAGGGACAAATGCAGAGTATGCAAAATCGCTACCACAAATAAACAACATTAACAAAACTGCTTTAGTTCACAAAGGATTATTCCCATAGTAGAACAAAAAAGTGATTCTCTTTGGAACAGCGCTCGTAAAATTTTAAGTGATACTTTCAGAAGACAAAATGATACTCAATTAACCTAAAATATTATGTAAGATTTCAATCGTTCACATAAATGGTTATTAAACAAGTTCATGTTAAAAAATAGTAATAAGCAGAGGTAACATGGGAATACATTAAACAATCACGTGAAATTAAAATGCCTTGGTAATGTTAATATATAACAAGTTACTAGCACAATGATTTCAAATGCCAAAATTGAAACAATGATCCAGAATCAAAAGTAAAACAAATGCACTGGACTTTGCTTTCGCCCAATAATGGGAGTTGTAAAGACTGGCTAATAAGTCAATCCTGTTAAACAATATATTAACAATAAGCTAGTTCTCTTCATCTAATTTTCATTTGAACAGTTTGTTATTTTAGCATTCTGCACTAAATATAACATACGACTACTAATCATTACTAATTTAAACATAAATGACTATTCTTCCTTAAATGCATTAACATTCTGGCTTTAGGATTTCCATTGTAGTAATAGGTTGTGAACATTTCTAATGGTGTACCTATACAATATTTCTATTAACTCCTATAGCCTGATAAAATTTATGACAAGATTCATGAGAGAATATTTATCAAATTAATTTAATCTTATAGCAAAGTTAAAAGCAAAACAAGTTATTGGATTGAAAGATAAAAATATATAGAAGCGTGAAATAATGGAAGTTATTTTCCCTTCCTTCTTTTTACCAAATGAATGGAAAGTAAGAGAAGAGAAAGTAAGTTGTTCAAATTGGTAAAACATACCAAACAACTATCCCTCCGCCAACTTTTCATGTCCTTCACATATTATGATTTCCTACACTATTAGACAAATTAAGTGTATTGCATGGGACAAGAAATTTTCCAACCAAATAATGTTAAATATTAAGTTCTTTATTTTCCTTTCAACTCATACTTCCTCCCATTTATATCTGTTAAGTGTAATTCTGGGGACATAAATCTCTGATACTTAAGAAGTGTACAAAGGTTCTTCTTATAATTCTAATTGCAGTTCCCATACAGCTCTCATCATTCTTGGAATATTAGTGGTCTAGTACAACATGAAAAAATTTCAACATTTAAAGTCAACATATAAATTAAGTAGTGTACAAAATTTTGAATTTGGAAACTCGAGCTCCAAATCAAGCTCTACTTTATTCATACATGCACATCACTCAATTACTTTTTAACTAATTATTTGACTTCAGATAGGGGTACAACCTTCCCATCTGCACCACTTTTTTCACTAGGTCTAACATGAAACGAAAGAATGAAGAAAATGAAAATCTAATTTAAACTGAAAAATTTCGCTATTACTCTGATTGGGAAGACCATCAACAAGACATCATTCTATGAGCAAATATCACATTCACTTTCAATCGGGATTTCCTTTTTTTCTTTCAAGCAACTTGCTGACAATATGCTCTTTTCATTAAATATCAAATCATAGATTTTTAGTTCCTAATAACTTGTGATATTCTACTCACCATTATCACAACTACACCAAAACTTATTGTCCTATGGAATATAGTGATCACCATTTAGGTCACTTTCTCAATCACTATACCTTGAGTTCTGTTAACACTACTATAAACACCATTAGTAATATACCTATTCACCTGTTAACATCATCATGTGTACAACCACCACCAATACAGTTACTATCATATCTTTATTTCTACTTCAATCTCCAGAATTAGGACCATACTGTGATCGTGTTAATCCTACTGTCACCTACTACCAGCATTGAGCGGGAATCACAACTGTAGAATAAAACATACTCTAAAAGCTTTCAAAGCAAAGTTACTGATATTCCTAAACCCTTTCATAAGCAACCATTTGCTCTCACAAATTACCACAATAAATCTCAAATAAGCGACACTAAATTTTTAGTTTCAAAACGCTTGTAGAAAAAATCATTCTACAAATAACTGCAAGATTTTTATTTGAAAATTACAAATTTAGCATAAAAGATAGGACAACAAAAATAATATCACAGCAATAAGGTTGTTGACAATAAGGTGGTTGATTAATAAAGTGGAACTTTTAAGATTCAAAGTTGACTCTTTTGCATATATGCAAATTGAGCCATGTTGGAGCCTCGCACAAACTGCATAACTTGTGCACTTGGCATTGATTTAAACATCATCCAATGACTTTCATGTCAAAATCAACTCACCTTTGGAAAACAGATAGATTAATAGTGAACAGCAAACCCATGCTTTCTTATTTTATTCAACATGAGTAGCTAATAACTAGTTGACTAATTCTATCGTCATGCACTACACTCTCTTTCTTGAAAAATGAAACAAATGTACATCATTCAAATTTAATATTGAGTTTCTAACTTTAAAATTACAAAAAGAATAACAGTTGATTCCATTGAGGAAACAAATTAATTTTATTTTTTTACAATGATTGACCGATAACAACTAAGTGCTATAAACAGATACTAATAGAAGTATAAGCTTAATAACATATATTATTATGAACAGATAAACAGGAGAATAGTGTTATATTAATCACCTCCCCAAATGCAATTTTTCTTCAAGGATCAGGGAGAATAAGAGTTGCGATCACCAAAAGCATCGAGGGATTGAAAATGGACAGAAATAGAGTGTCTTCCTTTGCTAAGCACCATGCCACCAAAGTAATGGTCAACCCAAATGCCACAATTCCCTAAAAACCAATCTGTTAAGAGTTGATTGGGTTAGTTGAATTAAATATTTACCCCAGCCATTTACAATAATAAGCCTATAACTTGCAAAGGTTAAAGTTACAAGTGAAGAAAGTGGTAAAAGAAATACTCAAAGTACATGCAGTTAACTAAATTGCGTTAATTGAAATCAAAAGATTATATCTATCTACCTTTGCATGACAATTATCCTAAAACAGAAAATGAAAAGAAAAACTTTGAAAATGTTAGAAGGGTACTACTCAAACTTTTACTCAAAAAACCCAATATCAAAATTAAAATTTTTTTGCAATAGTTTACTCTCCAACATAATTTTCTTTTTGTTATCTTTAATAAGAGAAAAAAGGCATACAACAAATCGATAAAAGACTATAACAAACCTGAAAGTTATGACCTAAAATTTGCACTTATTGTTTGGGGCAGATTTTCATTAATGAACCCTTTTTTTACCTCAGGTAAAATGTAGAATATTTTACATATTATTGGAGCTAAAAATAGATAAGTTATTTATAATAGTTAACCAGGCTCAACAAAGGTACTTTTATATTTGTTCATTTACCAATAGACAATATTTATAATATTATCTATTTAAATGATAAAAAAATTTTATTATAAATACAACTAAATATTTTTTAAAATTAAAAAATTATTAAATCATAAATAAATTATTACAATATGATTATTTAAATAGTTAATCGTTTTATAAATAAACTTACTTGTTGATAACTATAAATATAAATTAAACATAATTAATTGTATCATATCATATCTTATCACTTTTAATAATTATGACATTTTGTATTAACTCAAATTTATAAAATTTTGTATTGAATTTATGAATCATATTATTATTATTTATTAAAAACTTACATGTTAAATTTATTATTATTTATTAATAAAACTCCAAAAACTCTTTTTTATCTTTATATAATAAATTTAAATTTTATTTAACTCAAATTAAATATAATATTAATAAATAAAATTTATATCAAAAAAATAAATAAAATATACTTGTTACCTTTAATTAAGCAATTATTAATTTACATGTTTTTTTTATCAATTTGATTTAGTATTTGGTACATGTACGGTCTTCGAAGAAGAGAGAATTTTGAACTTTCTCTTATATTGTATTGTAATTTTACTTGCCTATACAGTTTCTCTTCTTCTTTTTTTTTAATTATCAAATGTTGTTTTATATGGTCTCATTTTTCAAAGATTGTTTCTGTTTTTGAAAACACAAATGTTGAAAACACATTTATTGAAACATTCTGCAAAAATGATGTGGAAAAATTGAAAACATTGAATTACTATTTTCAATTTGTATTCATTTTAATCTTCTTTTTAAACATTGTATCTTAATCAAACATGTCATCTCTATTTTATATAATAAATTAAATAAACGATTCTATAATTTAGATCATTTTTCAAAAAGTAATGTTATACTTATAAAATTAAATATTAAATTTAATATATTATCTATTGATAGATGCTACAAGACTTCCATATAAATGATAGATAAGAAAATCAACATTTTTAACACACAACAACAACGACAGAGGTTGATATTCTCTTTATAAATAACAATATTATTTCTAAAAAAAAAAATTTTTTTGAAAATAGAATATTATTATTTAAAATTTTGTTATTTTATTAAAAACTAAACAATTTAATTTTTTTTTAAATCAAAAACTCTGATAATTAACAATAATTTTGCTAAAATCAACAAAAATATAATCCGTTAATTTGGATGGAGTCCATGAATTTTAAATAAACAAAAAGAAATTGGGTCCTAATAAAATCAACCGATCTCCTCCGAGGGATCAAAAATAATGTTTTATTTTAGTAACATTTTATAATTACCAATACATTAATTAATTAAATCCCACATAGATTTGAAAATAAAACAATGAATCTTATTATTTTAAGAATGGCCGAATATGCTAATATGATATCCCTAAAGTTAAGCACACAATAAATTAGTCAATCAATTAATTAATTGGCTAAGTTGTGGTGTCCGAATAATTACATCATCGTGTTCTCCATTACACTGAAGATTATATTTACTTATTTATTAAATGTGCTCTCCACTCTTTAATAATGTTTTCTTAAATAAATTATATATTTTCATGTTGTGCATATCCATTTAAGTTCACCGACATTCCATATTTTATTTATTTTGTTTCTAATTTTATAATTTTGCATACCTAATTGGACTCAATTATAAATCAAACAATAAATCATAGATTTTAGGTATTAATTATACTTTATAAATATAGAACTCCTAGGTTGTTGTTGTGAGATACGTTTAATTGATTTTCCACTCAATTTGGGTTAAAATCCAATGGAATTCAATCGATTTTTAAATTCGTTTAAAATTTATCATAAAATTTCCAAATCAAATAAACACACATCAACTTTAACATTTCTCTTGTTTTCAATTTTTTATATAAAAAATATTATTGTAAAAATATTCATACAAATTAACTACCGCAACATTACATTTTTTTATTTTTTTGTAATTTATTACATTATAGTTTTAATTGATTATTAGATATACTTATAATAAAATTAATTTAACGGATAAATTTTTTGTTGTAGGTACAAGAAATTTGAACTTACAATATAAATTTGGTTTATTTAGAAATTTTTATTATTATCAAAAGATGATGAGGAGAACCAAAATACTTTTTTTTTTTTTCGGGAATTACCAAATTAAAAAATTTGTTAATATGGAAGAAATAGAAAATTTTTCTGTCTGCCAAAATCTGCAGTGGCCCATTAGTCAGCTAAATGATTTCCAAAATAAATAATGAGCCAGTCTAAGTACGACCTATTTATTTTCAGACACCTACTTTCATGTGCAAAAGAAAGGAGTGCGATCAGTATATTGAGGGGTGTATTTAGTACTAATCTATAACATTATTAAGCCAAGCCCGTGAACCAAATCAAAAGTGATACAATAATTAAGGAAAAAACTAAGTGCGTTGTGCAAATACAAGTCAGAGATTAATTTAGTGAAACATAATCCTCCACGTGTTAAAGTTCATTACAAGATTCAATTCTGGCCACACGCTATCCTATCCTACTTCACCAAAATCTGTGAGCCTTTATTTGCTTGACTTCACCTCCACGTGATAGTAATAATAATATTCTTGATTTAATTATAGAAGTGGTAATACCCCCACCTTAAACAGCTTCATCCCATTCTATTTACTTTTCAAAATTATAATTTTACCTTCAATCTGTGACTAATAAGAAATTGTTTATTACATAGAGCATCCTAGAAAGAGAAAAGTGTATAATCAAATTAAAATTCTTAAAAATTAGTGTCATGTAAAATTCAGAATCACATAATTACAATCATATTAAAAAAATAATGCGCTAAATATTTGACTTTCAAATTATGTACAGAATCATTGATTTTGATTCACTTTCCTATAAATCATATCAAAAAATAATAAATTCATGGCAACTCAGTCCCTAACTTCTATAAAAGTTGATGAAAACTCTCTTATTATTTGCTCTTCAATTACACCAGAAAGACAGTAAACACAGAAATCATTAACGTTCAAGGTGCTTGCTCTTTGTCTTTTCCTTTATTAGCTTTTGCCTTTCTTTTTTATTTATAATTGTTTCTTTTAACTTACAGTTAAGACTCTGTTAGTATTTTTTTTCTCAGACAGAAACAAAAATTTTATATCTAACTTTAATAAAACAAGTTTGCAATGGAGTTTGATCTATCCTTTTGAGTTTTTGCATAATAAAAAAAAGAAAAATTTGTCATCTAAACCCTAAAAGACTGTAGTTGCGGTGTAGTCTGTCTTTTTTTTAATTATTTTTTGAATTTCTTGTAGTGATATTGGTTCACCACTTTGTATGCTAAATGTTTCAAGCAAGAAAAAATAAACAATTATTTTCTCTTGATAGATCAAAAAAATGGGTCGCGGAAAACTAACCATGGAATTGATAGAGAAGGAGAAAGCTAGGATGATAACCTATCAGAAACGAAAGAGAGGTTTGAAGAAGAAGGCTCAAGAATTCGCCACCCTTTGCGGTGTTCCGACGTGCATGATTATCTACGGTCCACGGCTGAACAATAGCCCGGCAGACGTCGAGGTCTGGCCGAAGGATCCGAAAGATTTCATGGCAGTAGTCAATTTGTACAGGGACAAGGCTTTTTCATCTGTACGTGGGGTGAAATCTCAGAATCTGTTTGATTTTTTCTGCGACAGAAAGAGAAAAGTTGACGAGAAAATTTTCAAAACCCGCAAGGCTAATTATGAATCAAAGTTTTCTAGTGATTGGGATGAAGAATTCAACAATTTTTCCATGGATCAACTAAAAGAAATTCTTGTAATGTTTGATAATAACATTGAAGTTGCAACAATGAAGCTTGCATTGCTGAAAGGACACCAAAATTATTTGATTGAAGATTCGAAATCCGAATTATTTCTTCCTCCAGGCTACAATATCAACAATGCTGCTCAGGTTTTGTTTCCAGAAAACATTGCAGCAGAAGTTTTCAACAGGCAGCAAAACATGCAGCAGCAACTGGCTCCATATCATCAACCTCTTGAAATAGTTCCATACGATTTCAATTCAATGGATAATCAGATGATCATGATGATGAACGGTAGTGATCATCAAATAGTTAATTCCTCGTACAACAATATTCCGCTTCCTCTACAGCATGCAAGGTATTTCGATCCAATGGCCGCAATGATAGATAATCGTTTGATGATGAACAATCCAAGGGCGTGCTGCCGTGCGTTTGCAGCCCTACGAGCAGTTTCCTGTTCTTCCAAACATTTCTTCTCAAATGCATTGCTCTGGGTTTAATGAATTCTACTGTGACATGAATGAATTTCCCCGCAAGAGTGAGAGATCATCGAAGTGGTAGATAAAGCTTCAATTTAGGATTAATTTTGTTTTTTTTTTTTTTAAATAACGTTTAGGTTTGATTCTTATAATATGTAATTGATTTATGATTTTTGTTAACATTATTTATTTGGGACATTTATTTGGTTATAATTTATTTATGGTTTAATTATTTTAGTTTAAACTTCTTCTAAAATTTGTTAACTGTGAAAAACTTATTTAGCTTGTAGTTATTGTTATTTATTATTAAGTTCGGCTAATATAATTCTTGCTATAATCATGGTTATTCTTGCCATAAATGTACTTGGATTCTTTATGCTCTCTTCATCAAATTTGAATTTAAATCATTAACGTAATGTTGGGGCATGGCTTGGTAGCATGTATTTAACTGTTTTTTTTATTATTATTATTGTTAACATTGTAAATATATACTCTTTTCCTTGCATTTTGGTCCTAAGGCCCAGTCCAAGAAGATCAGTAAATACCATTATGACCATTTGAACCATCAAGCAACCTATGGACCAAGCCTTGGTTTGGGAAAAGGAAAGTTTGAGAGCAGAGAGCTCATAAAACAGCATCGGAGCATAGCAAATCATCATCTGTTGAATGCTCATGATCCAAAATGCTTACCGGGAGAAAAGACCGTAAGCCGGAAGTTCCTTTAAACTTGCAATCTCTACCTTAGTAAAACTCAATTTCATTCTCTTTCGTTACTGACTTGCCAGAAAAGCTATCATATAAATCAAGATTTTCATGCAACTCGTCCATCTGAAATCAACTGTAAAGACCAGAGATTGAGCTTTTAAGCTTACATAGTAGGTAAATTCTAACGTGGTAGATAATAATGAAGAGAAACGAGGATGATAAGATAATAGTTTCTATATATGTCATGATAAATTCTCCATAATAAAGCTAGTTTTGTTCCATAATGGAATTTACAGGTCAGGGCCAAAAACCATAAGATTAATACTACATAGATCAAACTAAGCATAATCACTACCTTTGATTTCTTTAGAGGGTGTAGTAGCAAAACCTTGGCAACATTCTCATCCCCAGCAGTTTTCTCGTCCCCATCAGTTATCGGTGATATTGTTGGATTTTTGTTCGCCAAATCTTTATTTTTACCCCACAACACTATATACAGCCCAATTATTATCAAAACTTCTCCCACTATGCTGTGGCTTGGAAATCCATACAGAAGAAAGTACGTTTTAGGGACAAATGCAGAGTATGCAAAATCGCTACCACAAATAAACAACATTAACAAAACTGCTTTAGTTCACAAAGGATTATTCCCATAGTAGAACAAAAAAGTGATTCTCTTTGGAACAGCGCTCGTAAAATTTTAAGTGATACTTTCAGAAGACAAAATGATACTCAATTAACCTAAAATATTATGTAAGATTTCAATCGTTCACATAAATGGTTATTAAACAAGTTCATGTTAAAAAATAGTAATAAGCAGAGGTAACATGGGAATACATTAAACAATCACGTGAAATTAAAATGCCTTGGTAATGTTAATATATAACAAGTTACTAGCACAATGATTTCAAATGCCAAAATTGAAACAATGATCCAGAATCAAAAGTAAAACAAATGCACTGGACTTTGCTTTCGCCCAATAATGGGAGTTGTAAAGACTGGCTAATAAGTCAATCCTGTTAAACAATATATTAACAATAAGCTAGTTCTCTTCATCTAATTTTCATTTGAACAGTTTGTTATTTTAGCATTCTGCACTAAATATAACATACGACTACTAATCATTACTAATTTAAACATAAATGACTATTCTTCCTTAAATGCATTAACATTCTGGCTTTAGGATTTCCATTGTAGTAATAGGTTGTGAACATTTCTAATGGTGTACCTATACAATATTTCTATTAACTCCTATAGCCTGATAAAATTTATGACAAGATTCATGAGAGAATATTTATCAAATTAATTTAATCTTATAGCAAAGTTAAAAGCAAAACAAGTTATTGGATTGAAAGATAAAAATATATAGAAGCGTGAAATAATGGAAGTTATTTTCCCTTCCTTCTTTTTACCAAATGAATGGAAAGTAAGAGAAGAGAAAGTAAGTTGTTCAAATTGGTAAAACATACCAAACAACTATCCCTCCGCCAACTTTTCATGTCCTTCACATATTATGATTTCCTACACTATTAGACAAATTAAGTGTATTGCATGGGACAAGAAATTTTCCAACCAAATAATGTTAAATATTAAGTTCTTTATTTTCCTTTCAACTCATACTTCCTCCCATTTATATCTGTTAAGTGTAATTCTGGGGACATAAATCTCTGATACTTAAGAAGTGTACAAAGGTTCTTCTTATAATTCTAATTGCAGTTCCCATACAGCTCTCATCATTCTTGGAATATTAGTGGTCTAGTACAACATGAAAAAATTTCAACATTTAAAGTCAACATATAAATTAAGTAGTGTACAAAATTTTGAATTTGGAAACTCGAGCTCCAAATCAAGCTCTACTTTATTCATACATGCACATCACTCAATTACTTTTTAACTAATTATTTGACTTCAGATAGGGGTACAACCTTCCCATCTGCACCACTTTTTTCACTAGGTCTAACATGAAACGAAAGAATGAAGAAAATGAAAATCTAATTTAAACTGAAAAATTTCGCTATTACTCTGATTGGGAAGACCATCAACAAGACATCATTCTATGAGCAAATATCACATTCACTTTCAATCGGGATTTCCTTTTTTTCTTTCAAGCAACTTGCTGACAATATGCTCTTTTCATTAAATATCAAATCATAGATTTTTAGTTCCTAATAACTTGTGATATTCTACTCACCATTATCACAACTACACCAAAACTTATTGTCCTATGGAATATAGTGATCACCATTTAGGTCACTTTCTCAATCACTATACCTTGAGTTCTGTTAACACTACTATAAACACCATTAGTAATATACCTATTCACCTGTTAACATCATCATGTGTACAACCACCACCAATACAGTTACTATCATATCTTTATTTCTACTTCAATCTCCAGAATTAGGACCATACTGTGATCGTGTTAATCCTACTGTCACCTACTACCAGCATTGAGCGGGAATCACAACTGTAGAATAAAACATACTCTAAAAGCTTTCAAAGCAAAGTTACTGATATTCCTAAACCCTTTCATAAGCAACCATTTGCTCTCACAAATTACCACAATAAATCTCAAATAAGCGACACTAAATTTTTAGTTTCAAAACGCTTGTAGAAAAAATCATTCTACAAATAACTGCAAGATTTTTATTTGAAAATTACAAATTTAGCATAAAAGATAGGACAACAAAAATAATATCACAGCAATAAGGTTGTTGACAATAAGGTGGTTGATTAATAAAGTGGAACTTTTAAGATTCAAAGTTGACTCTTTTGCATATATGCAAATTGAGCCATGTTGGAGCCTCGCACAAACTGCATAACTTGTGCACTTGGCATTGATTTAAACATCATCCAATGACTTTCATGTCAAAATCAACTCACCTTTGGAAAACAGATAGATTAATAGTGAACAGCAAACCCATGCTTTCTTATTTTATTCAACATGAGTAGCTAATAACTAGTTGACTAATTCTATCGTCATGCACTACACTCTCTTTCTTGAAAAATGAAACAAATGTACATCATTCAAATTTAATATTGAGTTTCTAACTTTAAAATTACAAAAAGAATAACAGTTGATTCCATTGAGGAAACAAATTAATTTTATTTTTTTACAATGATTGACCGATAACAACTAAGTGCTATAAACAGATACTAATAGAAGTATAAGCTTAATAACATATATTATTATGAACAGATAAACAGGAGAATAGTGTTATATTAATCACCTCCCCAAATGCAATTTTTCTTCAAGGATCAGGGAGAATAAGAGTTGCGATCACCAAAAGCATCGAGGGATTGAAAATGGACAGAAATAGAGTGTCTTCCTTTGCTAAGCACCATGCCACCAAAGTAATGGTCAACCCAAATGCCACAATTCCCTAAAAACCAATCTGTTAAGAGTTGATTGGGTTAGTTGAATTAAATATTTACCCCAGCCATTTACAATAATAAGCCTATAACTTGCAAAGGTTAAAGTTACAAGTGAAGAAAGTGGTAAAAGAAATACTCAAAGTACATGCAGTTAACTAAATTGCGTTAATTGAAATCAAAAGATTATATCTATCTACCTTTGCATGACAATTATCCTAAAACAGAAAATGAAAAGAAAAACTTTGAAAATGTTAGAAGGGTACTACTCAAACTTTTACTCAAAAAACCCAATATCAAAATTAAAATTTTTTTGCAATAGTTTACTCTCCAACATAATTTTCTTTTTGTTATCTTTAATAAGAGAAAAAAGGCATACAACAAATCGATAAAAGACTATAACAAACCTGAAAGTTATGACCTAAAATTTGCACTTATTGTTTGGGGCAGATTTTCATTAATGAACCCTTTTTTTACCTCAGGTAAAATGTAGAATATTTTACATATTATTGGAGCTAAAAATAGATAAGTTATTTATAATAGTTAACCAGGCTCAACAAAGGTACTTTTATATTTGTTCATTTACCAATAGACAATATTTATAATATTATCTATTTAAATGATAAAAAAATTTTATTATAAATACAACTAAATATTTTTTAAAATTAAAAAATTATTAAATCATAAATAAATTATTACAATATGATTATTTAAATAGTTAATCGTTTTATAAATAAACTTACTTGTTGATAACTATAAATATAAATTAAACATAATTAATTGTATCATATCATATCTTATCACTTTTAATAATTATGACATTTTGTATTAACTCAAATTTATAAAATTTTGTATTGAATTTATGAATCATATTATTATTATTTATTAAAAACTTACATGTTAAATTTATTATTATTTATTAATAAAACTCCAAAAACTCTTTTTTATCTTTATATAATAAATTTAAATTTTATTTAACTCAAATTAAATATAATATTAATAAATAAAATTTATATCAAAAAAATAAATAAAATATACTTGTTACCTTTAATTAAGCAATTATTAATTTACATGTTTTTTTTATCAATTTGATTTAGTATTTGGTACATGTACGGTCTTCGAAGAAGAGAGAATTTTGAACTTTCTCTTATATTGTATTGTAATTTTACTTGCCTATACAGTTTCTCTTCTTCTTTTTTTTTAATTATCAAATGTTGTTTTATATGGTCTCATTTTTCAAAGATTGTTTCTGTTTTTGAAAACACAAATGTTGAAAACACATTTATTGAAACATTCTGCAAAAATGATGTGGAAAAATTGAAAACATTGAATTACTATTTTCAATTTGTATTCATTTTAATCTTCTTTTTAAACATTGTATCTTAATCAAACATGTCATCTCTATTTTATATAATAAATTAAATAAACGATTCTATAATTTAGATCATTTTTCAAAAAGTAATGTTATACTTATAAAATTAAATATTAAATTTAATATATTATCTATTGATAGATGCTACAAGACTTCCATATAAATGATAGATAAGAAAATCAACATTTTTAACACACAACAACAACGACAGAGGTTGATATTCTCTTTATAAATAACAATATTATTTCTAAAAAAAAAAATTTTTTTGAAAATAGAATATTATTATTTAAAATTTTGTTATTTTATTAAAAACTAAACAATTTAATTTTTTTTTAAATCAAAAACTCTGATAATTAACAATAATTTTGCTAAAATCAACAAAAATATAATCCGTTAATTTGGATGGAGTCCATGAATTTTAAATAAACAAAAAGAAATTGGGTCCTAATAAAATCAACCGATCTCCTCCGAGGGATCAAAAATAATGTTTTATTTTAGTAACATTTTATAATTACCAATACATTAATTAATTAAATCCCACATAGATTTGAAAATAAAACAATGAATCTTATTATTTTAAGAATGGCCGAATATGCTAATATGATATCCCTAAAGTTAAGCACACAATAAATTAGTCAATCAATTAATTAATTGGCTAAGTTGTGGTGTCCGAATAATTACATCATCGTGTTCTCCATTACACTGAAGATTATATTTACTTATTTATTAAATGTGCTCTCCACTCTTTAATAATGTTTTCTTAAATAAATTATATATTTTCATGTTGTGCATATCCATTTAAGTTCACCGACATTCCATATTTTATTTATTTTGTTTCTAATTTTATAATTTTGCATACCTAATTGGACTCAATTATAAATCAAACAATAAATCATAGATTTTAGGTATTAATTATACTTTATAAATATAGAACTCCTAGGTTGTTGTTGTGAGATACGTTTAATTGATTTTCCACTCAATTTGGGTTAAAATCCAATGGAATTCAATCGATTTTTAAATTCGTTTAAAATTTATCATAAAATTTCCAAATCAAATAAACACACATCAACTTTAACATTTCTCTTGTTTTCAATTTTTTATATAAAAAATATTATTGTAAAAATATTCATACAAATTAACTACCGCAACATTACATTTTTTTATTTTTTTGTAATTTATTACATTATAGTTTTAATTGATTATTAGATATACTTATAATAAAATTAATTTAACGGATAAATTTTTTGTTGTAGGTACAAGAAATTTGAACTTACAATATAAATTTGGTTTATTTAGAAATTTTTATTATTATCAAAAGATGATGAGGAGAACCAAAATACTTTTTTTTTTTTTCGGGAATTACCAAATTAAAAAATTTGTTAATATGGAAGAAATAGAAAATTTTTCTGTCTGCCAAAATCTGCAGTGGCCCATTAGTCAGCTAAATGATTTCCAAAATAAATAATGAGCCAGTCTAAGTACGACCTATTTATTTTCAGACACCTACTTTCATGTGCAAAAGAAAGGAGTGCGATCAGTATATTGAGGGGTGTATTTAGTACTAATCTATAACATTATTAAGCCAAGCCCGTGAACCAAATCAAAAGTGATACAATAATTAAGGAAAAAACTAAGTGCGTTGTGCAAATACAAGTCAGAGATTAATTTAGTGAAACATAATCCTCCACGTGTTAAAGTTCATTACAAGATTCAATTCTGGCCACACGCTATCCTATCCTACTTCACCAAAATCTGTGAGCCTTTATTTGCTTGACTTCACCTCCACGTGATAGTAATAATAATATTCTTGATTTAATTATAGAAGTGGTAATACCCCCACCTTAAACAGCTTCATCCCATTCTATTTACTTTTCAAAATTATAATTTTACCTTCAATCTGTGACTAATAAGAAATTGTTTATTACATAGAGCATCCTAGAAAGAGAAAAGTGTATAATCAAATTAAAATTCTTAAAAATTAGTGTCATGTAAAATTCAGAATCACATAATTACAATCATATTAAAAAAATAATGCGCTAAATATTTGACTTTCAAATTATGTACAGAATCATTGATTTTGATTCACTTTCCTATAAATCATATCAAAAAATAATAAATTCATGGCAACTCAGTCCCTAACTTCTATAAAAGTTGATGAAAACTCTCTTATTATTTGCTCTTCAATTACACCAGAAAGACAGTAAACACAGAAATCATTAACGTTCAAGGTGCTTGCTCTTTGTCTTTTCCTTTATTAGCTTTTGCCTTTCTTTTTTATTTATAATTGTTTCTTTTAACTTACAGTTAAGACTCTGTTAGTATTTTTTTTCTCAGACAGAAACAAAAATTTTATATCTAACTTTAATAAAACAAGTTTGCAATGGAGTTTGATCTATCCTTTTGAGTTTTTGCATAATAAAAAAAAGAAAAATTTGTCATCTAAACCCTAAAAGACTGTAGTTGCGGTGTAGTCTGTCTTTTTTTTAATTATTTTTTGAATTTCTTGTAGTGATATTGGTTCACCACTTTGTATGCTAAATGTTTCAAGCAAGAAAAAATAAACAATTATTTTCTCTTGATAGATCAAAAAAATGGGTCGCGGAAAACTAACCATGGAATTGATAGAGAAGGAGAAAGCTAGGATGATAACCTATCAGAAACGAAAGAGAGGTTTGAAGAAGAAGGCTCAAGAATTCGCCACCCTTTGCGGTGTTCCGACGTGCAT
>CP135532.1:965979-1022440 GCA_032402905.1 Khaya senegalensis | reverse complement strand
TTATTGTGTAATCATAAAAAAAAAAAAATCAAACCCAGATCAAAAGCAAAGTAGAAATATTTATTATTTATTTATTTATTTTTGTATGAATAAAATAATATAATTTATGTCCACCGACAGTTGGGGTTGCCCATGTGGCATACAAGAACATACCTTTCACCTACCATACAAAGATAAACAACAACACATGATATCAGCAAGTGGGCACTGATTTGACCAATAACAAAACGGTACAGCTTTTGACAAAATTATATATAAAAACTGTCTTTTTTTTTAAAAAAAAAAAATACATTTTTATAAAATAAATAATCACAAATGTGATTGCTCAATTGCCAGCTAATTTGCAATAAATAAAGTCATTAGTTTTGAAATGATTGTTTGTGTACCAACAAAGGCTTTGTTCCCATCTAGTTCATGTCATGAAAGCATGCCATTTCTTTGCAATTTTTGTTCTTTTTTTTTTCCTAAATAATTTTGATATTCAGTTAATTAGATAATTTATTTTATGGAAAATAATCATTAATTTATGAATAAAAATTATGTTTGTGTATTTAGTTATTTTAAGATTCCTTCAGCAATATTTTTTCAAAAAAAAATTGCGTACCCAAGTGTTTTGTATTTTATTATTCATTTATTTTTAAATTTTAAAATTAATTCTCGTAAAATAAATATTAAATAATACTTAAATCATCCCGAGTAATTTACCCACAAATTAAAATTAAAATGTGACAAATTTTATTACTTAAATATTGCTAAACTACTTTCAATTTTTTTATTTTTTGTTCATTTTAAATGTAACAATTGTGTAATTTTTAGTGAAATAAAGTTATAAGGTCAAATAAAAAATAAATTAGAAAAAAAGATTTAATCCAATTGCCAACAAATTGATAGGTTAGCCAGACCTAATGTCAATACTAATTATAATCAACATACTTAACGGTCAATTTAACTCCGTTAGCCATAGACTAAAATCGTTAACGGTATTTACTCCGAATAATAAAATAAAATCTTTACCAAATAAATAATCAACCAATAAATAAATAAACAAATTAAAATTAAGTTTGTTAAATAAATAAATAAATTCCGACACAATAGTAGTAATAAATGCAAAAAGACACCTAAGAAACAGGATCTGCCCACGCGGCGTACATCATTCTTTACTGTACACTCTTTGCTACGCTACGCGGTTTTTCCCACAGCTGGCTTCCCCTTTTTCTTTACTGACTTTGCTTACTCACCCAAAACGACGAAGCTTTAATACTTTAATTGACAAAACGAACGCGACAAAAATCACTGTACTACACAAAAATTTCTGAAAACCCTAATTAGAAATTTTTTTCTGTGGAAATTGATTACTTTTTCTTTGCTAAAGAAAATATTTTTATGCTGTCACTAACGTTGGTGGGGGCAGATCACAGAGCCACCACCATCACTTTCTGGACCCCACCATCTCACTAACTTTCCCTGCTGCTGCCGCTGCCGTTTCTTCTCTCTCTCTTAATTATTTTCTTTTTTCTTCTCCCCTTAATTTTCTTTTTCTTTTCTGTTGTCTCTCTGTCACTCATCTTCTCCTCCTCAATTACGCCTCCATATTTCAATAGCACACTCACTTTTCTCTTTCTCTTGACGCTCTTTCTTTCGTTTTCTCTCTTTCTTAAAGAAATCCCATTAGCCGGATTACAGAGGAGACTTGGCTTGCCAAGGAACCCTTAACCATTAAGCATTGCCTTTTTTCTTAATTTTCTACTCTATTTTTTGTTACGTTTTGGTTTCTCGGTTTACTATATGTGACGTTTGAGTTTCTTGGGATGGGAGTTGAGGCACAGACTTGTTTTGGGCAAAACATAAGTGGATCTTGTGAGCGGGTGGACTCAGTGTGAAAACGAGTTCTGAGTTTGATTTGGAGAACTGAGTTGGTCTATTTCTTTCTTTCTTTATTTATTTTTTTTGTGTCGGTGGTGAGTTATGGACACTGGCGGTAGACTCATTGCTGGCTCTCATAACAGGAATGAGTTTGTGCTCATTAATGCTGATGAAAATGCAAGAGTAAGACACTTTAAAACCCTTTTGCTTCATTTCGTTTCTCTTGTTGATTTTTATTTTCACTGGATCTTTTTGTTATTTTCTGATCTGGGTTTGGCTGAGAATGTATTTAGTTTGGGGGGTTTTGAGGTGATTATGATGCGATTTTGAGTAAAGTTTCTTCTGATTTAAGTGATGTATGACGATTGGTTGTTTATTTTGGTGGATTTTGGCTTTCTTGTTTTTGGATCACAAATTCGATTACTTTGCCTAAGATGACTTCTCAGTAGTTGAGTCTGACAAAGAGTCATTTTTCCAAAGTTGTATGAAGTCTTTTTAGGGAAATTCCGAGCTTGATATGCTGATTTAGATTATTTCTGAAGCTGCCAGCTCATTATTGTCGATTGCTATCAGTGGCGAGTGTAGATTTGTGATTTAAGATTTTCAGTTTCTTTAGCTTAGATTAACGGGATTTGGACTTATTCAAAAAACAAGCTTTAGATTTTGGTTCTGATATATACACCGATCCTCCCAAATGATGTTGTTTGAGAATCTCCCAAAGTTTTGGATATTCCATATAAATTGTACAATTGTCGTGAAATAATTGTAATTGCCCCCAAAGTTCTTCATCTGATGAAAATCTGGAGTAAAACTTTTCAGAGATAAGCATGTGTGGCATTTTGAATGTTGCAATTTCCTTTCCCTGAGATCCACATAAATGAGTGTGGTCTAAGTTGACTATGATCTAAGTGCTGTCAAAAAGTCAATGAAGATGTACAGAGACTAGAAATTTTCAGGGAATGGAGACTTGAAGTAATGGTAGAGAGTAAACTACCATTTTGTTTGATTATTCGTGGCTATAATAAAGTTGTTACCTTGTACAAAAATCACTGGATATAAAGCTTAAATTAAACTAACAGGCCTTCATTAGTGAAGTCATGGAAATTTGAGTTAGAAGAACTTTGAATGGAATTTCGGTTTTTTTTTTTTTAAATGGTTATGCATTATATGTTATGCTCAGCCAGTTGAACTTTATTGTGTTCTTCCCCTGCATTTATTTGGTTTGCCAGTAAATGTAACTTCCATTAAGCTTATTAACTCTCAGCTAGTTTTGTTGAACTTTTTAAAATTCACGATAAGGGTCTGATCACTCTTCTCTGGGTATTTGCAGATAAAGTCTGTGAAAGAATTAAGTGGGCAAATTTGTCAGATATGTGGGGATGAGATTGAAATTGCAGTGGATGGAGAGCCATTCGTTGCCTGCAATGAATGTGCCTTTCCTGTCTGCAGGCCCTGCTATGAGTATGAGAGAAGAGAGGGGAATCAAGCCTGCCCTCAGTGCAAAACCAGATACAAGCGCATTAAAGGTGAGAATTGTCCTGCATTCTTTTGTTGACTCCTGCATTGCATAGCGGCCAACTCTAATTCATGACATAAATTGCAGGTAGCCCAAGGGTTGAAGGTGATGAGGAAGAAGATGACATTGATGATTTGGATAATGAGTTTGATTATGACAGTTTGGGCCCACAGCAGGTGGTGGAGGCTGCACTTGCTGCCCACCTTAATACTGGCCGCAGCATCCACTCTAATATGTCTGGAGTTCCCTCGCATTCAGAGCTGGATTCCTCTCCCCTTGGTTCTAATATTCCTCTTTTAACTTATGGAGAAGAGGTGATTTCATTAGCAATTATGTCTTCATGTGTGTGTTTTTGAACTTCTTTCCATCTACTGTACATTATTATATGCTTTGTGTGCCTCATAACAATGCCTTTTGTTTTCTTGGCTCTAGGATGCTGAGATTTCTTCTGATCGACATGCTCTTATCGTACCCCCCTTTATGGGTCATGGAAATAGAGTTCATCCAATGCCTTTTACTGATCCATCTACACCTTGTAAGTCCATCTATTGTTCTCTATTTGCTTATCCTTTTTTTATGTCTGTTAATCTATTTGCCCCCTTGATTCTGAACTTTGCTGCTTTTGATCTCCTAGTGCAACCAAGACCAATGGTTCCTCAGAAAGACATTGCTGTATATGGATATGGTAGTGTAGCATGGAAGGACCGAATGGAAGACTGGAAGAAGAGGCAGAACGAAAAACTTCAGGTGGTCAAGCATGAGGGAGGAAATGATGGTGGGAAATTTGATGGAGATGGACTGGATGATCCTGATATGCCCATGTAAGTGCTGTTCAAAACTCTTTTTCTTTTTTTCTATATGATGATTCTTTGGCTGGCTTCTTGTTGTGGTTGTTTTTGTCTTTGCATGAAAAAACTCCAGATATTTTGCCCCATATTGTTTTGGATAAAGATGAAGATTCCAATGATCACTTAGACAAATCACATGGAAAGACCTTGCTTGAAGCTTTTTATTGGAACTGTAGATATTAAGGGTCTTCCTGTATACAACAAATTCTTCCCTGAATCCCATTTCATTCTTCTCTCTGTGTTTCCTTCTGTCTTCTTCAGTCTGTTCTGTAAGCCCCTCATACATGTTCTGCAAACATGGGTTGAATTGGTTTGGAATTCTCTCTCTCTCTCCGCATGTATATACACATACACATTGAAACTTCTGGGATTATGATGCCTATTGTTTTTTTTTACTTTAAATGGGATACTTAAAGCTTTGTTGATACACATTTTCAGGATGGACGAAGGCAGGCAGCCACTTTCAAGGAAGTTGCCTATTCCGTCAAGCAAGATAAGCCCGTACAGATTGATAATCATTCTCCGGCTTGTAATTCTTGGCTTATTTTTTCACTATAGAATTCTCCATCCTGTAAATGATGCATATGGCCTGTGGTTGACATCCGTAATATGTGAAATATGGTTTGCGGTGTCATGGATTCTGGATCAGTTTCCAAAATGGCACCCTATAGTGCGAGAAACGTACCTTGATAGGCTATCTATCAGGTAAGTGGAGCTGGTGCTCATTTTGTTCCTTTTTTTTTACACTTTTTAACATGAATATTCATTTCTATTAACTTGTTTGTTTTTTTGTTCCCTAGTTTTGAAATATGTTGTCTCATCCTTTGCGCCTTAATTCACAGGTACGAGAAAGAAGGTAAACCGTCTGAGTTGGCCGGTGTTGACGTTTTTGTGAGTACGGTTGATCCTATGAAAGAACCTCCGCTAATCACTGCAAACACTGTTCTATCCATCCTTGCGGTTGATTATCCGGTCGATAAAGTTGCATGCTATGTCTCAGATGATGGTGCTGCGATGCTTACTTTTGAAGCACTTTCTGAGACATCTGAATTTGCTAGGAAATGGGTCCCTTTCTGTAAAAAATTTAATATTGAGCCTCGAGCCCCAGAGTGGTATTTCAGTCAGAAGATCGACTATTTGAAAAACAAAGTTCATCCGGCATTTGTCAGAGAAAGACGAGCAATGAAGGTTTGCAATTAATTATTATGTAATTTCATTATTAGCATAGACAAATATATTAGTTCTTCAAAAATAACAATAAGATCTTATATATCAATGTATAATCATTGCATTGAATAGAACTTCTGGTTTTAATGAAAAATATCTGAGGTTTCACAGTGATGTAATCTATTTAGTTTTATCTTTTTTACAGAGAGAATATGAAGAATTCAAAGTTAGGATAAATGCATTGGTTGCCACAGCACAGAAAGTTCCTGAGGATGGTTGGACAATGCAGGATGGAACTCCATGGCCTGGAAACAACGTACGAGACCATCCTGGCATGATTCAGGTGAGATGATTTTTCTATTTTTGACCTTTAATTCCTATCAAGTTTTTGGCTTTTTCCCAATTTAGAGAGAGTACTTGCTTTTACAGGTCTTCCTTGGTGAAACTGGCATCCGTGACATAGAGGGTAATGAATTGCCTCGTTTGGTTTACGTTTCTCGTGAGAAAAGACCTGGATTTGAACACCATAAAAAGGCTGGGGCCATGAATGCTCTGGTAATAATATCAAAAGTGCCTATCTATCACTTTTCTGGTTTTGCTTCACGACACCTTTTGAAAATAAGCACATTGCCCATGACTAACAATGGTTGGTTCTTGTTGTTTCTGAAGGTACGGGTCTCTGCAGTTATCTCAAATGCTCCTTATCTTCTCAATGTCGACTGTGATCATTACATTAACAATAGCAAAGCACTTAGGGAATCTATGTGCTTCATGATGGACCCTCAATCAGGGAAAAAGGTTTGCTATGTGCAGTTTCCACAAAGATTTGATGGGATTGATCGTCATGATCGATACTCAAACCGCAATGTTGTATTCTTCGATGTATGCTCACTTCACCCCACTCCTTTTTCACCTTTTTGTTCTCTTTAAAAAACCAATACTGTAAAGGGCAGAGAAGCTAATTTCCTAAGTGAAAACAGATCAACATGAAAGGATTAGACGGCATCCAAGGACCAATCTATGTTGGAACTGGGTGTGTTTTCAGAAGGCAAGCGCTTTATGGTTATGATGCACCTGTCAAAAAGAAGCCTCCTGGCAAGACCTGCAATTGCTGGCCCAGATGGTGCTGTCTGTGTTGCGGATCTAGAAAGAAGAAAGCAAAGCAGCCAAAGGACGATAAGAGAAAAAAGTCAAAGAATAAGGAAGCATCAAAGCAAATACATGCTCTTGAGAATATCGAAGAGGGAGTGGAAGGTAAAATTTTGCTTTGTTGCTGTCATAGTTTTATAATTTGTCTTAGTTTATGAAACAGTTCCTGACCACTAATACTGGGCTACCATTGCAGAACCAAACACTGAGAAATCATCTGATATGTCACAAATGAAATTGGAGAAGAAATTTGGGCAGTCTCCAGTTTTTGTAGCTTCTACTCGTCTGGAGAATGGTGGAGTTCCCGAAGCTGTCAGTGCAGCTTCAAGCTTGAGAGAAGCCATCCAAGTCATCAGCTGTGGTTATGAAGATAAAACAGAATGGGGAAAGGAAGTAAGTAAAAGCAGATAACTTTAGAGAACTTATCTTATGCAATTTTTGTTTTCATTGCCATAGATAACATTTAAATGTTGTGTCAGGTTGGCTGGATATATGGTTCTGTCACAGAGGATATCCTGACTGGATTCAAGATGCATTGCCATGGCTGGAGATCCGTATACTGCATTCCCAAACGGCCTGCTTTTAAGGGATCAGCTCCTATCAACCTTTCAGATCGTCTACATCAGGTTCTTCGGTGGGCCCTTGGATCTGTTGAGATATTCTTTAGTAAACATTGCCCAATCTGGTATGGTTACGGTGGTGGGTTGAAATGGTTGGAGAGATTTTCTTATATAAACTCAGTTGTCTATCCTTGGACCTCTATTCCCTTGCTTGTTTACTGTACCCTGCCTGCCATCTGCCTTCTCACAGGGAAATTCATTGTTCCAGAGGTAACACCACCCTGGCTCTGAATCTATTGAATTTGTTCTGTTTCTGATTTTGTTTCCTATTAAAAAAAATTAAAAAAAAATCTTTCAAACAATTGATTTTAAATCTTTTCTTTTTCCTCCCAAACTTGAACGAATTCATATTTGAGGGGAGGTGTTAGTGGATTTTGACTTTTCAGCTAACTTGGCATTCTTTCCTTTACAGATTAGCAACTATGCCAGTCTTATCTTCATTGCTCTCTTCATATCTATAGCTGCAACTAGTATCCTTGAGATACAGTGGGGTGGCGTTGGCATAGATGATATGTGGAGAAATGAGCAGTTCTGGGTGATTGGAGGTGTTTCATCGCATCTTTTTGCTCTCTTCCAGGGTCTGCTCAAGGTTTTGGCTGGTGTCAACACAAACTTCACTGTTACCTCTAAAGCAGCAGATGATGGTGAATTTTCTGAGCTTTACCTCTTCAAGTGGACTTCTTTGTTAATCCCTCCCATGACTTTGTTAATCATTAATGTAGTCGGGGTTGTGGTTGGGATCTCCGATGCAATCAATAATGGGTATGATTCATGGGGCCCACTTTTTGGTAGGCTATTCTTTTCTATCTGGGTCATTGTCCATCTCTACCCCTTCCTCAAGGGGTTGCTAGGAAGACAGGATCGGATGCCTACCATTATTGTGGTATGGTCAATCCTGCTGGCCTCTATCTTGACCCTCATGTGGGTCAGAATAAACCCATTTGTCTCCAAAGATGGCCCCGTATTAGAGGTTTGTGGATTGAATTGTGACTAAGATACATGAATAAAAAAAAGCGGCCTTCAGATGTCTTTGGGTTACAATTTAGGACAATCGTGGGGTTGTAGTAGACATTATTCTTCCAGCTAAAAATGCTTCACGCAAGTGTTGTTGCATGTTCCAATTTGTCATGGACAAAGGAGAAATTTTGAGAAACCAAAAGCTGTTGTGGCTTGGGGGCTGTTGTAGATACAAGAGAGCTGGGGGATGACACATTGTCATTGGTTTTTACATGGTTTTTCATCAATTCTTTTATTATATTCCTATGGGGTGTTAGGGTTGGTTCCTTTTTGTATGTTAAGATTTCTTCATGTATTTTCTAAAAGAGGGTTGAATTATATTTATTCCCCCGTCAATATGGGGCTCTGTATACGTGTTTTGAAAAAATTACACCTCATGTCTTGTATTTGTTTTAATGTTCACTCTTAGACTTGGGAATGTACGTTCATACTTTGGATTTATAAGTGTACGAAATTTCATGAATTTTATGCTCTTCATCCTTCAATCTTGGAGTTTGGACGTTATATTCGCTTGTTACAGCATTGTTTTGATCCTTCAAGCAGTGTTTCATTTCATGTTACTTATGTTGCAAAAATCGCTTGCATATTTTGTCCATGAGAGTAGAGGGTAACTTGGGGTCTTTCGCTGCCCTCAAAGCAATGTGAGTTGCCGGTGTATGAATTGCGAAGGCATTGTAACAGGGTATGTTTGGGATGCTGTAATTCGGCTCAACTTTGAAAGAGCCCAAGTGTAAGTGCTTGGTAAACTTTGGTAGTTAATATTTATTGTTTGTACATGTACTAAGTATTAATTTGGTATGACCTTTTTAATTGATTAAAAAGTACTTTTTGTCTGGTTGTAATTAGGAAAGAATTTTTGTAGGCTTAAAAGAACTAGTTTACTTGTATTAAATAAAGTGAACTTAAAATTTTGGATTGTTAGGAGTAGAATTTTCTATAGCCTTTTGAAAAGGTTAATCTGCTCAAAATATTAAAGTAACTATTATCATTTTACTAAACGATGTCTTGTCATTCAAATGCCTAATAATGTTTTATTTTTGTTAATGTACTTGTAAAAGTTCTACTAATATTATAATTACTCTAAAATAAAAAGCTCTATTTGAATAGTTGTACCAAACATACCTTTAGTAGTTAGTGGTAGCTATAGCTTATTCTTCAAACATACCCAAACTTGTATCTAATAATAATATTTTTATCCTACAACGTCCTAATACTTTAATTTTAGAAATACTCTTAATTTGTAATTTTAACATATCATATTGTCTATTATTAAATTAGTTTTGTAATAAATGCGAGCTCATTCACGCGAGTTAATATAACACTTGTCATAATACTTTAATTATAGAAAATATTTTTAATTTGTAATTTTAACATATCATCTTGTGTATTATTAAATTAATTATATAATGATCATACAAATTCTTATACGAATTCATTCATATAAATTGATGTAACACTTTTATATTATTGTTGTATATCTTTTTTTTTTTATAGTAAGAGTAAATTTACAGGAGTAAAAAGTTCTCTTTTAAAATTTGAGAGTCTATTTTAACATATTAAAAATCTATACTTTTAGAAAAATTTTTATACATTTAATCTCAAATGTATTTTCTTCATTTCTCAGTGAAATTCTCTTTCTCATATCCTACTAAGATTTCTTTCTTTACGATTATCTAGAATTCTTTTATACTACCTTCTTTATCCATTTTAAATAAAATTGAAATTTTGATAATAAGAGTTCTATTAGAAAATTTATTCTAAAAAATCCTTAAAAGTTTGGGACTCTCAATTTATTTGACATACTTAAAAATGTCAGTGAATCAAGTTTGAAATAGATACTATTAAACTCGTATACATAGTTGCTAAAAAAATTTAATATCAAATTCATGCTAAACTTATAGTGAATTTAATATTTTATTATTAAAAGAATGGACATTATTAAATCCGCTTAAATATATACTTAATATTTTTCAAATTTACTATAGTTATCCATGAATTTTTAGTAATTTTTTTGTATTTTTAATTATATTTGTACTATTATTAACGTACAATATTAACTATATTCAATATAAAATAAAATTAATTAGAATAGTTTCATAAAAAAATACATAATTATTTTACAAATTCATTTATAAAATATTATAAATTCAAAATTTATACTTTTAAAAGAATAGACTTATAGCTATTTCTACAACCAACAGATTCTATTTTCAAAGTATATTACCATTATATTTATTTAAATTATCAATGCCTTAACCCAACATGTGCACTTTTCAAAAAAAAAAAAGTATAACAAGTATATGATATAAGTATACTACCATTATATTAAAATGTCACTTAATAAGCTTATAACACATACATATATACATGCATACATACATATGTAGATACTCTTTGTAGATATTTGCAAATATTAACACAAACTCATATTTGTCCTAAACCCTTTAAAAGACATATCAAATCTATTTTATGTTGGATAGGTACTAGCAAATTTACAAGTAAAATTGTCATATACTTTATCTTCAATTTTACTATCTTCAATAACTTTCAAAGACACGACTTTGTCTTTAGCTCTCTTGACACCATTAAAAATTTGATGCAGTTAAATACAAAAAAAAATTTATTAATTCTTCCGATAATTTAAGATTTTGTGTGAAGCTCATAATGTAAATATTATACATCAACAATTATAATATTTCATATTTTTATTTTCAACTTTTTTTCCTCTCTTAACTCGATGTCGATGAATGCACAAGTACAATTTTTAATTATTTTGATTGCTTAAAATTGGAGCATAATCT
The DNA here is from genome assembly GCA_032402905.1 of Khaya senegalensis. Classification (NCBI taxonomy): domain Eukaryota; kingdom Viridiplantae; phylum Streptophyta; class Magnoliopsida; order Sapindales; family Meliaceae; genus Khaya; species Khaya senegalensis. Next base: position 1,011,459 of record CP135532.1, on the reverse strand, counting down.
TGTTTTATTTTTAATATATAATAAGAATAAAAATCATCTTCTTAGATTTATTATTTTGAGAATTAAAATTACGTGTGATTTAAAACTATGACAATAAAAATTACCCATTTTAAATTTTAAATTTTAAATAATACTATAATAGTATATATATATATATATATATATATATATCTAAATTTGAAAATTCTACTCTTTGCAATAATTTGAATAACTAAAGAACATAAAAAAAAAATGAAGTATGTGATTCAATCGTTGGAGAGAAGCAATTTTGGAGTTGACAGTCAAAGAAGGAGAAACAACATATTTGTAAAGGAAAAGGGCATTTTTGGAGACCAATTACCTTCGAATTTCATTGACAATCATTGCTACGAAATTGAGTGTGTAATTTGCTGCTAGAGATCAATAATTTGACTAAGCCGACTTGTAATTGAGAGTGTAATTGTTCTAAGTCAATTATAGTCCTTTTTGACTGTCTATTAAATAATTGATATATACTTTTAAAATTATTTTTAAAAATAAATAATATATTTTCAATCAACGATGTTGGCTGCTTCGTCAAGTTGTATGTGTCTCTGTATATACGTATATGTATAGAATTTTATCAAGTTGGTATGCAATAAAATTTGGGTTCGACGGTGTTGAGGATAGAATTACTCTAAATCCGATTTATTTTTTCAAGAAAGATATTAAATGAATGTAGAGTAAAAACATTAAATCATTTTCTAGTTCTGAATTTGCATGGTACATGTAAATTCCAACCTTTTTTGGTACACTAAATTCAAAAAATAAATAAATAATTATAGTTAAGTTACTTAACTTTTAACCTTTGTTTATTTAGTTATATACAAATTATTAAAACATATTAAATAAACATAAAATATTACTTGAGTACTCATATATGTATAAATTAATTATAATATCCTCAAACGTGTGAATATGTATAAAAAAATAAATTTATAATAGTATCATTATAAATATCATTTTTTTTTAATCAAAATTTTTCTTTATATTCTTTTTTAATTCAATTATAATATATTCTTTCAAAAAGTTGTTATAATAAAAAACAAATAAAGAAGAAGAGTGCAAATTTGCTGAAATAAAATCTACTAAAGTGTTTTAATATAACAAATTGGGCAAATTTGAATGTAATTTGTAAGATTATTTGTAATTACAATACATTCCTCCTAAAAAAAATGTAATACAATAAAAATCTATATATAAAAAGAAGAATTTTGGAATAAAATTATGGTTTTTATGGTGATATTTTTATCCATACAAATATTTTTTTATATTTATTTTCTTTACTTCAAACTCAATTACAATACATTCTTTCAAAAGAAAATCTAATACAATAATATATATATATATATAAAAGATATTTTAATATAAAAATATAATATTTATGGTGATAATTTTTATGAATAAAACTATTTTATGCCTTTTCATATGCTTAAGGGTATTATAGTTAATTTACACATGTAAGAGTACCTAAGTTAAGTGCGTTTTGACATTTCATATAATCATACGAAGGAAGTTCTAAAGTTAGGTACTTGAATGATAATTTTGCTTAAAAACTTTATGAACTGAATCGATTAGCACTGGAGCTAGCAAAAGGATTGAACCGAGCCTAGACTCAACCTAGACTAGAAGACAATAGATCGCCATAGACCCATGTCGAGTTTGGCCTGCATGTCCCATATATATTAATATTTAATTAATTTTAAATAATTAAGAGGGACTATGTCTGAGTTTATATATATATATATATATATTAATATTTTTGTTCATGATACTAATGAAAATGGTATATTTTCATGTAGTCTTCTTTGGTCATAATGGAATTAAGAATTCAAAGCACAACAAAAACAAGACAAAAGAATTACCAAGAAGAAGGAAGAACCTTTTCCAACAACCTTTTCCTTATTTTATTATTGATTGCCCTTTTGTATTTTTGCTTTGCATTCGCACTCAGTAAACCAAAAAAAAAGCAAGACTTGACCAGCAAGAGAACATAAAAAGCTTAGCTTAGTCAACACTGAAATGTGATCCCCGTGTTTGACAATTTCACGACGGCAATCAACTAAATCAAATCATACCCATCCAATCACACAAAATCAAATATCAGACGGCTTAAATACATCCTTTAAACAAGAAAGATCGATTGTGATTCACGGATTTGGTGGGACCATATCACTCCATTATATTTATATTTAGGGACAGTAATTTTTATCTTTTTACAAACAAGGACAATATTTTTATTTATATCAAATAGGTCCTTAATAATACTAAAATAACTAAAATACATTTTTGGTATTCAGTTTGTACTATTATATACTAATTAATGATCAACATTCAAAACATTAAGGCATTTGAAAATAAATAAATACTGTAAAATTAATTTAAAATTATGTCTCAAATGCTATTTGGTTCAAATTTAGGGACTCATCGATTATTCTGTAATCTGCAAAACCGTAAAAATACAGAGACCGAAATGATATTACTACTTCACTGCATTAATTTACGTTGAGGGACAGCTTTATTTGTTTGTATTAGTCTACCTACCTAATTAAGCAACTTAGACGCAAAGCAATATTTCTATACACATACAGTACAAAATACAAAGAACCTTGACCAATTGATTGACAGTCAACCGTCAAGGTAGGTCAACGAAGTCAAAGATGCAATGATCAGAAGATCAGAAGGGCTACAGTATTCCTGATTTGTATGTTACAATAGAACCGGAAGTAGCAGACCATGAATCAGTTGCTATAAAATGTTTAAAAAATTGGATTAATGGCATCTTCTAGCCGTCTTCACAGCACCAACGCTGCAGCTTCATTTCTCCGAACCAAAACTCATACAACACGTACCCTCAAAACGCGGTCTACGCCCAACCCATAAAACCCAAAACCAGTAGAAGAAGAAGAGATTTCAGAGAAAAAAATAAGAAGAAGAGACGAGCATTTTCTTCGATTTCAATGGTGGAAATGGAGTCTTTACGTAAACCCCAGAAGTTTTCATCGGCCTCAGACATGGCTGCTGCAGCTGCAGCTGCAGCGGCTCAGCAGCTCATGCAGCTAAGCGACGAAGATAACAACAGCCAGAAGAGCGGCAGCAAAGTTGTTCAGAAGAAGAATGGTTTGGAAGATGACGAAGATTATGTGCAGAGCAAAGAGGAGATTACTTGGGCGAAGAAGACGATTGAAGAGATATTCGGTAAAGAAGAAGAGATTTATCGACCGAAAAAGAGGAGATATCGGTCACTTGACAGTCTTTACAAGACGACGAAAGCTAAAGCGATGCCGTTTGAGGTATCGATGAAGAAGAAACCCAAAATGGGAAATCTGCAATCAATGTAGTAAATTCGTGTAGGGAGAGTTTTTTAAGCTAATTTTCTTTTTTGGAGGAAAAATAGAGAAAACTTTCTCTTTTGTTTGCATGACATTAATGAGATCAATCGAGACTTTAATAACCATGCCGATGTGATCATGGTGGGTGTTGATGATGACGACGACGACAATGAAACTTGAGATCAATTCTTTCTTTATTTTTTCATTTATTGGTAATGGCTCAATAAATATATCATTATTCTATCGAAAGATGTTCCCCTCCGATCACTTGGGCAATAATAATATGTTTTTCTTCATTCATGGTTGGAGATTGCTTCGCTTGGCGGATAAACTCCATTGCAGTGACGACGATGTTTGAAGTTGTTGGAGATTTTTGGATCATATTTTTCTCCATACGTAGTAATCAATGTCTCTTATCTTCTCATATCCTACAATTAAGAGCAATGATTTATTATTTCTGTTTTTAATTTTTTAAAATGCCACGTCATAACTGCTCAAATTTTTATCAAATTCTTAGATATTCTGTTCAATTTTTTCTACGGTCTTCCCTTTTTTTAAAAATTAATATTATAATGCATTAACATAAAATTAATTTATATATATATATACATATACACAGAGAGAGTAATTATACAAGTTTATATCTTAATTTTTTGCATGGATATGGTTAGTCATTAAAACAAATTATTTTAAATTTAATTTACAAACACTACATTTAAAATGAATTAATATTATTCCCTTCTCCTATGAACATTTTTTTAAGAAAAAAAAAGAATTATTCTTATATATCAATTATAATAATATAATAAAATTATTCTTGTTAATTAATTAAAAAAATTATTTATTAATAATAAATACAAAAATATATTGAAGACTGAGCCCTCCTCCATCTTTCAATGGAATCATAACAGTTATGATTGATAGTTAATAAAATTATAGCACAAGAATGAAGCTCAAGTACATAATACTTCACCATTAATAATAAATATATGCTGGTTAAAAGATCCCTCAGCTCATAATCCTTATTTAACCCTCAAAAAGTTACATAGAATTAAGACCATCTATTCATAGCAAAAATAAAAGAATGTACTGCTTTATTATTATTCCTATGAAAAATAATAAACAAAGAATTGTACCAACTTGTGTCTTGCTATGTCAAAAAGAAGTAAAAATAAAAACAAAAAAAAAAACAAAAAACCAAAAACTTGTGAGAAACAACTAAGAAAACATCCACAACCTACAACTACTACTACACTACGACTACCAAAAAAACAAAACTTGCCAGCACTAGTGGCTGCAACAACTTCGCGACTTGAAAATGAAAGACAATGCCCATAAAATTTATCACCGACACTTACATGTAAACACAAAAGCAAAGCAGGCATCCATATTTTGGGTTTTCTTTTTTGTTTTGTTTCTCATCCACACAACATGCTTTTGTACTCTTCTTCAGCAAGCTCATGCAGCTGCTGCTTGTAACGGGCCACCCGACCTAGAGTTACGACCACGTCCACGGGCCCTTCCCCTGCCACGACCACGCCCTGGCAATCAAAGAAGGCACCATTTAATGTTACAATAATAATATTATCAAAAAAGTACTATCATTGTTTAAAATCATAGTCATATTATGCATTCCTTGGTAGATATGGCATGATTGCTCCACAAAACTTACCACGGCCAACTGGTGGTGTTGCTTCAAATTCACCGTGATCATAGTATCCACCCATCTGACCACCATAACCCCATCCTCGGCCTCGGAAAGAACGACCTCTTCCACGCCCTCGACCCCGAACACCAGTGCCACGCCCACCGTCCCAACCATCAACATTATAGTCCCCTGCTCCGTTGTAAATACCTGAAGAACAGATTAACATGAGCAAATGATGACCCATTATGCAACTTGATTAAGCTGGCAAACAGCATAGTACTTACTATGCATTCAAGGTTATGACCTCCAAATGATCAGCAAAGAACGATTTCCATTAGAAGAATAAAATTGATGGCATCTCACTTTATTTTTCTTTTCTTTCCTTTGATTTTTTGGAAAACTTTTAAATTAGTGAAAAGATTTGAAATCTGAAAACAAATACAAACGGAGCAACTAATTTGAATCAAATACAATAACAAATTCCAAAAAAAAAAAAACAGTGGTGTGAATAGTCTAACTGCCAATTCCCAAAAACTTTTTTTGCTATATAAGGGAAAACAACACACAATATCCTGTTTACCATGATGGTAATTAAGTTAATGATCATCAAAGAGAAGTAATACCTCTACCCCTGCCCCTTCCTCGACCACCACGTCCCCTACCTCTTGTCCTTGGTGAACCCTCTGCATAGCATATAATGTTCAAAGTATACAAAATCAACTCATTTTTTTAACAGCAGTGGAGAGCTGTATAAATATACACAAAAGATGTTTCTTCACCTCCATCATCTTCAAATTCATTCCACTGTTTCACTAGATCAGCAGGAAGAGGAGGTTGGTAGCTGCATTCAGGAAATATAATATGCTCTTAGCAAGAATATCAAGGTTTAAGATCAGCTACAAACAATGAAAATATGTAGCTCAAAGCATTATGTGCTTTTGGCTGAAAAAACCCAGAAGACTGAAGTTTTCCATAATAGCCAAAAAAGGAGACAACAGTAAGTATTCAGCCCTAATCAAACATTTTAATTAACCACAAATCCAGCCCAAAGTCGGTTTTTTATTTTCAACCTCATATTCAACATATAACTCAATCTGCCAAGTATTATTCATCCTATAAATGTATGATCCCTTGGGTACATTACATTTATAAATCAAATGAGAAAATATCTATTATAATCAGCCTTTTCTTCCTTGAAAGGAAAATAAAAGCAACATATTCATCTTAACTTGCATCTTGGGAATCGATATAACATAATAAAGAAAAAAAAGTGGGGAAAAGGCCTCAAAGACAGCACAACGGTAGTACAAGAGAAATATACAAGAACAAAAATGATTTAACGTACAATTAAAAATAAGAATGCAGCCATTATTCACTAAAAGATACAACCTAGAGAAACAACATCATTAACGGATCACAGATTAGATCCAAATTTATATTCTTAAACGTGATATTGATTCACGTATAGATATGATGATTAGTTGGATATAAATTCAAGGCAAGCCTCAATATATGCAGTAAATCACTAGTGAATATTGTCAATTCATGCCACAAATAATACCGTAAATAAGTATTACCGAATACAAGTAGAACTTGTACAACTATTAAACCTGAAGGAAACCTTTTTCACTTTCCGAACAAAAACATGGCCAAGCCCACTCCTCCCATGCACAAACAAAAATTAAACTGGGTCTCAATGTTCTAGAGATTGAACAAAGATAGCATAGATGAAGTCAAATTTCATATCTTACCCATGTCAACATTGCAGACTCATCAAATTAATTGAAATAGCTATTAGAATGTTAAAAAGAAATTGTTATCAAGCTTATTCCCAGAGAATGTTTCATATATTTACAACATGTACCATTAATTAGATCTATATAAATGGATAGCAAAACCCCACCCCCACGGTTACTGTCAAAAAAACATTTGGCAGCAGAGGAACCAAAATGATATGACCAACCACAAAATTTAAAACAAAAGCTTCACCTCTTATGTGATCTTATAATATTCCTGTCTATGGCACAGATAAACACAGGTTTCAGATGATTTCCCATGCCAAATCGCACTTTATAATATTCTATGTAATAGATAAATAATAATCTAAAAAGGTTCAAGAATGTTTGGCCCACAAAAAGAAAACGAGTTTTCTAAAACAAGGAAATCAAAAAGTCTGAGTTGATTCAATTTTTTTAACACCCGAAATCATGCTTGGTTTAATAAATCTGTTTTTGGAGTAAAAAGGAAAAAAACAGTCTGAAAACATGTTTAATATAAGTATTTGAAAGCAGTTTTCTTTGTAAGTTCTGAATATGAGTTCCTTTTTTTTGTCTTTTCCAAAAATTTGGGATTTTTGAGGATTATATTTGAAAACCCATGTGTGAGAACAGCCAACCAAACACCCTTTTTTCCGGAACTCTTTGTATACTTGTTTTCTAAAACAAGGAATCATATCCAATATACAGAATGGCACTTTCATTACCCTGTTGATGACGTATCCAGTTCCTTCTTTGACAATGTGATTGTGATCATTGATACATGGCGGGTGGTCTCTAGGCTGCAAAAGAACATCAAACCAATCAATCATCCAATATTCATAAACAAAAGCTAGAACATTTGTGTGAAATAACATAGAAGAGTCTATATTTCATACGGAAGAAGGCCTTCTTCTAATGGCTCCCACATATCTGTTATATCAGTTGATCCAATTGAAGTGTTTTGATGGAGACCAACAATCCTTCTCTGAAAGGAAAAACAAAACTAACAAATAAGTAATATGTGGCAGAGAAAAACACAGAAAGGCAAGAATAAACCGTTACACCCACCTTAATTAGTTCGGCAATCATTACAGTCTTATTGATAGCTCTGCCCATTGCTTTAAGAACAATTTCATTGGATTCTTTGTCCTATAAAACATACAGGTTTATAAGATAAACAAATAAAAACAACAATAAAATCAAAAACACCAAAATAGCCATTCTAATTTCAGTCACCCACTAAAAAACCAAATTGGAAAGGCCAGGTAGCCAAAGACACAGTCAAACTCACCTATACCATTATTCCAACCAGTTCCTCCTTTTATTAACTTAAACGCAAACTACCCTGGTAAAATTTTCAAGTTTACTTCAGCATCTAATGTCAGAAAAACTTTTCTAAAATCAATAAAGTCACACATGGACAACCCAGAAATCTCGAGTTTGTGCACCAGATTTCAAAATAAGGCGGTAACAGCCGTTTCCAGGGTATTTCAACATTTGGGCACTACTGTCAAATCCTGTTATATTTCAGAGCGAGGAAACTGATTGAATATAATAAACTCATGCACTAAACCGCATCAATATAAGCCAAAAAAAAATGGTATTTTGGCAAAAAGAAATCCTTATTCATGTCCTTAAATATTAGAACTCGTAAAGAAATTAAAAATAAATTAACAGAAAGAAAATACGAAAAGGCAAACCTGGAGGAGAGTGGTGGCGTAAGTAATGTAGTTTCTCATCCTGCCCTGAGTAGTAATACGAATCTCATTCTCGTTTATCGGTGTCTCCGCCTTCGGCTTCTCCACCCTCTGATACCTATCCATCTCTGCTAACAAAAAGAAAATGAAAACACTACAAATTTAAAAAAAAAAAATACCAGTTAGGGTTTTGGGATAATTAGATATTTACCGGTATAAGAGGCTAAGCAAGCAGCAACCACTCACTCTCTTCTCTTGAGTAGTAATAAAGCAGGTAAACTGATATGGCCTTGTCTTTTAATTTCAGAAATTAAGCCCCGAAAGTCTCTGGGAGCAGCCGTTTCGATACGTTTTATAGCGTGAAGAACTGATGAAGGAGAGGATAAGAATGGTTGAGTAATTAGTAATTAAGCGACTAAGTAAGAGATTAAGGAGAGAGGATTAAGGCTTAAACGAGAAATCAATACAGATTAGTGAGTGAGAGTGAGAGTAGGGCTTTGTGGTCCCGGTCTATTCGCCCATTAGACCGCCTCTTTCGCTTGATCTCTCTCTGTCTCACTTGAGAAATAAGCTTGAGAGTGAGCCTTCAATATCATGGAGCCCATTAGTAATTGATTCCGAAACACTGCGTTTTGACGTTTATGAGACTATATTATCACAAATTTGAGAGAAAACCTGAAATTTTACTAGATTCCCATGATCGTGTTTACTGCATCAGGTTTATGATAAGTCAATTAATTTATTCAAGCATTTTAATTAATGATAGAATTTATTAATAAATCTTGTTTATCAGTGGTCATTTTCAATTATTTGCATATACAAAAGTCACCATAGTAAGCTTCGAATTTTTAATCTCATTGAAAGTATAAAATTAATAATTATGGCAAATTTAAGGCAAAATTCTACTGTAATCAAGCTTAAAGCAATTAATTACATTGATATTTATCAAATCGATAACATATGTGAATGAAGAAAAAAGTGAGCAATTCTTGAGCCAAACACCTGCAGGTTGGAAGAGTTTTGTCCCCACTATAAATTTACTAAGTAGCTTCACAATGGCCAATATTTCTTGGAAAATCCCACATGATATTAGAAATTCAAAAATTACAGAGACGGCGAAAACCAGGGGTGATGCACAAAAATCCTGTTATCATAGACGATGAAATTGCATTGTGTGTGAATTAAGAATGTACTAAATTTCCAACCTAGAACGAAGAACAGTGAGAAGAAGCTGACATAGCTACACTCCAACATTGCACATGAAATTTTAAAGCTATCCGCACCATAAAAAAGAAAAAAAAAAATTATCTCATTGATCTTCAAATGGACAACCATTCCAACTTCAGCTTTTGAACTTGGCTTCATAATCCTGCGGTTTCTGCAAAAGAGAATGAAATGTTAAGTGAGAAAATGAAAGGTATGGGAAAACATGGATGATAAAACATGGCTGAAAATGAATATAACCAAGAAAAATAAGATAAAAGTAAATCTCGGGTGCTGTGTCATTTTGCTGGTCATGACCTACATACAAATGAATTGAGGATTAAATTCTTTCCAAGGCCATCTAAAAGCTACTACATTTGCAAAGCTAATTTTAATAGGAGTTTTTTCCACTAAGAATGAAATGTAGTCTTGGACTCGAGAAAGAAAAAAGAAAAACAAATATTAAGCTCCAGCTGGGCAGTTTCTTAGCAAGATCACTCAGCCAGGCAAAAAGGGAAAAAAATTTCAAAACAGGCTGCAAAAAATCACTTCAGGTGCCAAAGTACGAAAATTTCACAAATTTCGAAACAAGCTCATTCAAGAGTTTGTTGACCTAAGTAATCTCTGAAAGTCAATTTCTAACCTAAGGTCCAGCAAAAGAGATATCACCCAATTCACAAACATATTTCTGCAAGGATCAAAATTTTGTTACCATAAAGATGGCTGATATCAATCTTCGTGCAAACCATCTCATATGCATTGCACGTTGAGCACTAGCTGCTGCTTCAACAGATTCAAACCGTAGGTATACAAAACCAGCGCTGTTTCTGCAGGTTAAATCAACCAATTCAGATATTAAATCTTAAGCACGTGGTTCGGAAGCCACCAACAAAATGTTTGTGTCAAATGTGTATTTCTCCTATTACCATGTGAAGGCAGAGAGTGGACAAATTTGCAACTAAAATGCAGTCTTAACTATAATGTTCATGAAAAATGTAAGAAACTTAACCAACAGAATCATCCCTTTGGGATAAAAATTATCACTTTAAGCTTGCTATTAACCAAAAGATATGGTTAGGGATTCGTCACATGGGATATTTGTGGAATGACCCAAAGATAATTTAATTGATCCCTGTAAAAAAGATGGTGTTCAAATGAGAATTTAGGTCATTTCAGTATTTATATATGATTTTATTTTACTATTTCTTATCTAGTTTTGTTTATGAACAATATGTTTATTGTGAATTCTTGTTCTTATAGAATTACAATAATTTTCCTAACTAAATTAGAAGTTAACATACATCTAAATATAGAAGTCCTGTACACAACAATATATTGATCACATTTTTTTTTTTCCAATAGGAAACAGAACAATGTATGAAGTACAGAAATATATTGATCAGGTTGAGCAACAAAACATTTTTCTTCTAACAACAAGATTCCACTTCAAATCTTCCAGGTGAGACTCCTACAAAAACATTAGCCAAGTTTTTTACTATTTTACCAATCTTCTATTAAATTGTTTGCACCCTTTGGCAGTTTTCCATAGATTTTACGTTAAAACACTCATCCAATCCATGATCCTATTATTTAAAATGAATCTCTAGTCACACAGCCAAAGGAGTCTCTGTTTTATCTTGTTTACATTGTCCTTCAATTGTAAACTAATCCTACCTATCAAATTCAAGTGTTTTCCCACCTCAAAACTAATCACTGGTGTTTCTCGAAAGCCTTTATTAACAGATATGTATACATATGGCTGTTCAAATTATCATTCCACACAACAAATAATCATGAATAACACAGAAATGTGCAGGACTGCAATAAACATTTATCACACACTTACTTATCGACATATGTATGTATCACCCGGCCATATTTAGAACACTCTTCTTCCACATCCCCTTGTATTTCCAAATCAAAATCTGGGTCCGTCTGCATCACAAAATTGAAATAAGTATTTACGCAAGTTTACAATAAACAAGGCAAGAAAATCACTGACCTCCGTAGCAGGATCAAACATGTTCTTCAACAGTAAACACTCGCTTGGATATCCAATAAATTCAGAGGCTGGAGTAGGAATAGCAGTAGCAGGTGCAGGAGCAGTGGGAACTGGAACTGCAGGTTGGCCCATGATAGGTAAGCTGACGGCTTGCTGATTTACAGCTGATCCATTAACCATTGGAACTCCAAGAGTGCCCGCAATACTGTAACAAATAGTTCAATTAAACTTACAAGAAAGTAATGTAAACTACTTAAAAAGCAAAGCAAGCACAAAAAACGAACCTTGTGGCTATACCAGTGCGATCCAGCCTCAGCATAAGCATTGCTCTTGATTGAGCATTTAAAACCTACATGAGAAGATATTATACATCAGCCACAAACAAAATCTGTGAAAATTCATGCAGCAACACAGAACAGAATACAGTCATGATGCAAAACAACATTCACATCACCCTTGAAATAATACTAAAACTGCATCATCCCTTCTAAAACCATCATTCATAAGCCAACACACCCGAAAAGGTTAGATCTTGTTTATTAGGCACATAAAGAGGACGTTGGGTCTCAAATTTTTGGCACCAACACATCATTGTTAGATATTAAAAAAAAAAGCATTTAATAGAAGCTGTCTCTGACCATCCATTTTGACAGCTCCAAGGAAAGCCTGCTTTTTAAAATATTCTTGTGAAGCCAAGAAAAAAAATACCTAAAGCGCAATTCATTTCGCATGTATTACTTAATAACCAGATTGTCCCTACCAAAGGCAATTTTTGCGTCTCTTGAAGCCAAGAAAACAAACAAAACTAGATGGACTTGGTGTTTGGTATCTACTTTAAAGGACTTTCAAGACTCGTCCTTTTTTTCACTCAGCCCAACTGGAATAATTGCTTGGTAAGGTTTGTTTAGTTTCCTGGTCAGATATATATAGCTGCCTGATTTCCAGGGAGCTGCAGCTGAAGGGGTTTTCGGTCTTTCTCTTCAGTTAACTAGTTTCCATAGAGTAAACAGAAAATCCAATATACTTTTTGGTAGCCTTTTAGAGTTGTTCTAGGCTCTCCAAAGACATCCGCACCACCTTTGTACTTCCTTTTAATATATTATTATAATTTTTGGTTTCTTGTCCAGAAAGACAATTAAAGAGCACAAGATTATCACTTTGTCTATAAGCTGAAAACTATAGGGGAACTGTTCAACAGTTATGTAATCTCTCCATAGAAATTCATTCCCTGAAATCACATTGTCCACACGTAAACATTATTTCTAAAGTCTAAATGCTATTCTCTCACAGTTACAGGCAAACTGCCCATAACATTACAAGTTTTCCATAAAACTAACACTAAAAGGGACTTCAACAAAATTTACTCCCATAAGGATCCTCCCATTACAAATAGCAGTGGCAACAGAAACTCTCCACTCATTTTTGCCACAATATCTGTATAAACTTATTAAGAACTCCTATGTAGAATTGAGTGTTGCCAAGAACTAGGTCACTCAGTTTCAGGCAATATTGAGAATAACTGTCCGCGCACGTATTGTGCTGCAATAATCTCACAATGTATAACATCAGAGTGCAATAAACAAACTGTACATCCAAATGATAATATATGACTAACCAGTCCACCACCATCATCATCATCAAAGTCAGCAGATTTTGCCACAGTATCCTGCGCTCCAACATGATCTGTGACAGATGAGACCTACATATGCATATAAACAATTAGTTGCAGAGATGTTAACATGACCTCTACACCAAGGCGACAAAGAACTGGCTACGAAGTTATAAACTACCATCGCTTCATGCCACAAATTCATGAAATTTATGTTTATGGCTTTAAAAGTCAAGCATACCTTAATAGTCCTACCAGCGATCTCCAATTTTCCATTCAAAGCACTTTGAGCTGCTTTTGCATGTTCAAGCTGAGCAAACTATAAAAAGAAATAAATAAACATGAATGCATAATATAAACACCAACTCCTCAACAGTTTAATCATCAAGAAGAAAGTTTCACAAACCTGAACAAACCCAAAACCCTTGCATTGTCCCGTCTCAATGTCAAGGGGAAGTTGTACAAGCTCCACAGGACCAAATGGTTCAAAGAGCTGACAAGTAAAAAGAAAGATTTATAAGCGTCTTGTAACTTGATGAGAAAATAAGAACATAATCACTGAGTAAAAGCAAGCAAGAAAAAGGAAAAGGTTAGCCTAAACAAAGGTCTAGAAATATAGGAGGATGGTGATATCCCGAAAAAGTTCCAATGAACTCTCAAAAGCTTTTATTTTACTTCATCATTCACTCAGTTATTTTTAATATAAATAAAATCTATCACAATGGTGGTATCCACACGTGCAAATTAGTAAAGAACAAACCAGACCGGTTGCAGCCTATCATGGCCATCTCAAAGCCATGATTACATCTCAATATGACATGGCTAACTTATATTCTACTAAAAGGATGGATCCTTCTCCATAAAAATAAAGAGGACGACTCTCATACCAACAAAGTTTAGTTTGCTAGATGGCAGCAGCATGGAACAGAATCTCTTAATAAGTTTTAAAAAAAAACTAATCATTCACATGTAGCATGCAGACCACAATTAGAAGCAACTGCAAAGAAGTGCAGAAGGTATGAGCCAAAAGAATAAAGCAATGTTAGTTCACTCTCCAACATATTTCAGTAAACTTTCCTCTGAGGTGTTTGAGAACTTGGCACTTTAGTCTCATTCTGACAAATAGATGAAGAAAATCGACACTACCTGTGAATTAATAAGGTTAGAGTTGCAACAATTTTGACACTGCACAACTAGTTTCAAAGAACTAACTTTTGGTGGGAATAAGTCTCCAGTCATAATATTGAGTACCAAGTAACAACTCATTAAAGTCATAATACTGCTTTCCTTGAAAGAAATCTTAATGGCCGGCTATGCTTCATGGTTTTTAAATGGCTTATTTGCAAATATAACAGCTTTGCATCAAGCACATAAACATGGAAAACCTTCAGGTTTAATAAATTATAGGATATAGGTCCCCAAGGATCCCACATTTGTGGATAATGAGTTCACGTGCCTATCAACCTTTTAAGTGTCTGTTATTTTGTACGGATACCCATAGCTACTGCCTCAGTGTTGTTAATCAAAACATTTTCAGAATATTTTCATATCTGAACTTTAGAGACCTTACGTGGTTTATTATTTATTCCATGAGATACAACAGCTTCCTGATTTTGGCTTTTTAATCATATGTTTCATACAATATGTTTTTTCCTCTGCCAGTGGGAGCTTATGCATCAGTTAAAATGTAAACAAAATACCAAATAAAAAAATGCATAGTACCGGTGAATAATAAACCAAATCCAAGTACCTGTCTAAGTTGAATCTCGGTCATGTTAAAGTGTAGATTTCCCACATATAGTTTTCTATCAATTGCTCCATATGGTCCAGTGGTGGTGCCCCCAGCAGAAGTATTAGATTGAACAAGATTCTTTTCAGCTTCAGAAGGCTTAACCATCACAGGTTGTCCAAGAAGTAGTTGGCCTGATAGAGCTATTGCCATTGGCACAGACATCACATCATAAAATTCAATATACCTGCAGGTTAAACCAGGGCCATACTGTTAGTTTTCCAGAACGCATGAGACAAAATTAATCAACCAAAACTTACAAAGTATATTTCAAAGAGATGTAGGGTGAAACAAAAACTCTAGCGAAGAGAGCTCAAGCTGATTATCTTTTGGTCAATCTGATGCCTAATATAATAGAAATTGTTAGCTGATGATAATTAAAAAGAAAAAAGAAAACTAGAACAAATATTAGATGCAGGAGGACTTGGAATGGATAGAGAAAAGAAAATCAATAAACAGCAAAAGTCTCCTTGTTCACTTGATTTCCGAGTGCGTGTCTGTACAGAATCCCAAACACAACAATAAATGAGGAAGGTACCAACTTGAAGATTTAAAAAATCAATAACAGGGCACTCAACATTAAATGAAGTCCTAAAACTGTCAGATACCAGAACTGATGTGGGGGGTCAAGGACTGCGTAGGTCTCTTCCCCCTCACAAGAAAAAATGCCATGCTAGCATCAGTCATTGATAAAATCTGCTATCATTTAACTACTTTCAGTAAGTGTGACTTCTGATCCAAATAGTGAGGACTAAAAACTGAAGAATTGGAATAAGAATTCCACACTCATAGATTGGTGACTTTCACAAATTATTGCAGAAGAAAATGGGAAAAAGAACATAAAATTCAGGTTTATGTCATCTACCTTGAGTGCGCAGCATGAATTGATTAAACATGAGTGCAAGGTATTCCCATCATCCCTCATCATTATCGCATTGCTAGTGAATTAAGAATACAGTTAAATGTGATACTACAAAGAAAATATACTAATAGCTACTTTGCAAGAGCACATGCACATGAGTATATTACTGTTTAACATTAAGGACATACCCAACTCCTTTTGACCGTCTTGAATTCCGATCCATGATCAGCCGGACATCCCTCACCTGAAAATAACATAGAAATATGGAATGTAAAATAAGACAATAAATAAGAAAACTAGCAAGAAAATACAATGTCTAAGGAGATTCTAGATGTCCAAACTACCCAATGCTTATGTACAATTTAACTCACACCGCACATAATAGAATGTTGAGACACAAGAAAGCCGTAACTGAATGCAAGGGGCACATACTAACTGCAACATGAAGCAGATGCATCTCAATACCATACATTTACATTGTTCTTGTGCAACAAATTTGAACTTATACTTAAACAGGTAGAAAAGAATGAACAGATTCTAAACACATGTCTACATAGCATGATTAAAAAATCCCACTAACCTTGCCCGCTTTTGAGAAGAATTCATAAACATCTCTCTCAGTAGCCTTTAAAGGCATCTGCCATCACCAAATAGATAACCAGGAAATTAGTACCAAATGTAATGAGGAAGGATGATGTTTATGTTCCTTTAAAGACAAAAAGACAGGTCTAAGCGCTCAACCTGATAAGCAAAAACAGTTCTTTGGTCCCTTTCTGGATCAGCTTCGGGTTCCACCACTTCTTTCTTTTCTTTATATCTCCTACCAGTTAAAAGGCTTCCAGATTTAGCAAATGGATAAAGGATCATTACAGTTGAAAGTGCTCACTCAAGTCCACAACAGTAGCTTACTGAATGAATAACATTAATACTACTTTTACCTATGTTTACCATATCAACAGGTGGAGAAGAACACATAATATAACAAAAACTACAAGGAAGTTGTCTGTTTGGAAACCATCTCATCAAACATCTGATCCATACTGAAGATCCTCACTAACCATACAGATATACAAACCATTATAAATTCAGAGGTGAAGGCTTTATAAAACAAAGTTACTCTAGCTAACCATACTATCTCATACAAGATCAGAAGTGAATTTTTAGCCAGCAGTTCCAAGTTTGCAGCAGAGATGTCAAGACTTTAACAACAGCCAATGAAAAAGCATTAGGCCTTAATACATCACAAGTTTAATCAAATTTTTTCAGTTTTGTAAAGTTTCAGCTCTGACATAACTATACAGACTTGATAAAACAAGCAGAGTTATATCAAACCTAATCAGTTGACTGTACCACTAGAAACAGATGATGTACAAAGTCAATCACTCCAGTACACAACCACAGATAAAAGTAAAAGCTTATAAATCCATAAAAATCGTCTCATTATTCTTCATACACAATACTTCAGAGGATCTCACTTCATTCAACTTAGCTCAGTCCACATGTGACAAAAAATAACCAAAATATTACTGTTCTCCAAGAAGCTATAAGCTGTTACAATTACACTAATACCAGATGCAAGAATCCTATTATCATTTAAATAACCCAATCTATAACAAATTACATGCAAGCCCACTACATTTCAAGATAGCTCAATTGGCTTCACTGGAACCCTATGTTTTAACCAAGACTAAGATACGCCAAAGCTTATTCAAACGATAAATCTGTCAAAAGGGTCATTCTTCGGTGCCGGCCAGCATTAATTCAAGGAGATTACTTAGAAACTTCCTTCTACAACATATGAATTAAGCTACTTAAAGCATGAAAGTGCAATCATAAAAATAATACAAAACTATCAAAAACATTACACACAGTTATTAAAGAATTACCTGCTCTCCCGCATTTCGAGATCACGTTCTCTCTCCCTGAGCTCCCTCTCTTTCTCTTTCTCTATCTCCCTCTCGCGTTCACGCTCTCGTTCACTGTCTCTCCTAGACCTACTGCTGCTCCTCCGCGATCGGCTGCTACTTCTTTTCTCTCTTTCCTTTTCCCTCTCTTTCTCCTTATCTCTTTCCCTTTCCCTTTCCCTTTCCCTTTCCTTTTCCTTCTCTCTTTCTCTCCTTTCCCTCCTCTCCCTCTCTTTCTCTTTCTCTTTCTCTCTTTCTCTGTCTCTCTCCTTTTCTCTTCTGCCTTTCTCTCTACTCCTCTCACGATCCCTCTCCGACTCCCTATCCTTATCCCGATCTCTCCGGTGCCGTTCTTTGTCCCGCTCTCTATCTCTATCTCTATCCCTCTCTCTTCCACTGCCGTTTTCTTCCATATCGTCGCGCCGCGATTTCTTCCCGCTCCTCGCACGCTCCTCCTCTTCCTCTTCGCTATCCTCACGCTTACGGTAACTCCTCTCGCTCTTCTCCTTCTCTTCATCTATCCTGGCCTTCTTCTTCGACGACGAATCGTCTTCTTGTGGTTGCCGCTGCTGATCCTCCACGGTCTTCTCCAAATACTCGTACTCGTCGAATTCCATTGATCAATTTAACCAATTCAACGATCTAACAATTTCTCTTCAAAACCTAGGGCTTGGATTGAGTTGTGTTCTTAATTAGGGTTTTGTTGGGCTTTCATTTGACAGAACTGAGTTCGTTGCTCGTTATCAAGAGCTTACTTCACGGTATCTGGAATCGGGGACTTAAATGTCATTCTGTGAATGATGGTGGGCTTATTTGAAAAAAACACTGAAAATGCGTGGGTCAGAACTCACAAGTCACGCAAGCCATGAACTGGTTTGGCCCACATATGTTAAATATAATACATTCAATTTTTTAAATCTTATTATAATTATTCTAACTTTTATATTTTTTTAAAAAAATTTATATTTTTATTTTAAATTTTTTATTTTATTTATTTCAAACTTTATATCAATTTTTTAAAATTTTTCACTACATATATTCAAGTTTTATGTTGAGAAAGGCACGGAATTTTTTTAAAATAATCACTTTCATAAGTTAATTTATAAAAATAATTATTTTCATAATTTTTTTATCAAACAAATAAAATAATATGTATTTAAAAAAATATTTATAATATAAAAATATAATAAAAATATTATTTTTAATCACATAAAGGTGTGATTTTATGTGATCGAAAATATCATTTTAGATCACATAAAAAGTGAATGTAACATTTTGTGTAGTTATTTTAGTTCAAAAATTAATTATTTAATTAATTTGGTAAAATAATTATGGATATGATTATTTTTGTAAATTAATTTATAAAAATAATTATTTAAAAAAATTAGTAATATAATATATAAAGAATGTATCTCAGCCAAGTTTGTAAATGGGTCATTGCCACCTATTGGAGTACAAACTATGAAACCACTAAGGGAGACAAAATTGTGTGCCTGCCAAATATAGATTTTTCTATGAAAAATTAATAAAATTATTTTTATTAATTTATATATTTTAGTGAATTACTATTATTGGTACTAATTGGATAAAAAGTGTGTAAATAGAAAATTAGAAGTCAATTTTGCATGATTTCAAAAGAATTTTGGGATAAGTGATCAATCAATAAAAAAAAAAAAAAATTGATAAGTAAATTGATTAAAATAGTATATAGATTTAACACATGTATAGATGATGGACTTTTTTTGTGACAGCACCATAAAATTTGGTATTATTGTTCTATTTTACATGATCATAAATTATAATGGATTTAAAAAAAAAAAGTTTGACTGTTTAATTTTCATTCATTTTCAATCTAATGTATATTCAATGTTGCAAAATACCTTTAATATCAACAATTTTTTTTTCCAATTTTAAGTTCTAAAACGCTTTTAATGTCAAATTTTTTTTTCAATATAAAGTAAATCAAATGCTATAAGATACGTTTAATATCAATATCAACATTGTTATTTAATGCCTTTTAATAATAAATAATTATACATTTTATATGTAATATTATATTAATAGTATTCAATTTATCTGAAAAAAATTTTAAATAAAATTTTTTTAAGTTTTCTGCTGTAACTTGTAAATTAGAAATTACAACAATAAAAATTAAAATTACATCTGGAAAGTTCAAAATTAACCCTACTCGAAATAGTCTAAACATAATATTAACCAAAAATGCAGTTTTTGTTTACCACAAAAGCCGCGGGAAGGGTGGTGAATACATACAATAATACAATATAACCGAACTGAAATACAAGCATTTTCTATCTTGCACAATAGGGTTGAATCTGAAGAGCAACATCACAGGAACACACGGTAGTTTCAATTTCATATCCCGCGACAAGAAAACAGCCTAACCTCGAGCTTCCTGTCACGGTAGAAAGGGAAGAATTGCAGGATGTTTTTATGTAATTACAGAGTCCGTAATCGAAAGGAGTGTTTTCTGTGATGCCATCACACAATTCTATTCAAAGGGATTCTTTCACCCTCTCGAACAGCTCTTTCGATAGGAGAAATCATTTGTGGCATTGTCATTCCTCCGGAAACAATGATCTCTGCATTATTGCTAAAATTGTCAGAAGAAGATGGCAAAGTTTGACCAAAATATTGTCAGTTTTAAATTCAGTTAAGCTACACTAGATTATTGACTGATTACTAACAACACAAACTTTTCGCTAAGCAGCATAAGTCGGCAACTGTCTACTTATTTAACAGGCCAAATGGTCCTTAAAATAAGCATCTAAAACATAGTTCAATGTTGACGAAATGTTTGGTAACATCTAGGGCACTAAGATATTTTTCATAGACATGATACATAGATAACTGATTTTCAACATATATTTGCTGGATGATACAAGTGCAATAAATTAAATTCCAAAACTTGGTGTTAAGCACGCCTCACAGCATTTCTGAATAGTTAAAATTTTGGTGACAGATAATTCAAAATTTATGACAAGTTTTTGTTACCAAAATTTAGTCTGATAAAAAAGAAATGGTTTTTCCACACCAGCTGCTACAGGCAGAAGCAACCCATGAAAGCTAGATATTTAACTCTTACCAAAAAGCATATGATGTTTAGATATAATTCTATACTTCGATTCTAACAAAACTTACAGATTGACTATATATACAAACAATGCTGATCATTTTATAAAAGATAACAGGATATATACAATCATTTTTAACCAAAACAAAAGTTAGCAAAAAAATTGGAAAAAAAAAAGGGGGACTTTTCTTTGCTTATTACACAAGCAGTAATTATGGCCAAAAGGTATAAAGGAAGCTATAGCAAAAGGAGAAGCCATACCTATCCCTTCTCGGATAGACAGATTTGGTCTAATGATCTCTTTTGAGTTTACCAGGAAGATATCACCAAGATATAGGTGGTTTGTTGGGACAAAAACACTACATAACTCTTCGTCTTCATTATCTCTCTGCAATAATCAGTTTACAAACATAATCAATAATGATGCTTGAGGAAATAAGTATCAAGGTAAAAAAAAAAATGTGGAATTTAAATATGTTATTTGATTATCTAGCACTTGCAACGCACATGTCAGACAAAAATACATGGAAGAGACAGCAAGTTCCCTAAAAGTGACTCATGAACAAAGTTTGAAAAATACTTTCCAGGAGAAGATTGTATAACATAAACCATAAGTACCTGAAGTACAACTGTTGATGTAATAAAACCAAACGCATATTCACCAACACGTGGATGGCGGATAATGGCTACCTCTTTGAAAGCTGTTGTATTTTGATCTGCACAGAAGATAAAAGGTATTGTCAGTTTTGTTAGAGAAAATAAACTACTGAATTAATTGCAGAACATAATAAGTATATAGAACATGTCTTTATATAGGATCAAAAAGAAACCAAATAAATTAGGAACATCAATACTAGTCTAACAACAAATCCTACTCTAATAAGACTAAACATAATAATATAAGGCTAAAGTTATCATTTCCCATTTTAATTCTAACAAGTTTATAGCAAATTTATCCAGTCTCATAATTTAACATAAGATATCAAAATTTGTGTAGGAAATATGAATAGCCTTCTATACTGCCAGGTCAATGTGGGCAGTTATTAAACCTTACCAGCTTGATTAATTAATATGTTTTTGAAAAATTACATTCCCTAATTCAAATTATGTCAGCTACCAGAGATGGGTAGATGTGCATTTTGATCATAGAGTCATAGCTTGTATTCACAAGGCGCTGACCACTGTACAGACTGTAATCTTAAAATGAACACAATATATTAGAACTTTTTAATGGTCCTACAACAACCTGCAACCAAAACTATCAGTATACTGGCTAGTTGTCAAATTCATTCCTATACAAGGCATGGGTGCTCCATAATCCATTGACTTACTAGTACCCAAGAAGATGAGGGCAAGGAAGTAAGCATACATGCATGTTTCAATCCCTTTATACAACTGGCTTTAAGTGCAAGAATGTAAATAAATGATCAGAAATTACCTGGAGATATTGCAGCACTAATTTGCTTGGAGGCCAAGTATAAATGCTTAACAAAGGGCATGCGCTTAATAAACCATTCCCCAATCCAGAAAACTGTGGAGCCCACCCAAGAAGAAACAAAAACACCAACAAGGAATACAAATACCAGAGATGTGATAAATCCAAGTCCTGCATCGTTACCAAGTACCATGAGAGTGCGATAATGAAGAGGTGATCAACAAGAAAAAATGACGACAAAAAAAAAAAAAGAAAAGAAGCCCAAATTATAGATAAACAGTTCAATATCTTAAAATAAATTCAATGCAGTGGTTCTAGCCTAAATACCTGCTTTTCCATTCATGAAGCCTGGACATGTAAAGATGCTGAATTTTCACAAAAATATAACATCTTAATTTCTTTGTAAGAAGAAAAGGATAATTTAGGAGTTCTCCACATGGTTAAGTTGTATTGTTACTTAAATACTTTACACTTATAAATCTTACACATTATTTTCTGATTTTGTGATATTAAGTGTCCATGTTAAGAGATCAATGAAATGTGAAAGCATATATGGAATAAGAAAAACAAAAAATAACTAATATAAGCTTATTACCATCCAGTAAAACTTCAGAAGTATGCCAATGGTCAACAGTAATGGAATTATAACTTACCAAAAATGTCAAATCCGAGCTGCTCATATAATGGACTGAAGAAACCATCAACAAACTGAATAAACCACCATGTAACAAAAAATGTAACTGCCACAGGGAAAAGAACTACACTGCAATTTGAGAAACCAACGGAAATGTCAGATTTGAAAGACCAAATAATACTAGTAAAAATTTGGAACGACGCAGGATGTAGTTATGCCTTTTACCATCCAGTCATAAACTTCTTTGATATCCAACTCTGGAGAACAAAGCAGCACGCCTAAACAAAAGAAAGAAGCAGAGATATCAAAGATGAAAATAATGTCATTTGTTACTCACAATACTACTAAAAATAATTTTACATGGACAAACTAATCACAAATCTCATGCACTAGCATTGCAGGTAAGCTGAAGTAAGTATGCTAAGCACATATTTCTGCCTGTAGATTATCATGCATTGCATGTATATGTATAAGTAACTGTAATTCTTGTTGTCAAAGAGTCTAATCCATGAGAACTTACTCATACACTTGCATGACAAGATGAGAGAGAGCTTTACATACTGTATGGTTATTCAAAAAAAGGTTTTCAGTTGTTCCTAAATCTTTTGGATAGATACATAGAATCGACATTAGTAAGTGGCCAGTGCAACAAACATCTCTAGCAGCACTGGAGATGCCATGTAAATTAAAGAAATATACAGACTCACAAACTCTTAATTCTACATGCTATAAGGAATGTACCACATTCTCTCCGTTAAAGAACAAACAGGTGTTCAAATCAACGTACCCAGATTGATTCAGCACTGTAGATTCCATATTTGTCTAAACAGGAGAAGGATTAAGATTGATAAAACCTTTATTTTGTAAGCAGTACAAGACACTGTGAACCATTTTTCATTCCATTAATGACATTTGCAAGTATGTAACCACAGCATTTGTCATTGCAAAAGAGAACTTGATAGACATTTCACACTTTAAAAAGAATATGTATATGTATACACCGTTTTAAGTTCATGAAGTGCAATTATTACAACCCAGAAGACACATATTGTTCAATGCTACTTTGACTCAACATTTGAGAATCCATGCTCGTTGAAAGCAACTATTTGATGCTTAATGTCTGGCTCCACATTTCCTGACATTTTTTCTTTTATGGATATCTCAAATTTTAATCACAAAACAATATTGTATTGTGATGACCTAATACAACTAACACAATATTATTCACTTTTGGCAACTCAAGGTGATACAACAGGCCCAGTCCTAGCACCTCATGATTGCGTACTTAGCATACAAGATTTCAAGCCCTGGACTCAAAATGCCTCATTTGGATATTAGAGTGTGCAATAGATGATATTATCCTCTTTGGCACCCAAAAATTTGGCATTGTTGGGTTATCTCAAGGTTTTGTTCTTGGTAAGCGCTGGTCCAAAATGTTTCATTCAGGCATGCGAATGATATTATTTTTTGACAGCACAACAACTTGGCCCCTCAAGGTTTTATACTTGGTATGGATTTCAAGTCCACCCAAGAGGCCCCATGCTAGTTAAGGGCCCCAGCTCTACCCAAGCTATGTGATATTTCGCCTGAACATATTGAAACAAAACACCCATATCACAGAGCATTTATTTGTCTTCCATCAAAGTTTTTCAAATTCATTTTCTGTTTCATAGATTCAAATGCAAATTTGTATGCACATGGTATATTATAAAACAAATTCAAAAAAAGTAAATCATTCTCCAAGAAGCATGTTTCCAGTGTTTTCTAAAATCTATATTTTGGAGACAACACACCAAAATCTCCTTCTACATCTTCAAAGTACTAACACAAGTGTTTTGATTATTTTTCATAATTTACCAAACTATTAGCAAAATGCATTCTCAAATCATGAAAAACATACAATTTAATTGCTCATTTTAATTTCGCAAAATGTCCTCGCCAGAAACAATTTCTGTTAAATAGCAAATAAGATCCGAAAAAACCGATAACAGATACAGATAGATCGAGGACAATCTAAGTAAAGTAACGAAAAGGGACGGTGGAGATTTAAAGAAATGAACGAACCTGACGAGAGGAAGAACCGGAGGAAGTGGGGGGAGATTTGACAGGATCTTCGCGATCTCCGGGATCTTCGCCGCCATTCTCAGCTTGACTCAGTGGAATCGACGTTGACTCTTTTTCTTCCGCCATTTCTACTACTTCTTCGTTATTATCTGAAAAAAAAAATATCGACTGAAACTGAATCGAAAATTTCGGGAAGGCGAGAAATGGAGGGAGAGTGTTAGAAAGAAGGACACAGGAGCGCTTAAACGGTGACGTGTAATTAAAAGAAAGCGGTAATAATATCTGGGTCCCTAATGTATTTAGCTTCTTATACACTAGTAAATAACTTTTCCATTGTAACAGATAAATCCCATTTCCTTTTGAAATGATTTGACATACATTCCAACATACTTGCCTTTTTCAGAATAAGGGTAATTTTGTTATGAAGTGCAGATGTATGGACTTATTTATCACAAATGAAAAACTCTGTTCTCATTAGTGTAATATATGAAAATTTAGGGATCCAAATGTTATGTAAAATTATCCCTTCTTACTTAGGCATCAAGATTAATTTGATTGGACAAAGATAGAACTGCATACTTGCAGTGGACCGGTGCCGTGGTAGCAGAAGCAATTTTTGGGCGTTATGCACATTTACTCCGGAGAATGACTGTTATTTTGCTATATTTGTTTTGTCTTGCACTAAAATGTACTGGTTGCTAATGGTTGTTTTTGCTATGTACTTGAGCCATGGCTTGCTGATTTGTTTTGAGTTTTTTGAATCTTATAAAGAAAACTATGCAAAGGTAGGAGGGATAAGCACTAAAATTTTGTTGCCACAAGAATTGTTGTCTTGCAAATAAATGAATAGAATGTGAACTTGAAGTACAAATAGGTAATTTTTTTTTCAGAATAAAATAAAACAATAATAAAAATACTGCAAATTTGTATGTTGAAAATGCAAAGGTTTGTCTCGATGTGCATGTTGTAAGAAGAACATGGGATCGTGATTGTTTCTTTCTCTTTGGGTACTTGATCTCTTGGTAAAAAAAAAATGATTTATTTCTTGCTCTTTGAGCACATCATCTCGTCATGAAAATAATAATTTATTTTATATATTTTTTTAATATCTTGTCTCTTTATGACAAAAAATTATTTTTTTGTTGATTCTTATATTTTGGTCCAAGTATCAACCCGTAAGTGGCTTTCTTCAAAATCTAACTTGCTAAAAGACTTTGGCAAATATATGGTAGTCATAAAATAATGAATTTTTCTCAATTTTTTTACTCATTTTACTTGATATCATGAATTAATATTTACATATGTTAAGTTTAAGCTTCATTACGTAAATTTGTTGAACTTGTATTTAAAAATTAAATTATATTAAAAAATAGATTCCAAAAATCGATCATTAAATACAAAAAGTATCGAGAAAGAAATACATCAAGTGCACTTAAACACTCAACATTGAAATGTTGAGTACTGTTTGGCATTCAATGTCCTAACATCAAGCTCTCAACATTAAGATGTTGAACACCCTATGTTTTCTTTTTAATTTTTTTAAATTTAATTTTATTTGTTAAAATTTTAAAAATTTTCTAAATAAAATTATATATTTTAATTTTTTTAGTTAGGATTCTTTTATAAATTAAATATTTTAAATTGATTTATTAATGATGGTCTAATTTTAATTGTTTAAAAAATATTTTTTATTTTGTGTATATAAGTTTTTTAATTTTATTTAAAATATATTTATTTAATAAAAATTTTATGAATGATGAATATTATTTTTTAAATTTCACAATAATGACATATTGCATGCAATTTTAATGTGTAGGAACAAATGGTACAACTAGAAGTTGATGCCTTTCAACAGTATATTTCTTCATAATATTGTCGAATATAATCAACGATCTTCTATATTTAATAGTTATTAGTAAAATATCATTCATACCTATGCAAATAAAAGTAGCATAAATATAAATCAAATGTAATTCGTAATTTTACATAACAATATATTATTTATTTTGAATTATAAAAAATAAGTAATATAAAATATAAAAAAATTTACATCAAAATAATATTAATAACATAATAATTTTTAATTATTTTAAAATTAAAAAAAAATAAAGTGCTTGATGTTAAGTACTCAAGAGTGCTCTACGTCCCAAAGTCGAGCACTCGACATTGAGCATTTAAAGATGCTCGATGTATTTCTCCCTTAACACTTTGAGATTGATTTTTTCAAATAATTTAATTTTTAAACACAAACTCCATAAATCTATGTAATCAAGCTCAAATTTAATATATGCAAATGTTGATTTATAATATTAAATAAAATGAATGAGAAAATGGAAAAGAATTCGTTGATTAGTGATTATAGAAGTTTTTCAATTGAGAGGATGATATTAGCCATAATTTCTCTAACTTGAGTTTTGACTATATTTTTTTTGAAATAATGAATAATAAATGGGTCATGTAAGGGTATATATGTTCAAATACGAGAAAATTAGATATTTTGATAAGAATAATTTAAAACAAGTCAAGTTAGTAAACATGTTGTAAAATAGTGTCATTTTAATTTTTTTTTCAAATTTTTTATACTTTTTTTTTTTAATTTACCTTTCTTTTATAAGCTAATGACTTATTTTTATTTTGATGGACTTATTCTTTTATATATTAGTAGGATTTGTTACTTTTAATCTTATCCAATAATCCTATAAAATATACCTTTAAGAATCTTTAAGATGAAAGAGTTCATGTTTTCTCAAACCAGAGGACATGAGTTTGTCTTCAACTTTTTATCTTTTTAACCTTAGCACATTTTGAGAAGGTCTCATTCTCCCCTTATGACCTTAAGATTATACGTGGACTATTTTGATGATTTGGATATGAAAAAAATTATGTAGCAATATTTTTCATGTACTTTGGATACTTGATCTCTTTTCAAAAAGAGTAATTTCTTTCATACTCTTTAGTATTTGACCTCTTTATAGGAGTTATTTGTTTTATGTCTTTTGGTATCTAACTTTTTTTATAAAAAGAGTAGTAGTTTGTTTCACATTTTTTAAATACTTTACCTCTTTATGGATTGAGAAATTTATTTCATACTTTTTAAGTAACTATTTTTTTTATACACCTTAGTTACCTAATCTTTTTTTAAAAAGAGTGATTTATTTCAAATTTTTAATACCTAACCTTTTTATTGAAAAGAGTGATCTATTTCATACTTTTAATACTTGACTTTTCTATGAAAAGAGTTATTTATTTTATACTCTTTGGTGCATGATCTCTTCATAAAAAGAGTGATTTATTTTATATTCTTTGAATTCTTGACCTCTATGTGGAAAGCAAGTTTTGTTTCATACTTTTTAAGTAGTTAATCTCTTTATAATAAAAAATAATTCTTCATACATTTTTAGTATTTGATCTCTTTCTAAAAAGAGTAATTTGCTTCATACTTTTTTGGTACTTGGTCTATTTATGAAAATTAGTGATTTCATGCGTTTTGGGTACATGATCTCTTTATGACAAGAGAGTTTTGTTTCATACATTTTAAGTATTTGATCTCTTGATGAAAAAATAATTTTTCCATGCACTTTGGGTACTTGATCTCTTTATGGAAAGAGTTATTCGTTTCATACTTTTTTAATATTTGATTTTTTTTATAAAAAGACACATTTTTTTAATATATTTTGGCAACCTGATCTCTTTATATAATGTATGCTATGTTTCATGTGTTTTTTTTTTTTATATTTAATCCCTTTATAAGATGCAAAATTTGTTTCATACTTTTTGGGTATCAATTCTATTTATGAAAATAGTGATTTATTTCATAATTTTTGGGTACGTGGTTTTTTTATTTAAAAAAATAATTTTTTTTATATACTTTCAATACTTAATTTTTTTTATAAGAAAAGCAATTTATTTCATATTCTTTGGGTATATGATCTCTTTCCAAGAGATGTGCAAAATAATAGAGTATGGTTATATGTTGCATATATATTTTTTTTAAATGTGAACTCTTTATATAATTCATGAAATAATTGGTTTTATTATTATCATGTATCTAGGGTAAGACAAAGAAGATTATTTAGTCATAGAGCCTCTTGTTTGAAGTCTTTGGCCAACAAAGTCACTAGTATAGTGCGACAATTCATTCTCTTCAAAATGGGGGAGTGAGTTTGAATCATTCTTGTGAGTATTGATGATCAATTTCTTTTATCAAATATTAATAGGTTAACAATTTAAATTTGTGTGTATTATAATTATGTCACCTATTTAACATCTATAATTATATTAATATATTTTTATAATATTAATAGTACTATCTATTAGTATATACCTTAAATTTAATCATATTTTTTTAGATATTTAGTATATGTATTTATTATATATCATAATATTGGCGATTTATAGTGTATGTGTGTGTGTATCATTTGTTATTTTATTATTATATATCCATATATTTAATAAATGTAATAATACATTTAAAATAATATATTAAATTAGTTGAATATTATTTTTAAATATTCAAAGTTAAACATTATTATGAATAGAGTTACAATAATATATAAATACTAGTATGTATAATGACTGATGATAATATATGTGTGTTATAATATGATATATTAAGTCAACACATGGATAGAAGTTAATGAACTAATGTACTAGATCGACCCACCATGATAACGTTGTATAGATTATTATGTGAGTGTTATAAGTAATTCTTATAGAGATAATAATTTATGTGATATTTGAATTTGAGATCACTATATTTTTTAACGTTGAGAATGACATATTTTTAATATTCTTAAATATCATTTGTAAAGAGATAAATTATAAAAAAAATAATTAAATATGTCATGACTTGTGTAAAGAGATATGTACGATTAAGCTATAATTTGTTTTCATATAATATGAATGACATATTAGATCTTTGGATTGAGTGAGACTATGAAAATACATGTCATGCTAAAATAAGTCGTCAATATGTGATGTTGAATTTATTTGATATCATAAGTAAATTATTTGATAAAATAAGTTTACTTGTGATATCAAATAAATGTAAAATTGAACTATTGTCAATTAAGATATTTAAGACAAAATGATTGAATTATATAATAGCATTAGTCACGAATAAGGTGATGTCGAATCATTGGCATTATTGTCACTTGGGTAATTATGATGTATTGTTAGGCATCGCTTATTACTTGTAACACTAAAATTATATTTTAGTGTTACGGTTAATGTTGTGAGAACTTATTGGATCGTACATTAAAATCTAGAATAATAGTGATATTAATTCATAAAGATGAATTTATATATATATATATATAAAATCCTATATGTATCTAGAATTCGTTGAGTTATTTAGGTATTGAATTTGATTAAGCTTATTATGTAAAGATTGAACTAAATTTTATTAGTACATACTTTACTAAATATATTGAATTTTAAAAGAAAACTTAACCTAATGGTTTAACTCTAAATCAAAATTCTAAAATAGTATTATAAATATATGATATTTGCATTTTTGTAGTGTGCATCTATGACTTGTTTTGCATATTTACTTTTAAGAAACAAAAAACACATAAAACCATTAACACTCAATAATACAAAAGTTAATACTCTAAGTTGATTTTTGATTATATTGATACGCAGAGACATTTAATCTGGATTTGTGGTTTAATAAATTGTCTAATACATAGGTATGTACAAATTTATTGCATTATATTTTATACATATGTAACATTGAAATTTAATACATGGATATTGAAAAACAAATAAATACTAGTATTTTTCACTGTATGTATATATTAGTTTGCTTACACTATCTACTCAAATACAAATCAAATTTATTTTAAATATAATATTTTTTTAAAAAAATAAATAAATAAAACTAAAAAAAAATTTTAATATGAAAAATATAAACAAATTTATTAAATCATGAATGAGTTAATACTATATGATTAATTAAATAATTAATCTTATTATAAAAAATTTGTGTGTTCAAAATTTTATATTTGAACCCAACACCATTAATAGTCATGTCATACATTTTACTTATTTAATAATCGTGCATTTTATATTAACTTAAACCTACAATTTTTGTGAAGAGTTGATAGATACTATAAAAAATTGTCATCCCTAAATATTACCTCCATGCATACTCTTACAACTCTTTAACAATGAATTTAATAAAATAAATATGCTCACTTCTTAAAATAATAATAATTTAAAATTAAATTTATGTGATTCCTATTCTCTCTACTTTATATGTAACATACTTCGTTGTGCTTCTTATTTTAAAAATCATAATATTGTCAAATTAACCATTATTTCTTTATGTTCTTTTTTTTTTCTTTTTATTTTTTTTAATTGTTGGGATATTGTCATCATATAAATTTTAAAATATAACTTGCAAGCTAAAATGAAATTCTAACATAATAATTAAAAAAATAAAACTTAGTATGGTGAAACTCCTAAGTGATTACTCAAATTCACTTATTTGATTTCTTCCCCCAATTCTTGTAATAGAAAAAGTAAACCAACAAAATTTAAGTATTATTAAAGGTTCGTTCCAGAGAGTTAAAGAAAAAACATTAAAAAAAAAAAAATCAATGCTTATGCATTTATAAGCTTTTTTTTTCTTAATATTTTTTTAGAAAAATTCATTAAAATTGTCACATTCCACACACTAGCGGGTGAGTTTAAACTACATGATAAATAATTTAAGTTCTCCTAACTAAGTATACGTATTTTAAGTTGTAAATCTTAAGACTAAACCCATAAAAGGCTGTGTACTTAAAGCGGATAATATCTACTCAATAGTTGTTGAACCTAACCTGTTACATATGTGAATGGTCTGTATAACCTGTAACACATGGCCCATTAAATCAATTATGCCCAAAAATTCTTTTAAAAAAAATCTTAGCCCAAGTGAATTAATTTATATATTTATGGGGATAAGTATGAAATTGAAAGAGATTTGGGAGAAGCCATTGGAAGTTACGGGAAGAGAAAAGAAAAAAAAGAAAAAAAAAAGAAAGAGAAGAAGAAGAAAATGGGAAAAAGAAGAAGGAGAAGAAGAAGAATAATAAAGGGAAAAATAAGAAATTGAAAGTAAGATTTTCTATTATTCTTAATTTTGAAAAGAAAATAGTTGATTTTAGTGTAGAAATTATTGAAAATTGGTGAAATAGATAGATTTTTGTTTTAATAATTAAAATTGTTATTATATTAAGTTATTAGACACTAGATGTATAGATTTTGAATCAAATTCGACAGATTGATTAAAAGATTTTTCGAGAATTATTGAAAAATTGAGTGAAAAATTATAGAATTTGATTGGGGGTGAAAATGTAAAAATTTTAAAAATTTTATTTAATTTTATAAATTATAAGTTTTAATATATAAATTGTTAAAAAATTTTACAGTCAAAATAAAAATTTATATAATTTAAGGGTTAGATGATAATTTCTAAAAATTTTGAGCCTTAAGTATAAAGTTTTTAAGGTATTTTTATAATTATTTATATTTTAAGAAGTTCTTTTATAATTATCTATATTATAGGAATATTTTTATAATTACCAATATTAATAATTTTTATTCTAAAAATTTAAAATTTTAGAATTTTTAGACTGAACCTTAGTTTGATTTTAAATCGAAAATTTATTTTTATTTTATTATAAGCAGTATAAAATATTAGTTTGTTTTAATAATTATGTATTAATCTTAAAAATAATATCAGGTAGTGGTCAGGAAGAGAGAGATCGGAGGAGTTAAAAAATTTAATTATCGACATCTTTTAATTCAAGTAGGTATTTCATACATAATTGAGTATTTTAAAAAATTGAAAAGTAGAGTTTTATATTAAAATTTTATGAAAAATTATATTTCAATAATACGATTACTATTATGTGCATTTTTGTATAAATTCTTCAAGAATTTGAAAATGTTATGATTATTAAACTATGTTTATGATGTTTGAAATGTTATAAAATGATATGAAATAAATTGTTTTGTCATTAACATGTGTGAGTGAATTGTGAGATAGTTTATGGCTTTTATTTAGCACCGGTGACTATGGATCTGATTTCAGTCCTATGGTGAAAGTCCGTAAACTTAAAATCATGGGCAGCGGTCCCTGGATATAAAGCCCCTAAAGTACACAGGCTACACAATTTTTGAACGACAGTCCTTAAAAATAGTATCCCAAAACTATGCATTATATATAGTGATAATTAAATTAAATTATTGTCGTGTTATCATTATTTATACTTATTTTTGTTTATTTACGTTATCCATGATTTATTTAATGGACAGTATAATTATTATGAAATTACTTGAAAAGCTCCGATTGTATGTGAATATCTACGGGGTGTTAACTCACACTCTATTTTTCAAGTTCTATTGGAGCAGTAGGAGATAGGTGAACTTAAAGGAACCTTACTTTTTTTGTTATATAAATTTTAGAGGGTTAATTTGCTGTATATATTGTGTTTGCTAGAAAATTGTTCATATTTTATTAAATAAATACATTAAATTTTAATGTGATGTATTGTATTGTGGTGGTAGTTAAAAATATTATGAGAAATATTGGGAGTGTTGTAAAATTTTTAAACTTACAGGTTTTTATAGATATTGTCCATGTATAGTGGGGACTCTGCCAAAATTTTTGAAATCTCATAACTATCCCTTTAAACCCTAAATCACGAATATTAGTTTAGGGGGCGTGACATAACTCCTCACGAGAATGCGAGATCTAAATAGAGAAGAGGATGTCACATCTCACATTACTAACCGGTGAATTTAAATTATATGATATATAATTTAGGTTCTCTTAACTAAGTAGACGTATTTTGAATTGCAAAATTTAAAAATAAATCTGTGATGAACTGTGTGCTCAAAGCGGATAATATCTACTCAATGATTATTAGGTTTGAGCTGTTACAAAAATGTTTAGTAGAACTTATAAAGCACTTCGATTACTTTACTATATAATTATGTGCTAATTTAAAAATAACCTCTAATATTAATTAAATTTGAGAATCACCTTTAAAATAAATAATTATATGCATAAATAAATATTTTTTTTAAATTAGTATTTCTACATGGTTAATTAACACTACTAAACCAACATTAAATTTTTAAATTCATGTACTGACATAATTGACTACCCAAATCCAATAGAAATTACTATTTGTCATCTTGTAGCTATTGATCTACTACAATGTGCTAAAAAAAGGTAATTAGCATTCATATTTAAGTAAGTAGCAACCTTTTTTAAAAAAAAAAAAAAATTAAAACTTGGTTTGAGCATTTGGTAATGCTTTAGAATCATAAATGATATAATGAGCAATTCATTCATGTTATTAAGAATAACTCTATATATATATATTGCAATTCTAAAAAGTTTTGTTTGTAAAGTTCAAGAAATGAATTAATTATAAATTCGTGTGACAATAGTAATGTTACTATAAATATAAACTCATTCATACAAAATATTATTATAGGTAAATTTTTTTATTGTTTTGTGCAAAATTCAAAAAAAAAATAAAAATGAAAGAGTGCATTTGTCTCATTTAAATAAAGTTAATTTTAATATTATATGCTATATATTAGTAAACCTTTTTTATATGACTTTTTAAACCATCCAAAAGAAATTTTTTATTTTTTTTTTCCGTATCATTTAATTGTTATTGAAGAAGAACTTTTTGAAGATTGAAAGAAAATATTTTTCTTTAGTGATAAAAGTTTAAATTTTGAGATTTTAAAACTATAATTTTTGAGTTTCTTTTATGATGTTAAATTATCTAAAATACTCTAATTTTATTTTTAAAGTTTTACTTTAGTTTTCTTACAACATAATTTTTTAAAAAATTGATTAACATAATTATACAATTTTATTAGAATATGTTTGTGGCAGCCAAACAATCAATAATATTCTTATTTTTTTTATAAATAAAATTTAATTATAAAAATTATATTTTAAAAATTATATTTAAAAAGTAATATTAAATGACCCAAAATTCAATATTTTTTGAATAAAAACCTATTTTATTAGATTACTGAAGCCCAATTGAAAATGGTAGGCCCAATGAGGTCTTTGAATTTATTAGAATACTCAAAAATATTTTTTAAAATTTCACTTGTTAACAATGGAGACCTTTTTCTCTTATAAATTTTATTTATAAAATTGGTGATATATTCAAAATTTAATTGACATGAATTTGATATTATAATTATTATAAAATAAAATTATTAAATATTAAATATAAAAAAATAAATACTTTCAATTAATTGTATTATTTTTAAAATTAATAAAAATATTAAATTATTCTAAAATCTACTCATATATGTTATACTCAACAATGCTATACAAGAATTTAAAAAATTAATAAATAATAATTATTTTTAAAATTTTGTAAAGGAAATTTAAAAGACTAACAATTTCAATCAAAGCATTGATCGACGTTACAACAATTAACAGAAAAATTCAATTTAATTAAATCTGATTTTCCCGCCACAATTGGACATCTATATGACGCGAACTCAACACAAAACGACGCACTTCACACCTTTTTGTTTTAAAGTTGCTGTCGTGTCATGTGAATGCATGCATTCATTAATGATGCTTAACGAAACTACCCATGTGGGGTCAAGCGGCCCACCAAATTCAAAATCCAGCGCGGGGTCAACTAATCCAACGGCCGGCATTCATTCATTCCTTTTGCAAACCGCGCCAGAAACGAGCGGCGCCAATATTAATGTTATTCATGCTAATTATTTTTAGTATTTATTTGAAAAGAAATAACTAACTTAGAAAAATAATATTAATTTCTTAAAATTTATATAGAAAGGACAGTGGTCCCCACGCCCACGCCCGCAAGCTCGAACACAATGCCGTGGCAGCTGTATCCAGTTTTACCGCCACTTCGCATGGATACAGAAAGCTTGTTGCTGACGCTCCCTTGTCTTTTGGCGGGAAAATTGAGAGAGAAAAAGGAGATTCCCAAACTCCCCGTTTAGAGGGAAAAACATATACGAATTCAAAAACCCTAAATGGGTTCCGAATTTGAAATTAACATTTCTCCTATTTAAGCGGCTGCTTCCTCTCATTTCTTCTCGCGCACACAACCTGTTCGACAAAATTCTTCTTTCGAGAGAAGTCGAGAACTTGTCAAGATGTATGTGGTGAAGAGAGATGGGAGGCAGGAACCGGTGCATTTTGACAAGATAACTGCGAGACTAAAGAAGTTGAGTTATGGGCTCAGCAGCGAACACTGTGACCCGGTGCTTGTGGCTCAGAAAGTCTGTGCCGGAGTCTACAAGGGCGTCACTACTAGCCAACTCGATGAATTGGCCGCTGAAACTGCCGCTGCCATGACTGCTAACCACCCTGATTATGCCTGCGTGAGTTTTGCTAACATTGCCTTGTAATTGTGTTTGGTTTTGTAAGATATTGTTCCTAAGTTAAATTGATTACTGGGTTTGGTACTTTTGGTTTATTTGATTTGTTATTATGCCTGCATATGTTCTTTTCTTTATTATTATTAATTTTTAAAGTAATGTGATACCTTTTTAAGTTTGAAACACAAGATCTGTGTAAATTATTTTCGTTAGAAACATTTGATTACTGGGTTTGGCACTTTAATTGTTATAAATGTAAAAGTGTAGGGATTATTTTCTCAAATGGTATATTTTTCTTTGACTTTGCTGTCCTGATTTTGGGTTCTTTTCCTTAAATTTAGTGAAGTTGGTGGCTGAAGATATAATTTTTGTGTCATATGCTTATGTCTGAAATTTGTTTGATGCAGCTGGCTGCAAGAATTGTTGTTTCAAATCTGCACAAGAACACAAAGAAATCTTTTTCAGAAACGTAAGTTTACTTTTTCCTCACTTAATTAGCGGTTCTTTCCCTTTTAAGTAA
Source organism: Khaya senegalensis (assembly GCA_032402905.1). NCBI lineage: Eukaryota > Viridiplantae > Streptophyta > Magnoliopsida > Sapindales > Meliaceae > Khaya > Khaya senegalensis. Next base: position 974,500 of record CP135532.1, on the reverse strand, counting down.
CCATATTTGTGCAAGACAGTTGCTAATTTTTATATGTCGATGGATCATACAGGATCAAGGACATGTATAACCATTACAATGATAGATCTGGACAGAAAGCTCCACTTATTGCTGATGATGTTTATGATATAATCATGAAGGTATTGTATGATTTTTTTTTTGACCAATTGTTGATTGTTCTACATTTAGTGTAGGTGAAAACGGTAGTGTAGCTTGGAGTTGATATTAGATCAGGCTGAATTAAGATTTTTTTCCCATAAATTTTTATGGGTTTATAAATAATGTTCTGTTCAGGGAGCTTTCAAACATATAAAGGAATATTGTTTATTAAAAGAGAAAAAAGAGAAAAAAAAATGTGCACCTTATGGGAGAGGATACAATGAGCCTTACATTCTACAGAAAAACAAAAACTAAAAGGATCATTATTCCAGAAAAAAAAAAAAAAGTACAAATACAATGAAATACTATTTAAGTTCTCCCTTACAATATTTCAAGAGTAGAGAATATCTATTATCAATAAATAAATTAAAATAGGACTATATTTATCTTACAATAGTTAAAGAAAAGTCATAGTGATGTTATTGAGAATTGGTGCAGTTGTAGTTCATGTTAATTGTGTTATGATGTGATCTATTCCTTCATATGAGGTTGATTGCTTTTGTTGTGTTCTGTTTTTGGCCCCATGAATCTTCTGAGATAACTAGGTTAATTTTCAATATCAAAAATCTGCCTCAAATAATTAAGGATGAAAGAACTTTTGCATTTTTGGATCACAGTTGAAGTGATAATTATGTCTAAGCAACAAATCAGCATTATCATGTTATATGCCCTTTTTCTTGTTTGATATTTTCTTCTATATGTAGTTTTTGGTTCTTGATTGTTATGAATTGCTTTAGGTTCTCATGCTTGCCAAAGTCTTTGCTAATTCGTTTTTCTTATAAATTCTCTTTATAAAATTGTATTTGTGTACCATTTTTCTTTGTTGTTTCCAGCTAAAATTTTAATTTTAATTTTAATTTTAAGTTTAATATTTTTTTGATGAATTCTTTCTTTTTTCAGAATGCTGCTCGTTTGGACAGTGTGATAATCTACGATCGGGATTTTGATTATGATTATTTTGGCTTCAAAACCCTTGAGAGGTCCTACCTCTTGAAGGTTCAAGGAAAGGTTGTAGAAAGGCCTCAACATATGTTAATGAGGGTTGCTGTTGGGATTCACAAGGATGATATTGATTCTGCTATCAAAACATACCATATGATGTCTCAACGATGGTTTACCCATGCATCTCCCACACTTTTTAATGCTGGAACACCAAGGGCCCAGGTATGTTTAGTTAATGTAGCTGGAATCAGATTTTTATTATCTTTTTTTTTTTTATATGAAGTGCAATCCACTAGTGTAATTTATTTCCTATAGTTATTCTGATGTGTTTTTGATGCCTTTTGCTAGTTGAGTAGCTGCTTTTTGGTGTGCATGAAAGATGATAGTATTGAAGGAATATATGATGCTTTGAAGGAATGTGCTGTTATCAGCAAATCAGCTGGAGGTATTGGTGTCTCAGTTCACAACATTCGTGCAACTGGCAGTTATATTCATGGAACAAATGGGACGTCTAATGGAATTGTGCCAATGCTGCGGGTGTTCAATGATACTGCCCGTTATGTTGATCAAGGCGGTGGCAAGAGAAAGGGTAACTGCTCATATCAAGTTTTGTTTTGTTATGCTACATAAAATATTTGTAGGTGCTTTGTCCTGAATTATAATGTATGGTGCTTCTAGGTGCTTTTGCTGTGTACTTGGAGCCATGGCATGCTGATATATTTGAGTTTCTTGATCTTAGGAAAAACCATGGAAAGGTATGGTGGGATAAGCACTTAATGCTTTCTTACTTTTTAAGCAATGTTCTAATTTGTACAATATTAGATCATTATGCTGTATCCAATTGTTATGGTACTTAACATCAATGTGTCTGTTGTAGGAAGAACACAGGGCTCGGGATTTGTTTTATGCTCTTTGGGTACCTGATCTCTTTATGGAAAGAGTTCAAAGCAATGGGATATGGTCATTATTTTGTCCTAATGAGGCTCCAGGACTGGCAGATTGCTGGGGTGTTGAATTTGAGAGACTGTACACCCAATATGAAAGAGAGGTAACTATAGTTCAAACCTTTTGGCCTTGATGCTTATGTTTTGAGGTTCGAAACTCTTTCTTTAGCTTCTGAGATAATTGACTGCAGTATTATTGTACTTTTAGGGCAAGGCAAGGAAGGTTGTTCAGGCACAGAGCCTCTGGTTTGAAATTTTGAAATCCCAGATAGAGACTGGAACTCCCTATATGCTCTTTAAGGTGATTACTAAATATCTGACTTTCCTTTCTGTTTCTGCACCTTTTTTTTTCTCCTTTCATTTTGGTACAACTTTATGTTCTCAAGTTGGCATGATGAATCAGATTCTTGTCTTATTTGCTTATTTTTCCAGGATACTTGCAACAGAAAAAGCAATCAGCAGAATCTGGGTACGATTAAATCTTCAAATTTGTGTACTGAGATAATTGAGTATACAAGTCCAACAGAGACTGCTGTGTGCAATCTGGCATCTATTGCTCTACCACGATATGTCAGAGAAATGGTAAATAGCATAAATATTTAATAAAGTAGCTATTTTTTTTCAAAGAAAAAAATGTTTGGAATATTAATTATATGATTTTATTGTTTATTGCAGGGGGTTCCCATGGAGTCACATCCATCGAAACTTGTTGGGAGCAGAGGCTCTAAGAATAGATACTTTGACTTTGAAAAACTAGCAGAGGTTTGAGTCTTGTAAATTGTTTGTTATATGTTTAGCATTATTCTATTTAGGTGATATTATTTTTTTTCTAATGTTGATCGTTTGATTTTGCTTTCCTCCTGCAACAGGTTACTGCAATTGTTACTAAAAATCTTAACAAAATAATTGATGTTAATTACTACCCTGTTGAAACTGCTAGAAGGTCAAATATGCGCCATAGACCCATTGGTATTGGTGTTCAGGGTCTTGCAGATACATTCATCTTACTTGGCATGGCATTTGATTCTCCAGAGGTAAAGTTCATTCCAAACTATGCAACTTTACTAGATTCTTGTAACCTGGACTGCTTTGATTTGATAACCCTTTGAGTGTGAATTTCAGGCACAACAGCTGAACAAAGACATCTTTGAAACCATATACTATCAAGCTCTGAAAACTTCTTCTGAGATAGCTGCAAAAGAAGGCCCCTATGAAACATACCATGGTAGTCCTGTGAGCAAGGTATTGCCTCTACTGGATTCTCTCCTGAAGTGCATGTGAAAAACTTGATTATCTGTCTTTCAATGTGAATATTTTCACTTTATTTGTTCACCCAAAGTAGGTTACTATGCATGCTGTTAGTTCCTATTTATGCACAATAATACAATATTATTTGGCTGATTCTAGTTTCTGCCAATGGTATACTAGGTGCAAGTTTTTCCTTGTATGTTCCTTGCCATGGAAATTGTTTTGTGATGTAGTATCCTAATGTTGTGCAGGGGATTCTCCAACCTGACATGTGGGGTGTAACTCCATCTGATCGGTGGGACTGGGGATCTCTTAAGGATATGATATCCAAGAATGGAGTAAGAAATTCACTCCTTGTGGCACCAATGCCTACTGCCTCAACAAGCCAGATTCTTGGAAACAACGAGTGCTTTGAGCCATATACTTCCAACATCTACAGTCGCAGAGTTCTAAGGTTTGTTATGCCAATTAATACCACTTGTTCCTTTCAAGATTGATTATCTGATGTATCTTTCTCACTGAGTCTCTTTCCCTTCAGTGGTGAATTTGTTGTGGTGAACAAACATCTTCTTCATGACTTAACTGAGATGGGACTTTGGTCTCCTGTTGTCAAGAACAAGATAATATATGATGATGGCTCTGTTCAGAAGATCCCAGAAATCCCTGAGGATCTGAAAGTGATTTACAAGTATGAATTGACTTATCCATGTTCTCCCCACTTTTTTCTCTCCATTTCTCCCACAAACTAATATGTATTCTTCTTTTTCCCCCTCTCCACTTCATTCAGGACTGTTTGGGAGATCAAGCAGAAGACTTTAGTTGACATGGCTGTCGGTCGAGGGTCCTACATAGATCAGAGTCAAAGCCTGAATATACATATGGACCAGCCCAATTTTGGAAAGCTAACTTCCTTGCACTTTCATGCATGGTCAAGGGTAATAACTGCAACACAACTTCTCATGCCCTCATTTTGTCTGTGATGTTTTAGTTTGTCATTGTTGGCTGCTTATATTTGAGTAGTAGAATCAAGTTTTGCTGATTAATTTAGTTCACTCTTGCTGCTACTAAAGGGATTGAAAACTGGAATGTACTATCTACGATCACGTGCTGCAGCTGATGCCATCAAGTTCACGGTTGATACTTCTGTTCTTAAGGTAATGGTTTCTGCTGTTTTACCATTGTTCTTGCCATGTTGTTTAGTTTGTGCATTTTACATATGAAGTTTGTCATTTGTTGGTAATTCAGGAAAAGCCCAAGGTTGTGGAGGATGATGATACCAAGGTGGCACAGATGGTTTGCTCTCTAACAAATCGTGAAGAGTGCATGTCTTGTGGAAGTTAAAGTTTTGACATGGACCAGCCAATAAACAGGTTTTTTGACTTTGATCCATTTACATGTTGGGAGTGTGTACAAATTTGGCCCTTAACTTAAATGCTGATATTCAGAATTGTTTCGGTGATGTGGTATCTGAAATACGATAAAATATTACAATGTAATATCTTTGATTAACATAAAATTCTCTGTATAGCCTTTGTATTTGGATTGCTGGGTAGTTTATATTCTGTTACAGGTACTCAATCACAAGCACGTAGTATGCTGTGAAACTCGGGTTATTAGTTGCAAATTTGTATGTTCCAAATGAATCACAAGTTTGTAATCTTAAGGTTGAATGTTCAACATCTTATGTCATTTATATATTCATCTATTTATTTGTTAATTTATTTTGAAATTGTTAAATGAGTAGTGATTAAGATAAGTGAAAAAATAGATATATAGCACGATATTACAGTATCTCATTGAAGGATGATGAATTGAAATTGTTCTATATAAGAACTTTTTTTATTAGTAAATTATGTATTTCAATTGTTTTATATATAGTACATTTTGAAAATTAAAAATTACAGTACAGAGGGGCCAGGCCCAATTGGTTTGTAGCCCATTTGCTATGTTGCATCGTGTTCTTTTTGTATGCTATGACTCAAACAGTTTAATTTTTTTGGAAAATTTGACAAAGTAATCTCCCCTTTCTCCATTCTAGTAACTACTATTTTGTTGTCAAAAAAATCACTTTCTACACAAGCACTTGCTGTACAATCGCTTTCAACCATACTCTTAAACAGAGCGAGTCTTATAAATTTTACTCTACCCACTTCCACGTCTCATCTCTTTTGGGCTGCAATGCATCAACTGTTGCTCTGCCTAGTTTACCATTTAAAAAAAGGGGATATTTCTAAGTATTCTTTTTAAAATTTGATAAAATTAATTATAAATATAAATAAAAAATTAAGAAAAAATATTTTTTAATAATAAAATTATTATATTTTACGTTAATTTTTAAAATTTTAAAAGAAGTATATAAAAAATATATTTAATATTTAAAATTATATATAATTATTTTAAATAATTAATTATAATAAGTTTATTATTGATAATATTTTTTGTTAATTTTATAAAAATTTACATATTTGTGTAATTTTTTCAAACATCAGTGATGGCTTTTGAAAATGTCTCATAAAAAATTGTCCAAATCTTTCATCTTCTACTTTTATTTGTCCGCATGGAATTGCTCCTCACTTAACATTTGGGCAGAACTCCACCGGCTACTTGCCATTTGGGGTTTTCAAAGTCTTTGCCGGTGCTGCATTTTAGAAATGTTGCAAAGCTACACCCGCAATTTTTTAAGAATCATTTGAATATATAACACTTAGAATTATGTCACATTTTACCATGTACAAGTCATATTTATAACGTGTAAGGTCAGGTCAACAACTTATATAATTAAATTGGTATATTTTATATAATATGAAATTGCAGTGTGTGAGTGTACAAATTAATTAATTAGATAATTTCCCTATTTTAAAATGAATAATAATTCTTACTAAAAATTGCTGTTTATTTAAAATTTTGATGATAAATATTTGTAATAATAATAATAATAATAGGAATGTACCACCCCACATATTTATGTATTGTTTTGTTTATTCATAGAAAGTCAAGAGAAGATGTCAAAGTTTAATAATTAGTTTGGATGAGGTGTTCAAAAATTTGTGGCACCGTTTTACTTTAATAATTAATTCCTTGATAATCCACATTTCGCTTTCTGCCAACTACCGTTACAACTACGTTATCCACATTTCTCTCTCTCATTATGCACGAGTTCCTTGTCGAGTGGGAGACGTCTAAATTGTTGTCTGCATTTTAACGAAAAACTAAATGTCCACACTCTGCTTTTATATCTATAAACGTGTGTTTGATCACATGCGTGTGTGCATATGTGTATGCACGTGCTCGTACGTGTGTGTAACTTTAAATTTTGTTAAAATGTAAACATCAATTTATTGACAAATTATATACTTGAGTGTTATTGAATTTGTGGATTCAATTCACAGAATCTTAATAACGTTCACATTTATTAAATTTATGAATAAAATCGAATAAATTTTTAAAATCATCAATTGAATTATATTATTAGTAAAAATTTAAATTTTGTTAGAATTTTAAAATTTATTTTATTTGATAAAATTATTTCAATCAATTAAAATTATAAATAAAACAAATTGAATATTCATGCATCCTAATTTAGAATTGTGAATTGGTTATATATATATATATATATATATATATTTCTTGAAGCATTTGTTTTTACAATCTACACTTTTATATACATCAGGATCAGGTATCGATGGATAAGAAATTTTCTTGACTCTTCTTTTGATTTTTCTAATTGCTTTAGTGCATCGTACATCCCAAGCAGGAGGATTCTTCTTAAGTTGCTCATATAGCGGGTTGGCTTCTAATGCCAAATTTTTGTAGAAGTCTGAAACTTAATTCCAAACTACCTACAAATTGTTGCAATTGCTTCTTATCCTCAATCTTATCTGGAGTTTTTTTATTTTTATTTTACAAATTCGATCTCTTATTCAATTGGTATATGAAGCCATTACCAATATTTGTCCGGGAAATCTTACATCGGATTGGAAAAGTTTTATCTTTCTGTTAGAGACAATTTTGGCAAGGAAGCACAATTGCTGGAAGGTGAAGAGGAGGCCTAAGAATAAGCAGGAATGTCAGGAACAAAAATGGCAAGATCAATTAAATTAGATGGAGGGACCAACACGATAACCATAGGCTACAATACTAATTGATAGGATACTATTTTAATAAAAATAAAAATTTGAATTATCAATGAAAATTATTTGAATTAAATAAAAATTTGATACATTGAATTAAATAGGAAATGTATTTTTTTTATTGATTTATTTTCTTTCTAATTATAAGTCATTTGATTATTTAAAGAGTTGAAATTATCAATGAAAGGGGAGAATAATTTTTATCACAATTATGTGTTGTATTTTGGAGACTAAGGCATCTTGAATTGCCTTACTAAGAGGATTATGATCCCTCAAAGTATCTTAAAAGAATTTTATTGTTTTGCACGATAAAGAAGTTACAAAAAATTGATCCAAGGAATTTTTCTGCCTGTGGATACGTTACAAGGTCTGTGACTAAGCGACTCAACACTTTCTCCCGGATACCACCAATCCTTCTCTCTTCATGTTCTTCAAAAAATGATGCAGATGCTTTCAAAATTGTCCTATATTATAAGAGAAAATAATGGCATTATCAATATGTACAATAATATGATATGTACATGGAATGAATATATCATTCATGATTTGGTTAAATTCTGATTGGACTTTTTTTTTTTTTTATACTAAAATACATAATATTTCATTTAAAATTTTTGAATTAAACGATAAATGCTATTTTATACCAGTTTTTTTTGATAATTTAAATTTTATTAACATTCATTCTTCGAATGGAGCTTAGAAAAAATTTTAGCATTGTAAAATTTTTTGAAAAGATCCTTCTTAATAGGAAAAATATATTTTCTCTACTTCAAAATTTAATTTAATGGCTTATGATATATTTAATTTATATATATATATATATGAAAAAAGATCAAAAAACTTTAAGCTTTGCACATTTTTTTATAATAATTTTTTAACGATTAAATTAATATACTTTTAATAATTGAGATTAAATATAATACGTATATTAATTTAATATATTAATTATATAAATTAAATTTAATTTTAATTATTAAAAATATATTAATCTAACAGTTAAAAAATAATATAAAATTAACAAACTTTTAAATAATTTTTTTATATATAAATTTATTATAAATTTTATCGTTTAAATTGACTTATATTAAACTCTAAAAA
>CP135532.1:954695-965782 GCA_032402905.1 Khaya senegalensis | reverse complement strand
ATTTTTATTATTTTATTAATTAAATAATTTTATTATATTACGTATATTGATATAATTAAATTATTTTATTTTAAGATTCAGTCATAATTTAAATTATAATTTTTATTAAAATTTTAAGACGGCTGTAAAATCTTCTTTGCCCGGCCCCAATAAGCCCAAAAATGAAGTGATGTCGGCCTTGGCTTAGCTGGGCTTGCCCATCTGTGTCTCTCAACATCGGCACACGACATCGCCGTACCATTTGCTTTCCCTGTAACACCGACTCCTGGTTTGACATTTTTTACAAACAGTTGACTCTTGGCAACAAACAAATGAAATTGTTTCCTTCGTCTCTGAGCTATTTGGCAACTTGGTTTCTCAAGTACTTCTTAAATTACTTTCCTGTTTTATCTTTGCATTACAAGAACGCTGAGCCGTTCAAATCTACCATCCTCAATGGCGGCGTCTCATTTGTAATATTAAAATATCTAGGCATTGGCCTTTTGTTTTTCCTATATATATATACATAACAAGTTCTTCAAATGAAGAAGATTGCTTGGTGGGTTCATGAAATTACACGTAAAAACATTTGTTATTAACCTAATTTCATGTGTTGTGTTCTAAAGGTGGCGAACCAGAAGAGAGAGAAGGAGGTCGAGGATAGACCAGAGATTGATCAATGGATGTATCAGCCGTTGATTCAATATTCTTCTGATGAAAAGAACCACTTACAGACATGGGGGCTTTCGAGGGAGAGAAGGGAGTGGGAGATGTCGGCTATGGTTTCAGCTTTGACTCATGTTGTTGCAGGAGATATTGTGACGCAACAATTGAATGAATTCAACATGAATGTTTCTGTTACTAATTCTTCAGCTTCTTCAACTTCTTCATCTTGGATTGGTAGTGGAAACAAGAGAGGCAGAGAAATGGAGCGCGGTGGTGATTTTTCTGCTGGCTTTAACAGAGAAGTTGCTGAGTTTTCACATGGAGGAAGATCTTCTTCTGATGTAAGAGGTAAGCTATTCAATTTCTTAAACATTCAGCCATTAACATTTTTTTTTTATGTTTTCATGTTGATTTTTATTCTAATGTGAGCGAGACTAAAACTCTAAACTTCGAGTTAAAACAAGATTAAGTATGGTCTTCTTTTGACGGAAGCGAGATTAAAACTTTAAACTCTAGTATAATTTTGTTTTAAGAAAAAAAGAGGGAATACTGTGATATTACACGTAGTATGCAAACTAATTGAAACAATACACACAATCATTGAGGGTTCAAATATCTGCTCTGTACATGACTACAACCTTCTTGTTTTCCTGTTTAATTGCTGTGAACAGCAGCAGAAAGTTCAAGCATTGCTGTGAACACCATGCAACCAGGTGCAAGATATGAATATAAAAATGAAACAAGCATACAGGAGCCGAGAAGAAGATACAGAGGAGTGAGGCAGAGGCCATGGGGGAAATGGGCAGCTGAAATAAGAGATCCATTCAAAGCTGCAAGAGTTTGGTTAGGCACATTTGACACTGCTGAAGATGCAGCAAGAGCGTACGACGAGGCTGCTTTGAGATTCAGAGGAAACAAAGCCAAACTCAATTTCCCTGAAAACGTCAGACTTGTGTCACCTCCTGGAAATCCAACGGCGACCCAGTTGACATTTTTTTATTCTCCGGAAACCCTTTTGCCAATTTCTACCTCAACTGATACAATTGGTCATTCTCGAGTAATTGAACATTCGACAACCGACCATTCTCGTTTGATTTTGGACTCCGCTGAATTCCAGAGACGGCCCATGGGTTACGGCCAGCTTGTTTTGTCCTCATCCACCGCTTCTGTTTCTTCTTCTTCTTCTTCATCTCCTTCGCCGCCACCTTCCTCACTTCCTCTGTTTTTTCCGGCACAGCCACCGGTTCAGTTCATCACGGTACCCACCACTGAGAGTGACAGTTCAAAATTTTCAGTCCTACCATGGACGGGTTCAAGTCAATGTCCTCCTCCTTCCGGATAGTGTTTTTTTAATTAAGTAATTTTTTTTTTTTTTTTGTGGTCTTTAATATTTTGTACTGATTTGAATTCGTTATTCAGCTATGAACATATTATATATGGAGACTTTTATACTTTTTATTATATTATCCAGATAAAGATCTCGAGTAAAGAAGCAGCAGTCTAGAATCTACAAATTGTCAACATCACAGAATAAACCCTACAAATTATAAAATCTTTGTTGGTAAACTGGAATCACAATTACTTCAAATTTGACCAGATTTTCAACTAATAATATTAAAAAAAAAATTAAAATAATAATATTATCTAATAAAATTATGTGATATATGCAACGGAGTTCGAGAAAACTTAAATGTAACCGGGATTGTTCAACCATTTGATTTGGTCCCGAGTAGTCATCCAAGTAAGGGCTTCGATTTTGGAGGAAAGCACCGAAACCAATCTACTTTTGCATACTTTTCTTGTTGCATCAGGCAGCATTTACTATCGGGCACAGACCCAGAATATTAAAAATGGGATGGTTGAGAGCTAGAATTCAAAATTTTTGACTATTCAAATTCACTAGCACGATGAAAAGCTTTGTCTTGAGATTTTTCAAAGCTGCAAATAAATGTTGACAGAGAGATTTCAGAATGGTCATTGAGTATGGGATGTTATTCTAAACCCTAATACTAGCCTCAGCTTCTACCCCATCATATCCCTTCTCAGAATGGTCATTGAGTCTAGGATGTTATTCCAAACCCTAATACTAGCCTCAGTTTCTACCCTATCATATCCCTTCTCTTTTCTTCTTGCGACGAACTTCATTAAGTAGATGCTCAACGTCATAGCGTTACACGAATACAATTCACAGCAACAAATGTTACTACCACCATGTATTTAGTTGAAAAACTTAACACCGGGAAGCATATTGCCTAGTACAAGAAACAAGTATCATCTGACAACCAAACTGATCTCAGGTCACGGCAATTTAACTCTAAAATTTTTGTGGTAAAATAAAATCATTGTCCAGAACAAAAATAAAGATTCAAATCATAAACAGACCAAAAGAATATAAGGGTACAAGTGAAGCATTCAATTTCTTTTTCCACTGCTAATAAACAAGCCCAATGAGGTTTTTGCTATAGTCAGCGGCAAAAGTATGTACTGATAGTATACAACAATCTCCTGAGTTCTAGGAAGCAAAATGAAAGATCTATATCTCCTAACTTGATAAATGGCATGGCTGATCAACCCAGTTGAAGTTGAATAAACATTGATTAGTATCACAATGGAAACCCCTGTAAAAACATAATAAGAACATTGTTGCATGAAAAGATAAGTTGATTTTTGTGCTTTCCAACTCTGATTCCATAAGGCAATATATAAAATAGAGAGAGAGAGACACCTGTCTACCTGCAGATTGGTGAAGTTATTTTCAAACTTTCAGAGCAGCTTTGTGAACCATAGTTTCTTTGTGAATTTGATGGCAACTCTTCTCAACGAGATCGAGAAGCTTCTCCAAGTTCATTGCCCATGAGTTGAGGACGTCGTTGCTATCCTTGGCACTCTGGAAACAGACTACTCCCTTCGGCCTGTCAATTTTAGCTACCAGTGCCTTGGATACAACCATGTCCGAGAGATGCTTCTCAGCATCCTGAATTAATTTGAAAATTTTAAGGCACTTCATGTTGATAAGAGTAATAACATGTAATGAAGAAATTCTGTGTAAACATGAGGCACAGAAAGCCTACACCAGACAAATAATCCTTTTAAATGATACTTTAAAATTTATGAAAAATATTGCTTCATCAATTTGGGTGTTTGACCACAACAAAAAGCAACCCTTTTGGCAAAAAGTAATTGCCCAAAAGATTAGATTGTAGCAAGCTATATTGACACCAAAGGCTACAAACATCTTTGCAAAGGTTACAGGTTTAGAAAATGAGATGATCTGGGTGGTATACCAAATCATTTCAACTAAAATAAACAACCTCAATTTCTCCCTCTATCTTTACAACACACGTAGAAGAAAAATGTGACATAAGAAAAGCACTGTATCATTAACAAACCTGGATACTCAGGCACAACAGTTCTGCCAGTCTCTTCAAGGTAATCCTTGAGTAATACTTTGAAACAACAAGAATATTCTGCAACAAAAAATATCAAGTGCATTGTAAATGAATATAGGAAGTCCCAGAGCTGAAACAAGCAATGACAAAGAAAGTCTAGACGAAACTTACATGTTCAATTATTCTGTGTCTTAGGTCTTCTGCAGCTTTGGCGCCCAAAGAGCCTCCAAGCATGTTATTCTCATTATCAAACTCATCCTTGTAAGTATTCCAAAGAGATGTCCATTGGATGACCTCCATTGTGACCAACTGTTTCAATAGCAACCTATAGCAGAAACGTCAAATGAGGCAGCCATCAGATAATATTAACATCTTATATAAAACAATTAACCTGGTTATGTTAGATTTTCAAGAAATACTGACTTCATAAAAAGCATACCTAAAATTAGGAATTTCAGACAGATTCTTATCCTCCAAGGTGGAATTTAAAAGGCTCGACTGCATAGGGTCATGTGGTGCCAATACCAAATACCAGCAGATTCTCCTCAGGACCTACATATTAGAAAAATATATTAATCACAAATTCTCAACAGAACCAAAGGAAGGCATCAAACAAGATAATCTTACTGGTATCCACCGGGATGGGTCTTCTTTGATATATGGAATCTCATATATAGACTTATAGCAGCGGCAAATTTCAAGGTAATCATTGTTGTGAGAATAATACCTACAAAGATGATTAAGAAACCCATTGCATGATATATGTGCCAACATGGCAATAAAAACAAACAGAGTTGCACAGTTCATCAACATTCTATGATTGAAAAGCTGAAATAATAAACTAATTTGCACTGGGAAAATATGAAAATAACTTTGGACAAGGATTTTTTTTTTTCCATGAATTTGGAAAAGTGGTATAAAATCCTTGCCAACACAAGTTTGTAACTCCCTGTCTGTTATTTCATAAATAACTTGAAATTGCAGTTACATGAACCAAACAATACAAATTCATAACATCAACTACTTAAATGAAGCATGAAAAGCTCTAGTTAATGATTGTCAAACATGAAATTCTAGAAATCAACTTCATTTTGTGCCAGCTGGTGCACATTTAGGAACCCAAACAAGACCATTAAAATTTGCAAGCCCCAGAAAGGCACATTGCAATTGTCGAGTCACATTATTTCTCAGTAAATAAAACTGAATATTAAAGAAAATCATATCATAGGGTGTCAAACATGCATCAGTTCATGAGCCCAAAAAGCCAGACATATAGGTGCAAGCATCCTATGTATCATATTCAAGGGAAAAACTCTGCTCTAAACGACAGTAGCAGGAAAAAAATTAAGTAAAATCTTAGAGAAAGACACCTTAACCCATTCCACCTTTAAGACATATTTCAACAGAAAATCAATTCCAAAATTACTCCAACAGGACAATCCCAAGCCTTGAAACAAGCAAAGATTGAGCAACACGTACACCAGGAAACTATATTTCACAAAAGGATTTCTCCATGCAAGGTGTCTAAGAAGGAATAAACTATAGAAGATAGATAAAATAGATTTACAGTCAGTATGTCAGAAAAGGATCATCACAATCAATCATCACATAAAGCCTCATGAAATCTTAGTGAATATTATCACATTTAATCATACCATCTAAACGAGAGTTAAAAGCAAGTAAATATTCTATCAAAAAAATATATAGAAACCGAAACGCTAGTAAGTACCTAATCATTAGTTCATAGTAGATCTGTTTCAATTCCAATAGTGATGGTATATCAGCAGGAGCCTCTTCAACAATATTATCACCTTCTTTAGGCTTTTTCTTTTCTTTTGAAGGATCAGATTCAAAAACTCTTGGACTAATCTTCCTTGAGAGAATTTGTGCACGGACATAATCTTGGCGGTCTAAGCACAAACGAACCTGAAAGTTTTAACTATCAACAAATTAATAAACCATTATCATTGTAATCATAACCCAAAAAGAATTTTCTAGCTAATGAAAAAAGTAAAGATGATGAAGAAAAGCACCACAGGAAGAAGGTCATACTTGTTCAAGAATGAATGCAATTTTCTCAGTTTTTGCCATTGCTCCAAATGTCTCCACCTGTAAATCAAAAAGTATAAAAAGATACAATAGGGAATAAAATATACACACACACAAAAGCTATCATCACAAGACAGAAAATACTGACAGCAACTTCTTGCATCAGATCTGCAGCTTCAGCTATAAGCCCTTGTTCTTCCTTAATCTTTGCAAGCTTTTTAATCAACCTTGCTCTCTCAATTTCAACATATATCTACAGCACAATTAAATTTGGTGTTACAGTAAAAACAGGGTGAAATGGGATAAATAGGAAAATCAATTTAGTAGTTATTGGTATATTTTCACCTTCCCTGCAGAGACATTGTTTAGTGTTTTGATCAGCTCTATGCGTGTATCAAGATCTGGTGTCTGATCGATGTACTGCATTGCTTGCTGGACCATTGCAGTTACAGCCTGTGGAAGGAACATAGACACCAAATGAATGACAGTGTTGGAAAATAACATGCATCTTGAAAAGAGGACTGTTTGGATATTAAGCATAGAACTTTAACAAGTATAGATGCTAAATTTGATCAAATATTTCTGCATGCAAGTACAACTAGAGTTACATGGATACTCTTAAGCGTCCAATTCAAACTCTGAACAGGACCAGCGCAAGATGAGTAACAAGACAGCCAAGATACAGATGTTCCAATTTAAGATACTGAACTTGTGGTGTTGTTATAAGCATGAACGTATTACATACACATGGAAATAAATATTTACATGATATCCTATAATGTGAAGCTTGAATGCAAAAGCATATGTACGCATATATGCCACCCATCCATTTTCTTGATGTAATCAAAGATCAGAATCTTCTCATCAACCAGATATCTGTCTACGGTTTGGAATCAAAACCACCAGGAATGCAAAAAGTATCACTAACTGATACTAACTACGCATACAAGTTCAATAAAAGATTCCTCCAAATACCAAACCACAAATCTTCCATCTGATTTTCATAAAAGATAATTACTACCATAAAGTATCTGAGCCTCAGCATCAAAACTAACAGCACACAGTAAATATGAAACAATGCCCCTTTATTGCCAGATCATGTGCTTCTACATGTTTACATGGACAAGAACATTAATTCTATTTGTGGAAATGTACACGTACATAAGATCAGGTGCAAACAAACACAGCTTGTGTATCATCGTAGAATCTCAATCTTACAAAAATTTCTGAAGATTCCTGATTAAATGATAACAGAAACTCCACATAACCAGCAAGTACCATCTATCAAGCTTGCAATCAAACAAACATGTAGCAAGCCAATTATTTTACATACAGAATCCTATTATATCTGTTGTGAAAAATAGAGAATTCTTTTTATTGTCACAAATAATTGCAGCTCAACCACAACAACAAAAAAATAACAAATAAGCATAAAAATCAAATCAAATCCCTACATCATTAGTAACAAACAAAAGACGGAACAAAATGGCACAGAAAAGTTTTCTCCAACAAAACGGAAAACACTTAAAACAGCAAAAGTTTCTCCAAAAACATTGCCAATGTATAACATAACAAAACAAAATTCTGGCCACTCCTTTTCAACAGAACAGAAATCTGTCGGTGCACACACCAGATATGAGACCAAGAACTACTCCAGGGTCCTCCAACCTTCAGCATTAATAGAATTTAAGGAAGATAAATTCCCACCATGTGAAAAAAATCCCCAACAAGCTAATGTACATAAACCACAATTGAAGTCCGAATTCATCAGCATGACAAATCTCCCAAGTCCTTAAAATAAAAACTTATACTCACAAACAATACCCACATGGATATAAATCAAATTATCATTTCAACAACCCCAAAACACAAATCACTTTCATTTCAAATCCACTCATGAAATTTCTACCAAATACCCAGTTCACAAACACATCTATCTACTCCATGCATGTGCTTAAATAATTAAATAAATACCTGCTTGAGTTGACCTCGTTTCTTGGACAGATTAACAATCTGTTCATTGAGAGTCTTCCAGTCTTTAGCTTCAAAGCAGAGCTGCAAAATCTCCGTCACAGCCTTTTTAGTGCCAGCCACATCACCGCCTAGTCTCATCTGCTTCTCCGCATTCAAAAGCTGATCTATTTGCGCCTCCAAATTGCCTTTTCCCTCCTGAAAAATTAATTATCGCACGCAAATCTCAGCTTTAAAATAAACTGACAGCCAATAGAAAAAGTAAACAAATCTGATCCAACAAAGACTTACCATTTTCGATTCGATGACTGTTAGAGAGTAAGTCCAAAGTGTTAAATAAAACCCCCAAATCTGATCGCAGAGTGTGCTCAGAAACTGCCCGTGATTCGGAGAAGAAGAGAAAAGAAAACAAAGGTGAACCCTTTGTCACGAAACTACACTGATTGTGTTTTTACCTTTTTACCCTTTCAGAAGTTTGTATACTGATAATTTCGCCCCCGTTTATTTTGGTTAAAATACATGTGAATTTTTATAATTTACAAAATTCAATATATAATTAACACTTTATTATCTTGTAAAATTCATTATAACATTAAAAAAAAAATTAATACTATTTTAACAAAATACATAAAATAAATATTTTATTTCAAATTTTACATATTTAGAAAATATTTATTAAAAATTTTAATTTTGTGGATATTAGGTAGTTTAATTATCTTAATGCTATAATTTAAAGGATTTTAAAATTATTTATTTAGTTTATTTATGTCAAATAAAAAAGAGTTAACATTTTAATCCAATAATTTAGAAAGAATTTAAAAATTATAAGTTTTAACAATACATAACTTAATTCTTTTCATTTATTTTTTATTTGACTCAAATTCTTTTATTATTTTGAAATTAAAAAAAGTAGTAATTAAAGTGTAAATGTAACATTTATATTCTTACATATTAACATTTGGTTTCATTTTAGTCATCTTTAATTAATGTTGATTTTTGTAATTTTTTTAATTCGTTTACTTGATCTTAAATATAGTCTAATTGAATTTTAGTTCTCTAATTCATTATTTTTTTTAAATTTTTTTCACTTTCAAGATAAAATTTTTAAATTGCAAATAATATCTTAATAACAATTTATTTTTTTTAGTTATTAAAATTTTAAAAAATTATTAATTTACAATTTCTTACATTGTATAAAAAAAATATTGCAGAAATTAATTTGAATAAATTAATTAAATTTTAAACACTATTTAAAAAATGTAATTGATATTTTAAATTTTTGTTAATTTATTTAAAATTTAATTAATTTATTGTATTTTTTTAGTACTTTAAATTTGATTAATTTATTTAAATTAATTTGTGCAATATTTTTTTGTACAACATGAGAAATCATAAACTAATTATTTTTTAAAATTTTAATAATAAAAAAATATCAATAACTAAAACTATTATAACACTGAAAAATAAAAGAGGATTAAGTAATGTGTTCTTAAAATTCCATCTCCAATTTAGAAAAGAAGAATAAATTATTTGGGGATAAGTATTTTTTAATAATTACCAAAGAAGATTTTAAATTTATTTGTTTCGATGATCCAATCATTAGTATGATTAATTGATTTCATAATAATACGTGTAAGCCGTGAAATATTATCCAATAAATAGACAAATAAATTTTTTTCATAATCATATGCTTAGGTTAAATTGCGATCTTGCTGTATATCTTGTTGGTTTTAATTTATTTTTTCAAATATGTACAAATGATTGTGCTATAATTTCCCAATAAAAATTATGCAAATCCAATGGGGAAGCCAAAACAATTCCACAAATCATACATGCGATTACTAAATAAAAAGAAAGAATCACTGTACTGTTTTAATGTCTTCTGAAATAATTCTATGGTATATGCTATGAGTGTCTCTGTAACTGTTTGAAGAAAAATTAATGGGAAAATCTCCAGACCCTCAATTCAAACAACGCTCTGCATATCTTAAGCTTCTAAGGCATCACGGCGCTGGGATATTTTCAGGAGATCACCACCGATCTCCCGGTCATCTTCTACTTTGGCTCGCCGGTCTATTTGTGCTTCTGGGGTTAGGCGAGCGTGAGGCCTCGGTTCATTTTCTGGTGCATGTGCCCGGAAGTTGATTTTCGAAGGCTTTACCTTGGTGCAGAATACTTCAAGATAGTTGTTCAAGCAGCCACGATCATATACACGGAGAGAATCATCTCTTCGGTACCGGAAGTTCTCATATGTGGTCTATAGAAGTAATTGTAGAATTAGAAAACAATGAAATGAAAAGGAATTGCATGCTAAGCTGGTGAAGATCCTATCATTTAAACATCCGAGAATTCAGGATGTCCACAGTGGCTAATGCCATGTAACCATGACAGTAACTACATCATTCCTTGAGCGCCAAAAACATGTTTAAACTTCGGAGATAATCTGATGTGGAAGAGGAAATAAAACACCCTAGATGATCACAAGAATATTAGTATGGGTTACAATCAACCACCCATTTTTTGAAAAAACTGACCAGTCATGAGATTAATGCATTTTAAATGCCTGGATTATACATGAATACACACACACACATTTCCAATTTGCAATAATTTTCGCACCCAAGAATGTGTTAACAGTAAAATTTGTGGACGATAGAAGGGAATGCCAAATATGACACTATTATAATTGAGTTATAAAGACGTTATAATAGCCTAGTATGTTCTCAAGTACATCTTATTTTGCTATGAATTCATGGCTATATGAATGGATCAAAAAAATTGGAGCCTAGCAATATGATCCAGTTTTATTTGTAACTGGAAGGGGGCAAAAGCAGCTGCTTCAACTTCTAGAACCAGAACTACCCAAAAAGTACGCTTGAATTTAAGAATATTGCACAGACAAGAAAAGGAAACTGACCTGGTTTGTGGCTATGAGATATACATGGAAGCAGGTGAGACCTCCAACAAACCAGAGGAAGAAGAAGCTATAGGCCATTAGTATTATTGATGCGATTGACTCTTTCATTGCCTTCC
>CP135532.1:932394-944800 GCA_032402905.1 Khaya senegalensis | reverse complement strand
TAATTTGTTTAATTTTTATTGGGTTAATATTATATGGATTTGGGCATTGAATTTGAGTTTTATTTTGAACTTTTGATTTGAAAATTTATTTGAAAGTAATTTAAAATTATAATTTTTTATTTTTTAAAATATAAAAAATAAGAAACCATTAACATAATTTAATATCCGACCTAAATTCAAATCAAAAGTTCAAAATAAAACTCAAATTCAATGCCCAAATCCATATAATATTAACCCAATAAAAATTAAACAAATTAAACAAAAATCTAACATTAAAAAAAAAAACCACAAATAAAAATTCAAGACCCTAGTTTCATGATTCATTTTCACAAAAATCATCCCTCACATTCTGAGCTCCCCTCTACACCAAATCGCTTTCCTTTCATTCAGTTGTAGATTTGAAGCCTTGAACGTAATTTCTTTTGCCTTCCATTCATTTTTTGGATCTACACCAGCCGGAACGACATTGTTGATTTGGCCTCCATCTTCAGGAAGGAATTGAAACGATTTTTATATACATTGAAAAATTGGCCTTTCGTTACGCCAGATCCAATGCTTGTAAATATAGTTTATACATAATATTTGGTTGACGTGATGTACTGCTTTTTCAAATGCCTTTAGACAATTTAACTTCTGGGTTTGTCGAAATTATTTGTACATAGCAAAAAATAGTGGGGGATGGTTGTCAAGTATTGGGTTTGTTTCATTTTTTTTTTAATTGAATTTATTATATTGAATTGGAAAAAAAAAAACTTATATGTTTTAAATGATGGATGCAATTTCTTGCAGCGTTATAAGGTTTGTCATTGCTCTCTATTAGTCTTCATGAAAATGTTACAGGCTCTTTAGAAAATAGTATTTTTGTCTGTGTAATAGAGAAAGTTTATTGGCAAATCTAGATATATCTGTTATGGGTTTAGCTTGTGAGGTATTAAGTAATTACCATTTTCTTTTAATTTGATTTTCTAGTTGTGCTTCGGTTGTCATACAACCTATTGATGTTATAGCTATGGTACCATCATTGGTTGTTTCCTTATAAAATGCAAGCTAGGATATTGTGTACTGTTTCTTTATGGAAATGAATTCATATCAACTTTGTTGATCTAGCCTCCATCTCAGGGGAGGATTTGAAGCTGATTTTTAAATATAACAAAAATTTAAAAATTATAATGAAATAATTTCAGACTCCGTAATTCTTATACCTTATCCATAACTTTTAAATTAAAAATCATGCATTATAATTATATTAGAATTAGCGTGGCTTAACTTTGTGTTGAATTTTGTTATAAATTTTATTTTATTTTTTAATTTATATTAATTATATTTTTATGTCATAAAAAAAAAATTTACTCAAAATTAATACAGTTAATAATTTTTTATAGTGTTAAAATTAACGACAAAAGTAACATAATTGAAGAAAATCGGAGTGATTGAAAAAAGTTGCTTATAACACACAAAAAGAAGTTGACTTCTAAAGTTTGAACATTATTTGATAAATTGCCAATCAAATACTATCCAAATGCAAAGATCAAAAGTGTAGAAAGTGTACATTGTGTAAGTGTGTCCAAGCACATCTGGAACATGTAATATGAAAAAGCACATGTCCAATTGTCTTAAATTGGTTATGCCACGTGATCTTAGATAGATGATTATAAATCAAAGTGAATGATTGATGTCAACTCATGTTCTTAAATTTGATCCTAACATGTATCATGAACTATTGTCTAATGTTTCGGTGATGCATGAATTACCTTTTCAATTTGTGGAATAAGAGGATATTACTCAATTGCCACCCTTAGCTTTGTCCACAAATATAAGAGAATTTTAACTTGGGCTAAAAAAATAAATGAGCCTGAAAATTAGCCATATTTAAAAAAAAAAAACCCAAATACAGGCGCAAAAGCAATGTTCTAGATTCTTAAAAATGGAGTTGTGCGCCCCATGAAGTGGGTTTCAGCTTCTGGATTGGCCCTGAAAAAAAGATGGTGAATTTGGAAACTTGAGTAGCTTACCACGGTTGTCTGAGAGAGAGGATAGTTTGCAGAAGTTGTGCTTACTGCCTGGATAGCAAAATCTTGGAAATAACTGTTTTTCGAATGTTATATTGCAGGTGTCATCCAGTTCTGCAATTGGGTATTTTTGTTTTTGCTTCAATTCCATTTGGTTTCTTAGAAAATAGAGGAAAAGATTACAAAAGTAAATAAGAAATGAAGTATTAATTCTCCAGAAGATGCTTAATTTTTTGTTTATGGGGTTCTATTAAATTTTCTCCGGGTTTGGATAGTTGTACATACTTTCACTATTTTCTTCAAAAGGTTGAAGTGGGATGTGAGGAACAGGATGAGAACTTGCCCTTTTCGGTTGCTTTAGCTGCTTTACAAGAAAATAACGTTAAAATCATGTGAATAACTGCATTGCTTTGCCTGTAGTTTCCTAATAATTGCTACTCTAGTTCAAGAATCGTGTTAAGTCATGTGTACATTAATACTTCTGAGACGCCTAAAACTTAATGGCTTTTCGTTAGGCATTTCTAACTTTACCCGGGATTATAAATCATTAACATGCTACTGTATGTTGTTGAAACAATTCACAACGACAATAATATATTTCCATATTCTTTTTAGTTGCTTACTGCAACTACTTAGAAAAAATAATTATTTTCTAACTTGAATGTTTTCAACAATAATTCCTGCAGAGCTATGTTTAATTGACGAAAGAAGAATTGCATTAAGTTCGCTAAAAGTGATGCTTGCTTTGGAAATTTATATACAAAACCCCAATCTAACAAGCCAGCACGTGCAGCCATGTCTTTTCACATTTCAACAACTTTAGCATATTGTTATCCCACAATGGACTTGTGAATTGTTTGTGCGCTGGTAGGATGCAGAAGAAGCATTTTCTTCACCTTATGTCCTCTTTTAGAGAAGAATTTTCCAAGTGCTATAGTCCAAATGGGAGTTCTTTGGTGGATTCTTATGCCTCTGCAAATTGTAGGATTCTTTCTCGAAAGAGGCGGGAAGCACCAATTGAGCAGGAAAGATGGCAGAAACACTTTTTTGGACCATTTGATGGTAGCATTTTAACTTGTAGAAGTTGTTTATCTCAGTTTTATTTGGCCCTTCGAGAACACTTTCTGATAAAATATATATAATTGTATTGCTCTAATCTCACTTTCTATAATAACTTGAATTCTGTTACATTTGAGATAGATCCTAAGTAGAAGTTATTTATCATGTCATGGAATAGTTAAGTTTCCATAACCTGGGTGACATGATCTACTTTATTCCAGTAAATCTCTAGAACAACACTGATCCTAATAGATGTTATTTATCATGTCCATGGAATAGCCAAGTTTCTATAATCTGGGTGCCAAAATCAACTTTATTCCAGTAAATTTCTAGAACTCAATTTGACTTGCAGCTTTAGAAATTAGTTCTACAATGATTTGCAGTTATCCTTGTATAAAATTTAACAGCCAAGCAATGTAAATCCCTTCTCTGTCTACAATTGTTAATATCTTCATCGTATTCGTATCATCATGTTAACAATCTGATTTTTATTTCTCTTTTGTTTCCTTTGCAGATTTCACTGGATTATCAATTTTTTCACAGCTTACCACGTTCACCTGTGCTAGATAGGGGTTCCACTATTTTTAAGTGACAAAGGTTTAACCATTCAGTATTGTGTATGTTTAAGCCATTGGCTTGGTTTTTATATTGGTAATTTTCTTAGATAATTGCAGTTTCAACTGTGATTTTATTACTGTTTCATACTAGATGGTTGGATGTACTTTGGAGGATTGCCTGAAGCAGTTTCTTGTTGCCGAACAACTTGAGAACTACCACTGCAACCACTGCTGGCACAATGCTGCAGTAAAATATTTATCCTTAAGAGGAGCAACTGAGGGAGTTCCTTTGTTAGTAATCAATTCTAATTCCCACCTATTGAACAATCTTCCTCGGCATTAATTTTTGGGTCTTGGTGCATGTCTAACAGATACTGGACCCTTTAGCTGTTTCTCCTTCTTGCTATTGTTTTAATTCATCATATTTTTCTTTTGACTGTGTTTGAACTCCTTGTGTCTGGTCTGAGCCTGAATTTTGAAATACACTAGGAAACACTGCTTTGATACTGTTCTTATGTTGTAATTCCATCTTTTTTTTTTTAACAGATGGAGATCGAAGGACTTAGAAAATGTAGTGTGCAATTCCTGCAACTGTAGGAATTGTCCACATCTTGAAATACTATCATGCTCCAATAATTTCTCGCACACTCTCAAGCAACTGAATGTTTCTCACTGCCAAAGGTATCAATATGGAATTTCTTTTTATATATATAATTGTTGTAACAGAGATAATGTACTTCTCAAGTGTCAAATGAAAAATTGAGAAGTTAATTACACGTGGAAGAAAAAAATGAGGGTGGGTTATCCACTAGTAGTTCTGCGATTTAACAATTATTGCATCCATTTGGCAGGAAGGGAAGTGATAACTGCCAACATCATACGTTTTCATTTGACATTTACAGATAAAATCCTTGCTCACTACTAATTTGACATTTTTTTCACTTGCTAAAATCTATCCAGTTTTGACTGCTTTAAAACGGTTCCTAACCAAGGGTATGTTTGTGAAACACGCATTGGTAGACTGCTTTCTAGTCTTTCTTCGTTAGGCTCTTGGTTTAAATTTTAAAGCTATTGGAATTTGCTACACTTTTCTGCTTGCTGAATTACTGCTTACTTTTGTGATTAGCGTAACCTTGGAAAGAAAAACAACTGCTGCTTGGCGCATAAAAAGTCAAAACCAAATCAACCTCTGTCTCTGTTTAAAAAATTAAAAATTGCTTTTTCTTTTTAAACGTACAAATGAGTGCAAAATTTCTGTGTTGAAGTGCAAGTGATATCAAAATTATCTTTGTGTTAGAAGCTTGAAAATATCTATTTGGGTCTTCAAGCATACTCATTTATCTGATCATGCGCTTACAGATTTTATGCATCCATCAACAACATGTTTCTATAAATGAGTTTGGGAAACTAGTCAAACTCGGGGTATGTGAATTTCCATCTTACCATTGTGTCTGAAGAGAAAACTTTTATTTCACTGCATTTCATTCATTTTCCTCTTTTAAATTTGTTCAATGATGGTCTTGTCATAATGGTGAACTGCTGAATTGATAATTCCAGGGCCATATTATTTTCCACTGATTTTGGACCTGTTTCAGTTTTTGAGGAATAAAGGACTTGGAAAAAAGTTGGAAAAAAGGGCAAGCAATTCTCCAACATAGAAGACCAAGCACTTCTACCAAGCACTTCTCCCAATCATGTTAATGGGAAACACACTGCAAAAATGTTAAATTCCATTCACAGATTTATGGGAGAAAATATTCATACAAAGGTGTCAGCCACAGATAAGCCTGGTTGCACCACCCATATAAAAACATTTAAGGGAGTATCCATTTTGCCACTGACGCATTGCTGCTCTAATGCCGTAGAAATTCAATCGGACATGAGGTTGGTTGAATATGAGTGTCAGGCGGACTCTTACCATGACCATGGACAAATGATTTTTCTTTAATAACTGAAATCTTAGGTCCAATTTCTTTTATCTTATAATTAATATATCTCACATCCATCTTGGATTTGAGATTGGATTGGTTAGTAATGGCATTTGGATTATGATCTTGTCCTCTGAACTTGTAGTAACTATTGTGTGCAATTACTTGGCCGCAGGTGTACGTATCTTCCGAGTTATGCCCTTTAAGTTTCTATCTGCTTGCCTCCATAGTGGAGCACTTTGGAAGCAGTCATTCTGCTGTTTACAGAAGCGTGAGAGTGGAATCACCCAAAGAAAATCCTAACAAACATCTTGTGACGCTACAATCACAATGGTTTTCTATTTCAGATTCTGAAGTGAATAGTGTTTCAGAAAAAGATGTCCTTGCTGCAGAGGCTAGCTTGCTCTTCTATGAGCTACAGAAAACTGGAAACATATCAACTACTTTTGCTGTTGTTTCAGAAATACATGTAGTACCCATCAAAAGCTGCTGTTTTGATCTTCAATTGCAACGTCATTCAAGAATTTTGATGGATCTACTGTATTGCAAATTCATGCATGCACAGTGAGGACTGCAGGCGAATGTAGCTTATACAATGGTTACAATACCTCAAAATCGAAAATCAACATCATAGGTGGGAATTATTTTCATAAATTAATTTCTCTGTTTGTAACTTGTAGCCTTTGGATTGATATGTTTCAATATTGTTGTATTGAAAGATCTGTTGCATTCCCTTCTCGTACATACTATTATGTTAGCATGATTGATTTCTCAATGAATTGGTGGATTTGTTGTGCTTCATGGAACTTGACTCAGTTGTTCAAAAACCTGTCATGAAATAACAGTGTATAGTGTTTGCTTGAATGATTACATTCTGGTTTTGCTATCATTCAATTGAGAATTTCTAAATGATTGTTAATTCTAAGTAGGTAATCACGTTTGTCACTTGCATTGCCGGTGGGAGGCCCTGATAGCATACTCAAATTCGGCTTTTTATTTTTGGCATGATTCATAATATTTCATTTTCAAGCTGAATCTTCTGTTGTTCTGCCAATGTCATGTCAACAAGATGCTTCAACTTAAAATGGGCTTCCAATGAAACTGTTTTATGTAAAAGCATTTTCAAGGGTTTTTTCTCTTTTTATTTAAGTGGGGGAGAAAAAAAGAGAGAACAAAAACAAGACAAAAAGTAATGTGCTTTTTAAGTAACACCTCAAAATTTACAATTTTTTAGAGTATATTTGAGATTGAGATGTGCATGTCATAAGTTTACATAAAATAAAATTTAAAATAAAATAATTAATTTTAGACCGATGAATAATTTATAAAAATAGATGAACAATAGTTAGTTTGTGATAAATAACATAATTATTAAAAAATAAAGTTAAAAAATTTTAAATATAATTAAAGTAAAATAAATATTTACTAAATATTTTATTTGAGGACATTAAAAAAAAAATCTAAAATAGCAATAAATGTATCCCAAGTCAAGCTAAATGTATCTTTTGCATTTTGAAGTCTTGGTGTTTTATCTCTTGCTAATTTCAGTAGGCATCAAGTCTTTTCATCCCTTTCTTGTTTCTAAGCCATGCTTGTATTGTAAGGACTTGTTTGTCTATATATAATAACTTTAATTTGAGTCAAACACATCTCTAATAAAAGTAATAACAAAAATTCATTTGTTTTGAATTATTCATTGAGCCATTGTCATCTATCTAATAAAACTCTATATTCAATAGAATAAAATTGAATTTGATCAAGTTTTCACAAAATTAGTTGGTTTCAAATTCACACCTTGAAAGAAAGTTTTTTTTTTGGAAAAAAAACCCTAGAAAGATATATTTGAGAATACTTTTAATATAAAAATTAATTTGTAAAAAAAGGTTTAATTTGTATTAATTTTTATAGAATTTAGTTACAAAATAACATTTCTAATTGAGAATTAGTTAATAAATTTTAAAAAATAAAGATGGTCAAATGTTATGTTTAATGTATTAAACATGTTATATTAATAGCATATATATGATGAAAAAATCTGAAATTCAAGCTCACTAATTAAAAATTGAAGACAAATGTGGCCTTAGGAGACAATTGATTAAGAGACCAACCAATATGATTAATTTTGAATAATATGTATTTAAATAAGCCGAAAAATTATCAATTAATAATTTTTTTGAAAAAAAAAATAAACAAAGGCAACACACAAATAGAAGAAAACGATTAATCAAATGTTAAGAAAAATTAATTATTCACCAATTTTAAGGTATAAATATATTTATTTTTATTATTTGATTGATTTAAAAAAATTTAAAAGAAGAATTATTTTTCTTTTTTTTTTTTAAAAAAAATTATCTATCAAATATTGGCTTGAACATGGAAGTACTTTTGCAAATACTCTAATTGAAATGTAGTACATTGAAGGAAACTCAATTCATAGATTAAAAAGATCATATAAAGTAATTTCCATTGGAGAAGCTTTTTGGAATTTATAGAAAGCAATAAAGGACTTCAAATAAATCTAATAATTAACTTGTATGAAATGAATTCTATCATGAAATCCCAAAGGTTTGATTATTTTCTTTTTTCACAATATATTGGTAATATTTTTATTATCTAAAAAAAAATGTTTACCATCTCTATAATTTTTCATATTTTTTAATAGAAAAAATAAAAAATTCTTTTAATAACAAAATAATCGAAAATATGTCATATTCAGACTCCAAATTAATACACAACATCTCTTTAATCAAAGGCTGAAAATCATTATCATCTAAACATGTACTTGTATTAATATAATATGATTACATGACATAATTAAACTATTATTATTGTGTAATTTGATAATCATGTAATAATTATTATCTAAATAAGTAACAACCCAAAGCTTGTGTAGCATAGCATGTATACTATATATGCATAATGTTACAATACTCAAGTTTCTCTCCTCAGATATATTTGCCTTGCCATAACCCTAATCTACAATAACATATGTAGAAACTGTGCAAAATATAGATTTGTTTTACACACACACACACACACACCCACAATACCCAAAAATATATGTAATATAGAAGTGGGATTTAAAGTCTACAAGAAAAGAACTGGAAGCTAGAACTTAATTAATTGTTCTCTTTAACAAAATTTGAAGTTTTAATTTAGTTGTGAATTGGAGGCTTCCTTCTTGCTGGAGTATAATCCACAGTAACCAAATCGTCCTCCCTTCTTTGTTGTACTCCGTTTTCTTCTGCTGCTGTTGCTGCAAGCACATAATTCTGACCTTTCTCGGCCCCGATATTCGTCGGCACCGTCCCCAAACTCCGAGCTGCAACCCAAAAATTTTAAAAAAGAAAAAACCATCAAGAAATTGTTTCATAACTCATATCAAAGCGAAAAGTTGTGATTAAAAAAGCTATCTTACCTCCGTTAGTGATGGGGATGAAGCAAAGAAAGACGAAAACCAAGAAAACGAGATGCTTGGAAGAAACCCTAGCCATGGTAGAGGGGTTGAAATTAGAATATTTATCGATGGATCGTTCTGGTTTTCTTGATTGATATGTTGTGTGTGTCTAACCCTCTTCATTTTTGCCTGCTTTTATAGGCACAAATTAAGACAATTGAAGGTTTGCTGGCTGTCTAACTCCAGAGACATGTTGTAGCATGGGGTGTGACCTCATTTTTGTAGTAATTCTACGTTGAGAAAATGGAGTGGACATCAATGTCTAGGGCTGTCTGTGAAGTTGGTTTGCTTTCGGAAACTGCTTCTGCTTTTTTTTTTTTTTTTATTTCAATTAATCGCTAGAGAAATTGCTTTTCATGTTTCCTGTGATTGTTTTCCAGCTAGGAAGACTTCAATTCCTGTCCCCGTGCTAGTTGCCTATTTTTCATACAAGAGGGATCCACTCTATATCATGCGCAAAGCAAAAGCAACCAATTTTTTTATTAATCATATAATTGATGATTAATTAATAATTAATTAGTTATGTCATGGACTAATCATCTTTTTCAATTTTTAATGAGATATATATATATATATGTGTGTGTGTGTGTGTGTGTGTGCTTTCAATATGATTCAATGTATTATTAATAACATGTGTCCAAATATTTTAAATTATTTAACAATAATTTGCATATGATTGTGTTTTATACATAACAACTTTATAATGATGTTCTCTGAAACTGAATTATCATTACACAAATATATCAACATTAGAGATTTACTCTTGTAATACAATCATAATTCCTTGAGCACAATGAAAATATGTATCAGAAAGTTAAAATCAAAACAAAAAATAATCTTTAATCCATCTAAAATCTTTGCATTAATTATTCATTTTTTTCGAGATTGAAAAATTATAAAATATCTTAATGTATTTAAAAAGAAATGAATTTATCAAAATGACTATTTTTAAATTAATTTATGAAAATAATTAGTTGCTTTGTTTTTTATCAAACCAACCAACCATATCGAATTTGAATAAAAATATTCTTATAATCAAAACTTTACTAAGTTCATGTTTTTTAGTTTAAAGTTTCAACGCATTAAGATTCAAGTTTGAGCTTGACTTTTCAAATTAATAAGTAATAGGTGATTATTTAAACGTTATTATGTGTAATGCGCTTCTACTAACAATTATTAGAATTAACAGTTGATAACAAGAGTTGATAAACATGTTATCTTTGAAGGGTTATAGTTGTGCAGTTTTATAAACAAGAAAACAAAGAGATTATCAATGTAATTAACTAGTTAGAAGCACATCAAAGACTTTACTGTCAAGAAAGAAAACTGTATTATAATTTATAGAGATTTAATTGAAAAGTATGTATAATTAATGCATGAAGAACAAACTTTTTTAGTGAACTTTCTAATAATAATAATAATAGTAATAATAATAATGAAATGAAGGTAAATATATATACACACACACACACACACATATATACATATATATTGGTAACTTTAATTAATTGAAAACTTATTTTTAAAAAACATAAGATTATCGTGAATAAATTTTAAATACAATTTTTTTATATTGTTATAAGAAAATTTATCCCTTGAATCGACTAATATTTACATTGTTTAATTAATTTTTATAAAAATTGAATTAAAGGAAAATCAAAATTATAAAATTATTAATTTAACAATAATTAATTTTTTTTAAAAAAATACAAACTAACCAAAGTAATTGAACCTATATTGAATAATTAACCAAACCCACTTTATAATTTTTTTTAATTTCACCGTTTTAATTTTTGGAAATATATTCAAAAAGTGATGTAGGAACAGCTTCAAGCATGAAAGATCTGTGGGCCAAATTTCTAAAATGTCTAATAGAAGCAACATATGGCTTTGCATTGTCAAGACATGACACTTACTCTCCCAATTAATTGTATAATTTGTATGCTAACTTTTGTTGTTATTATTATTATTATTGTTGTTGTTGTTGAATTACACTAGAGGGGCCTTTTGAATAATTTTATTGTTAGATTGGATTTTAATATTAATTCTTATATTAAAATATTCTATGTGAGAGAATTTGCTAGATTTGAGTTTAATAATATCTTTCTAAGGTGTAAATGATATTGACATGATTGATTTAGTTGAAATTCATCTATCTTCCAATTGAGAAACTTTTCTTAAGAGAAAAATAATACTATTATTTTTTAATATTATCAATTTAATTAAAATATATTTAAATTTAAATAATTCATAATTTGATTTAAGAATTTATTATAATAATAAAAATATTTACTTTAAAAATAAAGGTTATATTACTTTTTTTTCAAAAAATAATGACGACCTTATTAAAATTTGTTTGTATTAATATTTTATAAATAATTATAAAAAATAATCAAAATTGATTTGTTTAAGTTAGGTTTAAACCTAATCAAATTCACTCTTGTAAAACAAAAAAAAAAATTAAACCTCCAATTTTAATAATTAAAAAAATAAAATCATGATTTGATCTCACCATTATATTTATAAAATATTAAAAATTTTGACGCATAATAAATATAATACCTTACAAAATGATACTAAAAGAAGAAGCCGCCCCTCTCCTCTAAATTTATAGGGGATTTGATTAGTGAAAATGATTTCTTATTATTGATTGATAGGGTGGTTAATCATGTATTAATCATGAAAGAAACCAAGCATTAATTAATGGAGGGAAAAAAACCGACAATCGATGGGCCTACGTGTCTTTTTCAAACAATGTTACGTACGTAGACGATCACGTGAAACAGTCTCGTGATTATCTTATTGATGGGTCCGACATGTCGTTCAATACGGACATAAGTTAAACATGATTTATCTTCCCAATTAAAGCTTATAAAGATAGGGACATTAATTCATACCAGAACAAATTATTTTTTTAAAAAAATAAAATAGTAGCATTTTTCATTTATTTATTTTTAATTCGAGTGATTGGATAATTTATTTGGTGTAACATTTTGATAGTTATTAATAAATAAATACATCACAATGTGTATATATAATTATCAATAATTTATGAATAATATTTAAGGGTAAATATAATAATACTTATTTATTGAATAATAAATTTTTAAAATTTTTAAATTATTAATTATATATTTTTATTATTTACATAATAAATTCAATAATTAATATTGGTGAAATGGAAGCACTTCCAATGGAACATCATTGCTTGCATTATACATATATTCCTTCTTTTGTTGGGATATCAACAATTTTTAAATAAAAATATGATGTAAAATAATGCTATTTAATAATAATACAACTAACATTGTTTTACACTAAATTTTATTATGATTTTATTTATATTAAAACTTCTCTATAGTAATACTTTACGTAAAAATTCTTTCATGTAGTTAT
>CP135532.1:892440-927428 GCA_032402905.1 Khaya senegalensis | reverse complement strand
TGTAGTGCTTAATTCAAGTAGTTGATGTGACTTTACATCAATTTTTCATATAAAAACTACATTTAAAATACCATTAAGTATAATTATATTTGTTGGACCCTAATTAAAAAAATATTAATGTAATGCATACTTTGTCTCTATATTACTGCATTAAGAGTAATTAAATTAAAATAATAATTTTTTAAATTATAACCTCTTTGTAGTAATAAAATTAGTTTAGTCTTAATATTATAATTATAAAAAAAAATTTATTGTATATAGAGAATCAACAACCCTCAAAAATTATACAAATTTATAAATTATGTAATTCTTGTGATGTTCAACAACACACATGTATACACAATCATTTCTTTAAAATACAAATTTCAACAATTAAGTGTTGAATTGGTGCAAAAACAATAATAAATTGTCAAAATCACATTTTAAAAGATGCAAATGTTTGAGCACGTGCATATATTAATATTGAACATTCTAATTATCTTAAAAAATATGAATATATATAAAATAAAAATATTTTTTACTTCTTACTATAAACTCACCCTTTTACCAAATAATATTTACATTATAAATTTATCAAAAATAATAAATGATCTCATTATATTTAAATTTAGAGGAGATTGTTTATATCTACTATTACATTCATTTATTTCTACTTGTTTACTAATGTTTCAATTTTTTTTTTTTCATATTTTAAGTATTATTTGTCACTTATTTTATATATTTTAAATTTTTTATTACAAATTTTACAAAATTTGTTGTAAATTATAAAATTAAAAAAATTTTAAATGTAAAGATATATGTATATATATATATATTATAACCGTTCCCAATTTGAAGATATTATAAAATTAATAAATAGTTACAATTATGATACGTTGATTGCAAAGGTCTTAAATTTTTGTTAAACGACATAATATTTTTGTATTCTTATGCAATCAATGTCTCAAGTGAAAACAGTTAGATAGATAAGCCATCACAATCAACTGACAAATTCCATTCAAATAAGATGGCTTTTATTAACAATCGGGATACTAATTTTCAGGTCCCTATAGTTTTACAATTATACAAAAAATGAATATAACTTATTACTTTATATCAAATAACCTTATATCCTTTCAAGAAACACTCACATCAGAGCTTTCCACCGTAAATGGTTTAAGTAGCTGCGTTCATGGCTTCATGCCTTCTAGTTTTGGAGTGAATTTCTTTCCATATAAATTTTATATTATAATATAAATTTAAAACCTCGGTAAATTTAATTTAATTATTAAAAAAATTTACACAAATACATGTTATGAGAGTAGAAATCATTCATATAAGTTTAGATCATAATATAAAAGTTTGCGTCTAAATGTTAACATAGTAATAATTAAAATATCGATAATTTAAATTTTAAAAAAAGGGGTAGGGACCTATTTATTAAAAATAAAAAATTATATCATTATTTATAAATATAATAACTTAGGAATCTAAATGTCACTACCTCATTGAATATTAAAATTCCAAATGAATGAAGAAAAGCTTGGGATATATACACGTCAAAAACTTGGGAGACATCGGTATAAATGAAAATGGAAGCTACCATAATTTGACCTAGACAAAAGCCTTCAACTTGTGACCCATGGCTAACCTCTGGCTCTTATGGAGAGCGGGCCAGGGTTCACCCACCGTTGAACCCACACTTGTCAGCTCGAAACCAACACAACGGGCCACAACATGCCTACAAGAAGTTTCGGTGTAATTCCTTTTATAAATATATTAGTGTGAGAGCAATATAATGGGTCTGTGATTATTTTCGAGTCACAGGTGAATCACATGGGAACCAAGAAACCCTGATTTTAGGTAACATAGAATAGACAGAAATCACTTCAGATTGACGAGTTAGAAAGAATCCTGGATGATCTCTGAAAAGGCTTGCCGTTATTCCAACTCCTGTTGTGGTTCATATCGCGCTACAGCCAGAGCACGAGCCGAAAAGATAGGGTAGGATGCTCGTCTACAACTGCGAGCATATGGTCCGCCAATGGCTCGTCACGTGAGCCACCCGGTGGCTCGCATCTTGTTGGCAATCAAGCAGGCTTGCATGTTTTATTTTGTCGGACTCTCTCCGGATCTCTTAGGAGTCTCGGACTCGCGAAGAAATGACACAAGTACGTAACTTCATATATAGGAAGGATCCATATAACCTTTTAATTAGAGTTTATATTAGTATAATTTTTATAAATAAAAAATAATTCTTAACGAAAAAGTAAGATGAATAATCAAATATAATATAACGTGATTTTTGTAAATTATTATCGCAACAAATACACACTTAAAATGATAATGATTTATTATTGCTATAAAATTGATAAGGTGAATGTAATAAATTTTAATTTAATTTTAAAATTTGAGGTTATTTTAATTTTAATAATTTATAAAACCATGATGTGAATGTAACAAAGTATCCTATGTCAAATTTAGAGCTTACGGAAATGGAGGTATTAGGGCACATGATCACGTGTATGTGTTGTTGATATGCATAACTTGACAAAGACAACATTAGAATTTGTGTACCAAAATTAATTATTTCTTGCTACAAGCCATGGCAAAATGCCTCTTCTTTCCACAAACAAGAACCCAAATGTTCTAAATTTTGAGTTGAAGTTTTGTCAATTGATTCCAAATTCAACTCACCTCACAAATGCCAATTTATATTCAATTGATCTAATAATCTAATATTTAAAAGATATTTTAATAATTTTCTGAAAAATATATAGCCGATATAAACAATTTTATCGTAATAGAAAACGATTTTCTTACGTAAGTATATATATTATCTTTTTTTTAAAAAAAAAATTAATTCATTCAATTGTGTCATACAATTCTTTAAATATTTTATTATAATTCTTAATTTTTTTAATTATTTTTTTCAAAAATTTTGAACATATTTTTTTAAATTTGAAAATGTAACAAAAAAATATAATAAAATAATATTTTTGTATTATAGCATGACCCTTTTGAATATATTGAAAGCGATGAAATTAATCATTTTAGTTAATGACTTATGTTAAAAATTTTGACATTGAATCTCATTCTTGATGCTAAAACATGAGCAAAAAGGTGTAAATTAAAAGAAAATTCAATATTAATATTATTTATAAATAAAAATTTGTCAAAATTTTACATAACTATTATAATAGCACGACTCAAGAATTTTCACTTGACTTTACACTTAAAAGTAAAACAATTTTTAACCATTCAAAATTTCAAATGCACACACATTTGGGTCAAGTGTAAGCCCATAAATGTAGTTGATTGGGCTGGTTCATCCTTCCTCTTTGTAGGCCCAATAATGTATATGGGCTCCAAAAAAGCCCTTAATATATATAAAAACAAATTTACAAATCTTGCAAAATTTTTTATTTTTTTAATTTTTTTATTTTCTTAATAATTTTGAATCTCCAATAAATTTTATATACAAAATATTATACTTATCTAATTCTTTGCCTTTAATCCTAAAATTATAAAATTTGAGCGTGTAATATTTACTAAATAAATATGTGAAGAATTATAACTTTTTTTATGAATTATTTATTCATGGGTCAACAACAAATTTTATCTTGTTGCTAATTAAAATAATTAATATGCACTAATAATTTTACATTTAGTTATATATTAAAGTGATTATTAAAGAAAATAAATTAATTATAATTAAAATATATTATTTTGCAAAATATTTGAAAATGGTTTGATACCCTAATTTAGCTATTAATCATATATTTGTTTTCAATATCACTCTATTCTTTCAATAGACCACTTTATCCTCGTAAACCGTCACTTGATATTTCGGAAATTTTGTAATTAACATTTAGTAAGTAAGGGTAAAGTGGTCTATTTGATCGATCTTTGTTTGTGAGACTTTCTTTGTTCACGAGTCCAATTCTTAATATTCAGGGAAAAGAACATATCCCTATCCTCATCGAAGCTTTTCTCAATCCACGTACCAAATACGTCACATCCTCGACCATCCCGCGCTCATTCGAAAAACAGCAGAGTATACAGAGCAATCGCTACTTCTACGGCAATCTCTCTTGTTCTTGCTCTCTCCGGTTGTATGGCCGAGCCAATTATTCTCTCCGACGAAGAAGATCAAAATTCCTTCGTATCTCCGGTACAATGCCAGTATAAGAAACCCAGAACCGGGCCCGACCCGGTAATCCCGACGGTTCTGGTCCTCGACGATGACCCGACCCCCAAAAAACCGGGAACTGTCACCTCAGCCTCTTCCACGCCCTCTTTCGTAGCCGAGACGCCGATGTCTGATGTTGCTATTGTCAAATGCACCATGGGCTCTTCACTTGATGCTCAATTTAGGGATTCGAATTCGGATTCAAATTTACCTGGTTATTTTTTTACTGTTTTTGTCGAAATTTGAAAATGATAAAATTTTTTATTTTTTTATCTTTATTTTATGCAAATTGAATGTTTATGGTTGAAAAGTGTTGATGTTGGTCTCTAATTCTCGTTTAGTTTCTGAGTAATATATGTTTGAGTTCGGGTTTTGGTTTTAGAATCATTTTCTTTGTATTGTTTTCGTAAAAATTGATTGAATTTCAATGTTTTTGTGCAATTTGCATGTAGATTTTAGCATTATCTTCTTCTTCAATATATTTTTCATGTTACAGGAAGTACTAGATTTATATGCTTAGAGTCTGACAATGAATCTGAAAGCGGTTCCGGAAGGGAAAATTTGTGTCAGAATGAGACAGTGGATTCAGGTTCTGATGATGAAAAGGAATTTGAATTGAATTTTAGAATTGGTAAGTTTAAATGTTTTATTGGTATGTTAAAATGATATCTTGATTCGTTTAATTTTGTGGCTGCATGATTCCTGAATTTTTCTGCTATGAGTTTTGAAAGTTGGAAGGAAATTTACAGGAAATTTGTTTATCAGGGAGTTCTAAACTGACCCAAATGTATGGGAACAGCTCCTCACAGCCAACCTGTTCACAAGATGATATGGATCCGGTATTTCCTACTGAGACCTTATGATAATAACACATTGTCGTTTTTTTTAACTTTTAATTTGTTGAAGCCTGATGACAAAAAACAAAATTGACATTTTTAATAACGGAATATGAAATGTGTTTCTATCATCTTATTCTCTTTCTTATACTTCATAAAAATAATTGGATGGTTATAATGTGAGGCATTAAAATAGGGGGCTTTCATTACCCCTATCCAAGCTTTAACCTCTACTATTATCTATTGCTTTCTTAAACTAGAGAGTTTTGGTTGGAAGCTGCAACATGCCATAACTTAGCTCACACCAAAATTTTTCAGAACTTGCTTTCATCACTTAATACAATGCCATCACCGGTTCTTGTTTTTCTTCATTTCTGTGTGTTTGTAATTTGGGAATGTTAGTGTTATCTTTAGGCTCCGTGTGAAAATAAAAATGGGGTTTAGACTTTCAACCAATTTTTCCACTCTGTTTGCATTTATTTTAATGATTTGGTGTCATTCAAACAGATACAGGATTGTCCTGACAAAGAAAATTTTAGCGTAGAGCAGATGGGTAATATCCTAAATGCAAAAGGAAGTCTAAAAGTTAATGCTAACAACAAAAATAGCACAGATGAAGCAGGGGGAAAGAAGAAGAAGAAGACAAAGGAGGAAAGAATGCTCTTTATGGAAGAAAAGAAGAAAAAGAAGGAAGTAAGCACCTTATTGATGGTGCTAAATTTCTTAGTATCTTATTTTTGTGGATATCTAACTGAACAGAATCTGTTTTACAGCAAGAGAAATTGCAGAAGGCAGCTCTGAAGGCCGAAGCCGCAGAATTGAAGAAAATGCAGAAAGAAAAGCAAAAGTGGGAGAAGGGGAAGTTTGCACAAAAATCAATTATAGCTGAAATTGATGCAAAAGTAGTTGAACTGGGCTTAGTTGGAGGTCGGGTCTAATATTTTCTTCTTCTTCTTTTCTTTTTGGTAATTGATCAACCATGCTAATTTATTGTTGATTACTTTTCTAATCCGGTTATGTGCTGAGAAGTTCTCTACATTGTCCTATAGGACATTTGCTTACAAGGTTTGCAGAAAAAGGACTTAAATACCGCATAACATCAAATCCAATTGGAAGATCAATCGTGTGGACCATGACAGTTCCGGAACATATTTCACAGGTAATGGTGTGGATTGAATTTGAAGATTTCTCTTGCTTCAATATTCAAAGTAATATCTTGACTCATAGTTTGCACTATATCTGCCATGACTTCATACCCTGAGACTTATGGTGTTTCTCAATCTATTGCAAAAATTGGGAACTAACTGAAGAAATCAGTTATTTGTTGCAGTTATCTACCCCAGGAATGGAAATTCCATATGTATTACTTGTATACGAGGCAGAAGAGTTTTGTAATCTTGTTCTCAATGAATCACTAATGGATCAAGTCTCTATAGTTCGAAAACGTTATCCATCCCACACGATTTGCTACCTCACAAATAGGTTAATGGCACATATCAATAAAAGGTGAGACTAACTTTATCTCTTTTTATTTTGCTGGCTATTTGGTACTTGATATAGATGTAATATTGCAATGTATTGAGATATTGATTCTGGCAATGTGTCAGGGAAAAGGAACAGTATAAGAATCAGGCAAATAATAGTGGTTGGAGACGTCCACCTGTTGAGGAGGTCAAATGACTAACTGAGATCGCAATAAATTGTCAGAAATTTATGCTTTTTTTATGTAATTGAAGAATTTGTGTTGCAGGTGCTGGCAAAATTAACCACTCATTTTGTTAGGGTACATTCCCGGCAGTGCGTAGATGAAGCTGAAGTAGCTGAACATGTTGTTGGTTTAACAAGCAGCCTAGCCGCTTGCCAATTCAGGTACTGTGCTTTCTCTTGTGATAAGTGTAATCTTTGTTTGTGCACCAGCTGGAAACCATATGTATTAGTTTTTTGACCAGTGACATCCATCAATACAGTAATAAGTCAAACTAATGGGAAGAATTGGATAATTCAATTTTTTAAACACTACTGATTTTTGATATGATGAC
The DNA here is from genome assembly GCA_032402905.1 of Khaya senegalensis. Lineage (NCBI taxonomy): Eukaryota > Viridiplantae > Streptophyta > Magnoliopsida > Sapindales > Meliaceae > Khaya > Khaya senegalensis. Next base: position 920,382 of record CP135532.1, on the reverse strand, counting down.
TGATAATGGCAATCGTCCACATTTGCTAACAAGTTTCTAAATTTCTAAGGGTTTAGACCTTTCAAGTAACATTTTTCTTTCACCTTTTTAAGGGTATATAATGCCGTTAATTATTTAAAGAGATGTTATGTTTCATATCTTTTCACCTTGGATTAATTTTGCTATGTAATCTAATGTCTAAGTCAGTATGTTTAAGTGATGGATCTGGTGATGAACCAGTTCTGGATTTAGCATTAAAGTAAGCTTCCTGAAGAGGCAACAAATTATTTAGCTGCGAGTGAAGGATGTCATCACATTTTAGCAACTCCATGGCCACTCTTGAGCTGCTTTTAAGAAATTTCTGTTTTCTAGTGGCAAAAAACTGTCAGCTGAGACATAAGAAACTCAGTCATGGTGAAAACTTGTTTTAACTGCTGTCATAACAGCATACAAGTATGTTATAGGCCATACTGATTTTTTGTTCATGAAATATACATTTGATGTAATTCAACAAATATCAACATACCATGTCTTATTGTCTCTTACCATCTTATGCCCTGTCACAAGTTTTTTAATATTCATCTTATTTAGTTGTCCAACTTATTTAAATTTACTTGGAGTTGTTACTTCCGGAGTCTTTTGTTGATTTTTTTACTGTGAACAACAGAAGAATGCCTCCCCCTTTTTTTTCTCTGTATTTGTATGCGTGTATGTGTGTGGGTGTTTTCTGCATTCTTTTCATTTTTTAGCTGATCAATGCCCTGACGCTGGTTTATACTTTCAATTGCAGAAAGAAATTAACACGACTATCTGTAAATGCCAATGGATCCCTTGTCCCCAAGGACTGTGTGGACAAGAATTTAGTAAAAAAGAGCCTGTGGTGAGTATATTTATCCAAATTATTATCATATCAAGTCATCCTGCTAAGTAACATGATAATAGCCTGTTGCAATTACTTTGATACCTTTGACAAATAACTAATGTAATATTGACAACATTAGTGCTGCTTTTGACTGATGATTTGTGTCATCCTCTGGTCATATCCTGTTACATATATAATTGTTTGCCACTTATTGAGTTGAACATTTTGCATGTTTACTTCCTTGCTAACTAGAATCTTCCATGTATGCTATGCATCCCATGCCTTCGGTATCCCATATTTCTCACTGGTCAACCATTAGCGTGGAACATATTTATTCTCTTTTGGGGCATTTCTTTTGTATCTCTGAGTTCTCTTTCACGTTCAGGTTAAAAGCATTGGTAGCGATTCCGAAGGTACAGCCACGATATGCTATTGCTATATGGAAGAAGTACCCTACCATGAAAGCACTTTTGAGCATTTACATGGATCCTAATAAATCAGTAAGTGAAAAAGCAAAATATGGTTTCTTGTATATCTGGTTGATACGATATATCTCATCTTTTTGATATTCTGTTTGGTAGGGTTATATGCGCAGTTCAGTTTCTATGCATTTCGATATTAATGACTTTATTGTACTCTGCATGGCAACAGTGGTACTGTTAAAAAATATGTATATATTGTAATCTTGGTAATGATGGAATTGGTTTAAATTTGTGAGTTCCATTATATAGCTGATTTGTCCACTTTAGTTTTGTTGGTGGTTACCATTGTCATTCATCATCTTATAATGATGGATTGTACTAAAAGATTTCTATGTGATGGTGCGTCGGGAGGTGTAAAGGATCCTTTTTCCGTGACTGAAAATTTGTATGAATGGCTATCCTTTCCATCAATTTTGGTGGACTTCGGTGTTGGAAGTACCAAATATGCTAGTCGTTTAGGAATCTTGGTGCAAGCTATAAGGAAAATTGAATTCCATACATTTCAGCTGGAATTGCAATATAACAAATTTATGCAAAGTGTTTTGTGTTAATATTTCTTATGAATTAGTGAAACTTAGTAGTGTGATTCTTTATGAAAAGAAAAATAACATCATCTTCAATGGATCCCAGATATTGAGGCAGAAAACTTCTTATTATATTTAACATTTTGGTGTAATGAATTGGACTTGTGCTTGCTGCAACTCTTAAGCTTTGTTTCTCTTTCTTCATTTCTTTAGTCTCAAAGGAAGCATAAATAGTTATATGATGTGTGCGGCTTTCATATTGAAATCCCAGGTGCATGAAAAGGAGTTTCTGCTCAAGGACTTAACTATTGAAGGGTTACTTGGCGGCGATAGAAGATTAGGTGAGGTTTGCTCAAAGAGAGTGTACAGAGTACTTATGGCTCAACACGGGAGCATTAAAACAGATGATGTTGAGAACGGTGCTGATTTCTTCAGATCTCAGTCAAATTAGTGGTAACTCCTAGTTACCACTTCATTTTAATGAGCAAAAGAAGAGGTGTGTATATTTAGTATCAAGTTCATCTGTAGTTTTTACCCTTGCCTTTATCTCTAGGAGAGTTTATATGTTCGTGCATACTCAGATCTGTCATTTGCATGAATTTATCGTTGAAATTGGAACACGCACTGTAAATGGCATTGGAAATTTGACTGTTTTCCTTAATATGTGAAGAAACTGATGTGATCCGAATAAATAACCAGTGAATGGATTGAGATTTTTGTTTTTGAATTGGTATACCCTTTGACGCTTTTAAGCATTTTAGGATTTTTAAGTGGCACATTAAGATAGCCATTTCAATCCTGCTGTCTAGTCGCATATGTTACGGTCTCTCCATATTATGACACATACTTGTGCCCTTTTTCTTTTCTTTTTTTTTTTTTTAATGTAGTTGCTGTTCGTGATTAGGGTTCGATTAAAATCTCAATGAAGTGGATAATATAAGTTTATTTTGAATTAAATTGATTTTATGGTTAGATTCAAAGGATTGGCTTCCCACCACCATGATTACAGAAATTACGATACTAGTTTAGTTTATTAGTGGGTTGGATGAAGTTATATCTCACAAAAATTAATATTTATTAAATACTTTTTTATTTATTGTGCTTTTAAATCATGGTAGAAGTATAATAATTTTAAACAAAGTCTTGGATAGTGAAATGATGAACAGGATAGTATTAATTTATGAATGGGCAGGTGGGGTCAGGTGTCACATTAATTTGTATCTTGTAGGCTCATTGGAGGCTAAATATATTAGAATCTACTGGGTATTGGAGCTTGTGGGACTGACCACTCACTCAATCGTGGGCCTAATTGATGTGGAGAAATTGGTAGGGCACACAGGCTAAACCTAATTTTGCTTGGTCCATGGCCTGCCCACTACTACTGTTGAAGCAGAAGCTGAGGCTGCATCATCAATTGAATTGAATTGAATGGTGGTCCTAGACATGCTCTGTTTTGTTTGCCCTCCACCTACTACTGTTGTTACTATCATCATCATGTGTGGCCAATAGCCCCACGCCAATTCATCGATGGTGGTTTGCATTGCGATAAATTTTGATAGAGTAAGCCCACGTCGTTGCCCGTGCCCACCGCACTAACATAACATGCACCATTCACTTTTTCCATGTAATTATATCAAAATTAACAAAAAAAGAAAAAGAAAGGCAAAGTCCAGGCTTTTGCTTTATAAAACAAAACTGAAAGGTAATTACCTTTCTTCTTTTCTTAGAGCTAGCTCCCTGAAAGAATCTGATCATGGAGAAGAGCAAATCAGTTTCAGGCTACTCAAACTTCTGCAGCTCCGAGTTCCAGGACCGGTCGAAATCGTACAGCTTCAACGGTCCAGCTGGAAAGAGCGATGTGTTAGCCAGTTCCGGCAATCCGGAGGCGAAGAGGAAACAAAGAGTGGCTGCCTATAATATGTACACCACGGAAGGTAAGTTGAAATCCTCCCTTCTCAACAGCTTCAAGTGGATCAAGAACAGGTTCGCTGATAATTCATTTGATGCTTGAGCCAAAACCAAAATAAATGAAACAAGCATACAAAGAGTTCAAAGTTTGTTGCAAGAAATTGGAGTATTTGTTGCACAAAAACAAAGGCGTACAAAGTGTTTTTCCTTTCTTTCTAGTGAATGACACTGTTGATCCATTTGTTGTGTGTTTATTTTGTTGGAAATACTAATCAACCGTTAGTCGGTGGAGTGTCTCTGTGTGTGAGTGTATAATTATGGGATTCTAACTCAGCAGTGTTGTGTGTATAATTATGGGACTCTTTAACTCAGCAGTGTGTGTGCACTCCTGTGTGTAATTATGGTGGTATTCTAACTCAGCACCACCTTTTGAGATTTTGAGAAGAGAGTTTGAGTCCCAACAAATGTTTGGGTTGTGGTATCTCTATTTTAGAACTATCTGAGTGTTCAAGAAATTTTCAATAATTAGTGATTAATGTATCATTAGTTAATAAAAAATGTACCAAAGAATGTAGTGATTTTCAACATATCTCATAATGACATAATAACATTTGGGTCCATAAATTTTGCTGAATCACAAGAATATGGTTTACACTTATTATTTCTCAAAGATTACGTTCTAAACCTGTTTTGAAAAAGTGATATTCTATTTTTTATTTTTTTACTGAAAATATGTTTGATAATTTATTAAGAATATAACATCTAAAAATGAATACAATGAAATCACATTTAATAAATATTTCAAAAAATATTAAGAACATAAAAATACATACATCAGAACCTTTTATAGAAATTATTTTTTAATAATTTTATTAAATTTATATATTTTATGTATCTAATTTATTTTTTTACGGGTTTAAATTACCTTCAATTATAAAAAAAAATTATTTAAAAAAAAGTTTAAAAAAATATTAGAATTAAAAAGACACAAGAAAAAAAATCTCGCTCCAAAGAATCCTAAAAATTATTATTAAAAGTTTCCAAATTGTATTAATAATATCATTAAGAAATTTGTAAAAAAAAAGATAAAATTAAATTTATATAATAAATGAAGTAATAACGTATAGGTCCCTGACTTCTACTAAAATAACGATTAAGAACATATCTTGAACATTTTTTAATGCCGTCAAAGACCGTTAATAAGACGTTAAAATTGTAAGGGACCAAAGGAAAAATTTTTTACTCGCGTCTCCTATGTTTTCCGCTCATTAACGAAGACACCCACGAGCGAACCAAAAACCCAGTCGTCGAGCCACCGCTTGTTGCCGCCGGCTGGCTACGTCATTAGCAATAACATCATAGTTACCACTGAACGCGCCACAACTACCATTGTACTCATCATCAGCGGAAATTGTAGCTTGCAATTTCCAATGGGATTGATCAAAGATGGAAAAGTTTCTGGGAATTTGCCGAGCAGTGAGGTTTTTGCTGTTCACTATCCAGGTTATCCTTCTTCGATGTCTCGTGCAATTCAGACTCTTGGCGGTAGTGAATCAATTCTCAAGGTCAAAACCAACTACACTCGTAACTTCTTCCAATATTTTCTCGCTTATTATTTTTTTTAAATAATTTTTATAGTTGTTATAAATTTAGGACAAGCCTGTTTATGTGTTAACTCTTGTAACCATCTGTGGTTTGTAGACTTTTAGGGTGAAATAATAATTAGAAATTATAATTCTTGGGGTTTAAGTTGTGTATGTTCTCATGTTGTTTACTTGACGAAATAGTTGTCATGTGCATTAGCTATGAAATAATTTTGTTTGTAATTGCACAAAATTTATATATTGCATACTTTACGAGAGTATATTTTTTATTTGATGGTTAGTTTTCTGGTTTGATTTCGCTTGTATTTATATATGTACTGCATATAATCAAAAGCCTGGATACCGTGTTGAGCCCTGCATGTTGCTTTATCTACAAGGCATATGGGAATTCATAAATTTGCTGAAAAGTGTTTTAAGAGTCAGTAAAGGATGTTTTAAAGAAACATTGTAAATTTTCTTTTTCTTTTTCTTTTTCTTTTTTTTTTTTAAAATCCTGCTTGATAAATAGAGTAGCTTTTATGGCTGTTGATCTATGTTTTTACTTTTTATGCTATATGTATGAATGTTGTTTAGTGTTTCTTTAGAATGAAACTTCCATTGTGTAAAAAAGCCCTTGTAGATGTCTAATTCTGTAACTTAGCCTCTATTTTTGCAATTTGTATCCTTTTGGAGGTGTCTATGTTCCGGCTTCTATGCCTCAATTAAATTCTTATGTAAATTCTTGCATCATGGTGCTGCTCATGGATGATATAGCTTTCCTTTCAGGCCCGTAGTTTAAATTCTAACAAGTTGGAGCTTCATTTCCGCCCTGAAGACCCATATTCACACCCTGCATTTGGAGAACTCCGTCCCTGTAACAACTTAGTGCTAAGAATATCTAAGAAGAAGCCTCATGATGGCATCAGCTCTGAACTTTCTGACACGTCATTGAAGCATCCACCTCCTGATGCAACTAATTTAGGAAATGACCCAGAGGTACATCAGCTTGCAAGTGACTCAGTTGCTCCTGGTCAAGAAGTTGACATGCAGACATCAAAAGAAGACCACATAAATCTTTTTGCTGATATTGTTGCTCAGGTCTCTGAGGCTTATTACTTTGATGGTCAGAATTCAATTGTTTGATAAAGTTATATGTTGGATCTCATTGTCATTTTTCATTATTTCTTTGGTTATAAGTTGATCTTTCCTTGTCTCCAAAAATTTGTGAAGGAATGGCTGACTACCAGCATGTTGTCGCTGTTCATGCTGATGTTGCTAGGAGGAAAAAGAGAAATTGGACAGAAATGGAGGAGCCACACTTTGGTAAAGCCTTTTTATTTAGTTTTCATTGCCTTTGGAACTTAAGTATCATGTTCAGTTTGCTCACCATACCAAAATGATTTATTCTTAACTTTCAGAAAAGGGTGGTCTTGTGGATCTAGATGAGGATGATGTGATGATGATGTTGCCCCCACTTTTCACTCCTAAGGATGTGCCAGAGAATTTAGTGTAGGTTATTCTTGTTTGGATAGACTGGATAATCTTTTTGTATCAATTTTGTTGTAAGAGTTCTTCATGAAGATTTTATATGTGCAACTCTCATTAAATTGATGCACTACTCTGACCAATTTCATAACTTTTATGGAGTCATCTTCCTTTTTCGGCATATGTTTTTGAGCTATGAATATTTAATGATAGATTACTGAAGAACTTTGAGTTCTGTGTGTATGTTTTTTGTTTTTAAACTGACTCTATTCAATCTTACCTTTTTTTCAGGTTAAGACCATCAACCATTCCAAGCTCAGCGAAGAAAGAAGTTGGAGCTGCAATAAAGATTTCTGAGGTATTGACTAAAAGAGTTATTCATTTAGCTCTTTAATTTTTTGACCCAATTCTGTAACTTAGTGCTAGAACTTCTGTACTTGTATTTAATTGATTTTTCTATTGACTAGTGCATATATGTGTATGTATAGGATAAAACTTTTGATATTTAGCCATGATTCGATAGGCTAATATGTTTCACTAGGTGGTCAGGTAAATGACTATATTTTACAACTTGTTCCAAACTTTTTGTGATAATGGGGTCTACTACCAGTCCACCTTCTATTATTTTGTAATTTTGTACTATTTTATTAAATTTTTGCCCTTTTTCCAAAAAGGAAAAAGGAAAAAGGAAAAAAAAAAAGGGAAAGAGAAACCCATTTCTTTCGCTGAACTTCATTTGACTTGCAAATGGAGTTCAAAACCTCTACCATTATCAAGTTTTAATCCTTACTGGCAATATGGGCAAAAGGTTAAGCTCCTCATAAGTTGATGGCTGAAGGCATAAATCTTGATGTGTTAGGCCTAAGAGTGATCAATGATTTACAGTCTTGGGCACACAATTCTGATAAATTTTGTTGTGTGTGGGGCAGTTTTTAAATCGGCTAATCATCAGTGATTTACAAATCTTGGGCAGACAATTCTGATAAAATTTGTTATCTGTGGGGCATTTCTTAAATCAGCTAATCACCATTGTCATTCTTCTTTGGCATCTTGAGATTTTTGTGCAATTTGATTGGCAATCATTTAGCTTTTTGCTCTTTGGTGGAATGATATGGCTTCTTGGTGGCTAGTAATTGCTGGATGGATCTGAATTTTGGGAACTGATTTTGCTTTCTCTAATTTTTCATTCTGTGGAAAATGGTTGGAATTTTATGGAAAGACAAATGTTGATCAAACTGGTCAATGGGATGATGGAGCATTTAAAGCTAGTTGTACTGTAATTCATATGGCTTCTGATAAGTCCTGGTTTTCATTCTATGAACTGTTTTGTCTTTACCTTGTAATATGAATGCAATTCATTGTGCTCCAAAAAATAATGTATTTAACTCAGTAATGTTTGAACTAACAAGACTTTTGTTGCTTTTCTTTGCAGACGGATGTAGAGTCAGGTCTTGCTATTGACTTTAACATCAAAGATATCCTTTGTTATGCTAACCCTTGATCCTCTCTTCCCCTAGCTGTGTCTTCTTTTATCTATCTATTTCTATCCATCTCTCTTCCACATATCTATCAGTGTGTATGTTTGCTACTAGATCTTGTATTCAATGATATTTTCACTAGATTTGTGGGGAAAAAAAAATTATTTTGGACGTCTTCTCTTCTATGATGTCTACTATTTCATGTTCTAAAGGGTAAATATTGATGACTATGCAACATCAAATACTCAAAGTTATTTGAATTGCTAATTAGCAATGAGTGGAGGTGCAAGAGTAAATACTCTAAGAACATGTGCTAACACCTATAGCCTCTATTGTTGTGTAACTTAGCTACCATTTTTAAGATTATACTTACTGAAAGTTAAGGGAATCTGACCAGTGTACCTCAGAACTTACTGGAAAAGTGCTACATGCATTCACTTAGTTTGCTTATGGCTGGTTGTTCTGGCATGATTGCTAACAACTGATATATTGATTTATGTTTTTGTGAAAACTTGTTCAAACCATTAGTGTTAAGGTTCATAAAAGTGCATAGTATGGCATTGATTGGTGCAATTGGAGTTTTTCGTCCACAATTAAGCCAGAATATGATGGGTTAAATCCAAGGCTATAAACTTTGAAATGTAAATAAATTCCTGCAAGTTTTAATTACCCTAGCGATTAAATTTTGAAAATTATTTGAATTTTGTTTCTCAGTAATCAAATGTGCCTATTTTAGTCTCTATAATTAAATACCATGTCACACAGGAGCTTGCAGTTCTAGGTAGCTCATAACATCTTAAATGACCAATATTTTTTCTTGTCTGGAGTTTATTTCTAAGAAAACACCTAGATGACTTGGTAACCAATGTAGCCTTCCTTTACCTATTAATTGGGAGGATTCTTGCTTCATTTATGTGAGTTTTTTGGTATTTATATATATTTATATGTAATCTTTTATGGCATCTAATAAGAGTCAAAATATTCAGCATAAATCTGCACATTTTTCCCTTTTGTTTTATTGTACTTAACAGTCTTACAGATTCCTGAAAAAGTAAACTGGGAGGAATTCATATCCCGAGATTCAGAGCAGTGGAAGTGGCAGATGGCTGTATCTAAGCTCTTTGATGAGCGTCCTATATGGCCTAAAAGTTCTATCATGGATCGAATGCTTGATGATGGTCTAAAATTCAATACTATAATGCTCAAAAGGTTTTTTGCTCAGAACCTTGCCTTTTTTAGTAATTTATTTTTGCATTAATTGAGGTTGCTTGATATGTACATTTCTTGGCATTTTGTGAAATTTGGTATTCTACATTCGTCTAATTTTACAGGCTTCTTCTTGGAATTGCGTACTACTTTTCAAATGGACCATTTCTCAGATTCTGGATCAAAAAAGGGTATGACCCTCGCAAAGATCCAGAAGCTCGCATGTGAGATTTCCACCCAAACCTTCTCTTAGAATTCTGTCTATTTAGTTCATTGATCTGCTTGTTCTTAAAGATGGTTTTTAACTATTCACTAGCCTATTGGAAACAAACTGAGTGTCCCAGCCAATATATTTAAATAGATGTGTTTTTGTTTCCATATTAGGAAAGATTACTGCTTGCCCCTAATTTTTGGCCCAATACCTCAACATCCCCCTTATCTTTTTCAAAGTACTCAAAACCCCCTTGACGTTATCATTCCTCTTTTATTTGGTGCATTAACAATAATAGCCTTAAATGACATCATATGACATAATACAAACAATTAAAGTATTAGTAAAAAATAATTTATTTTTCTAGTTTTAAGAAAGCTTTTGTTTTTCTTATCTCTCACTTTTTCCTTTTTTTTTTTTTTTTGGGTGCCACAACTTTCCCTGCCACCTCACCTGCCTTTGGCTATATTGAGCTTATTCATAAGATTGGACAGTTCTTTGCTTAACTCACCACTGCCGCACAACCACCATCCTCTTCCAAACTCAGTTCCAAAATCTGCACTTCTATCACTCAAATCCAATCATTGTCTTTAACTTCACTTTCAATTAAATTCTAAACTGCATTCAGACCATCAAATTGGCTTAACCCTGCCAAAATTCATTTTATGTTTTTAAATTTTGTAGACTTCCCATAATTTCTTTTCACATTGAAATTGAATGCTTGTTACACTTAAAATTGAAATGTGGGTTGTTCTAAGAACTTGCATCCTTGTTTCTGCGAATGATGATGTGAAAATGCATAGAATGGAGACCGTTTAATGAACAAGATAAGTTGTAAAGAAGCAATAGAATACAGTAACTGTGGGTTCTGTTAGCCTGTGTTCTAAGGCACATTTTTAGAGTTAAAAATGTCAAGTCTTAAATGTGATCTTTTGACACAAAGAATTCAAATCTATGTTTAATTCAAAGTGTTTATTGTATATGGTAATCATATTTGTAATTACCATTTTTTAACTTCTTCACGCTACCATATTTAAATAAATATTATACCTCATATAAATGGCTCAGTGAATGAGATAATACTGGTAAATTGTTTTGTAATCCTTATTGAAACTAGAGAATAATAACTGAAGAAAAGTAATGCATGCAGGGCATGAATTAGTGATGGTAAATATTGAACAGCTTGCATATATGTAATTGTGAAGGAAGGAATAGAAAATAGCAGAGATGAATTTGTGTAAACCTTTAGTCTGTTTGAACTGATTTTTTTTTATTGGTTTTCAATTCATTTTGACCCTCATTGTTGATGACCTAAAAAGTAATTTTTTTGGTAGATATCAAAGAATTGATTTTCGAGTGAAGCCACCATTGCGGAGTTATTGTGAGTCTAACTCAGCTACTGAGTAAGTTCTTTCTGAACATTTTTCATCTCTCCTTAAAGCGGCTAAACTTTAGTGGTTGTTTGATGTAGTCCAATCAGAATATCAGGATCAGATATAAACAGTTTAGTTTTTCTAATTAACATTGTGCATTATGATGTTGAGAAATTTGTTATTGTTATCTTTTAAAGGTGATACTGGGCTACATTATAGGGAGTAGTCTCTACCCCATTCTCTGTATCCTGGACCTCCCATAGAGCCGTGTGGAGAATTAATCAACTGGCTAGCTAGTACTTGAGAAAGCACATTCCTTCTGGTACTGTTAGCATGTAAAAATGATGGATTGGCTATTTTTTAAAATGTTAAATTTCCATGGATCTCAAGACCTTTTCCTTATATGATTAAAGGCTTATCTGTGATATGTTGGTTTTTAAGCTGAAGAATTTTGGCTTAAGTTATGGATTGATGGGTGTAAAATTCATTATATCTAGCATCATGTGGACTTAGTTATGAGATTAAGCAAACAATTGAATAACTTGCATGTGGAAGGTTGCATCATCAATTTGGATGGTATAGGTTTATGAATAGTTTGGGCCTACATGCTATACAAGATATAACACCATATAAATTGACTCTCTTTCATGAAATTTTGATGTAGTCTAGGGTCTCAGTGATCTTTTTTCTTGCAGTTGGAGGCATAGATGGAAAGATTTATGCACATTCCAAGTGTTTCCTACCAAATGCAGTACATCATTGCAGCTTTTTGAACTTGTTGATGAATATATTCAACAGGAGATAAGAAAGCCTATAAAACAAACAACTTGCTCTGTGAGTTTACTTATTTTGCCATCTGTATATTTTCATGTCTGTGGATTTATTTGTTCGTCAATTATTTTCCTTCACTTCTCATTATTGTTTTTCCCTTTTTCTGGGTGTTGTTTATTGCTTTTGTGTTTATTTATATATTTTTTGTCACAACTTCCCATATTATTTGGCTGGGTTTTGAGATAATGCTAGTTATGGTTTTCAATCATCTGGGTGTTTAGTATATATACCTCCTGCTTGCATGGGTTCCATAAAATTTCTTTAGCTGGTCATCAATGTTTTCCACCCTTAGAAGATTATAATCACTAGGGTATGGTGCTGTAGTTGCACATATGGTGAAAGGGATTTGTTTAGATGATACCAACTAGTTATAGGGCTTTGTGGTAAGAAATATCACTTAGCCTCATACTCAAAACTAGATAAATGAGACTTGAATTTGATGGTGCTGAAGTGAAGCAAAAATAAATCTGGTCCTGCTTATCATAATTAAACTATGTAAAAGCATGAAGAATTCGAATATCCATCACAGACGTGAAGAAAACTTAGTGGTCAAAAGTGGGCAGGCATATCCTGTATAACTTATGAATGCTCAAGGTCATCCTAGCATAACAAGTTAAATTGAGGGAAATACTTTTGAATTTAACTTTAAATCATTTAAATGTAAAGTTCTGACGTCCAGAAGAATATGTTGCTTTTAGTGGAGGGATTATTTTATGGGGGATTCTAATCATGGCTGTTGCTTGAGTCATTTGGCAGGAAAGGGAGAATGTGACTTTCGAAGACAAAATTTGGGAGGAAAGTGATGTAATATGGCTTAGAATTCTCTTTGTGGCTTCATTGCAGGCATTAGTTTCTAATGAGTTCACCGATGTTCCTATTTTCTTTAATTCTTCATTAGCAGCAATCTTTTAATTTTGGGAGGTTTTTGAAGTAGTTTGGCTGTTTATTATTTTTTGTTTGTCTAGCTGTTAGTGAACTGCTTATCCAGGCCTTTTAAGTAGTTTGGCTGTTAATTAATTTTGTCTGCCCAGCTGTTAGTGAGCCGCTTATCCACTCTAGAATACATACCTTATAGTACGACCATACAATGACCAAAATGATTCATAATTTCAAGAAGAATCGTGTTGATAGGATTTTATTGAATTAAAGTGATATGTTTCCATGCTCTCTCTCTCTCTCTCTCTCTCTATACTGGCCAAACAAAATGTTAAGGCTGTCTTTTCTTGGATGAGACCTAAGTGATAACCTTGATTGAGGTCAAGGAACAGTTGGAGTGTGGACAAAAGAAATATTATCCATGTAAAGCAGCTGCCTCAATTCATTAACTTGTAAAATATAGTAGCCAACAATTAGCAATAGTGCTTCTCGTCATGGTTGCTGTGTGATTTTAACTAATGGGGCAAATTGTTGTGAATATTCTTGGATTTATACCTCCGAAAGAACTGTTTGAAGATAAACTAAGAAAATGTTCTAAAATATACTTGGTGCCATAGAATAATTTTCTAAAAGAAAACAGAAAACAGTTTACAGTCTAATTTTGTGTAAAATGAGCATCTGCAATATGCATAACGTGTTTATGCTATGATTAAAGCTCCTGTTTTTATGGTATTACTTTTGCAGCTGCAAACAGGATGGTTTTCAAATGATGTGATTGCTGTTATAAGAAAACGTGTGGAGGTGAGGTTTCTCTCAGTGTATCCCGGAACAGGTGCTCAGAAGTTACTAAAAAGTGCTTGTGAAAGTTTTGAAAAGTTAAAGAGAATGTGCATTTATAAGGATACCTTAAAACCTGATCAAGAGGAACAACAGCAAGTCAATAAAGGTTTGGAATTTCTATTAGTTTCTATCTTATTTAAATTTTCAAGAACTGTGTTTCTGATTCATTATGCTAGTGTACTCTTCTTATTATTGTCAATGGTTGCAAATATTGTGAAAAGTTCCTTATCCTCATTGAAATTATCCTAAATGCCCTTAATTCTATGCAATCTATAGATTATTTAAATAGTGAATATATTGTCTTCTTTTCTTTAGACCCATCACTTCTCCATGCATAACTTTCTTCTTGGCCTTAGATTTAGTGATGATTTTCTATTTGCCACTTTTATATCTATGTATGACTGAAACATTGCTGAACATGTCTCTGTGTATGTGTGTTTTACTTCTTACTTCCATGAAATGGCTTGAGTTGTTAGTGAGAAAGTACCTTTTATTTCTTCTGATTTTCTTCTGTAATTATGCTATATGTAATTTTAATTAAATGTCAAATTACTAATTAAATTTACCATGCAGAGCTTATAGGCAATGGATACAAAGAAAAACCTGAAGTTGATGATGATGAAGATGGAATAGAAGTTGATGAGGAGGAAGATAGAATAGAAGCTGATGATGGTGAAGAGGAATCAGATGCGGATGAAGCACTGGATCTGGCAATCAAATTTCTGTTCTTTTCACTAATATATAATTTTTTTTTGTTTCTTTCATTTTTCCCCCTCAAGAAATCAAGTGTTGGCTTTTTACTGACATTTCTTTTTGTTTTGTTGTCCTTGTAGGTTGATGAGGATGATGAAATCTCTTTGCAATCGCATTCATGTATCCTCAGTGATATTAATCATGTGCATTTCTTTTAAATCATCTATCTCTGGAGTAATCAATGATCACTAAGCCCTTAGGCAAATCCACAAACATATATTGAAACAAAATTAATCAACAATAATCTATCGGAAAGAGACATTAGTTGTCAATTTTTCTGTCTGGGATCTGAGAATTCATATATTCTTAATTATTGACATATTTAAGTGTGAGTTTCCCTTTTTAAATAAAGATTTGAATCTCCTAGCCTATTGCGGAAGCCTTTAATTTGAATCTTAAGTTATGTTTATACTGTTTTCATACTTTTTAAGTATTTTTCCCTCTATGTATTCCTGGCAGAATCAAGTTTCCTATATCGTTTTTTAGATCTTGATTTGGAGAGCAACTCAAGAACATATTTGCAAGAGCTTTTTGGTAGTTTTCCATCTACCAATGTTGGTGGTGATAAAGTACAAAATGTTGACATCAGTGAGGGAGAATATGAGATATATGAGCAAGATAGTGATGAAAGTTATTCTGGTGCTGATGACAACTGACTTTTAATTCAACCGGAGAATACAAAGGTATTTAATTATTTTTTTCCTTTTGTCCATTCCCTCATTTTTTACCATTAAAAGACTTTAGAACTGATGTAATACGTTTACATGGTCATGACAATCACTGTTGTAGATAGTACTTTTTGCTCCCTTAATTAGGAGTCTTGTATCATATTTGTTTTTGTATTGCTCAATAACTAAATAAATAAATGTATACAGACAATGTATGTTAGGAAATTAAACAATTATTAGTTATTAGTACATAATTGATTACAACTTTTGATCCAGGTTATAAAGTGGATATGAAAGTCAGAGAATTCTGCATTTTGGTCAAACAGTTCAGAATAGTTGCGTTTTTATTTTTTTCCTTTTTCTTGTTTCCTTCCCTCAGAAATTATATTATTTGCTTTTAATTTTTAGGAGCTGGTATTATGATAAATTTTCTAATATGTTGGCTGTCATGTGGTCATGCATTTTGTAACTTCTTGGATCAATTCCCTCATACTAAAGCTGGAGTGGATACTGGTTTATTTGCAAGTAACATTAAAAAAAATAAATGAAAATGCGGTACATATTGTGTTGTATTCCATGAGATCCATTTGCACATCTAATGATTCTAAAAATAGCAGGTAGAAATGGAACCTGCTGTCATCTTCAAGTGCTTAAATGGTGGGTCGATTTGAAGGTTAACGTTGATTGACTTTCAGAAGCTATTTAGTTTCATTCAAGGATTTTTTTTTTTTTTAATTTTGGCCAAAATATTGTAAGTCATGGTGTACAAATCTATGTACTTAAATAAGTCATTACTTTAGCTAGAAACCTCAATGGAGACAGGCTGGGCCACAGATGGATATTTTTGGCAACAATTATGCTGCTGTAAATGTAGGTGATGAACAAACAGAACATATTATTATTTTTGTAAGTTTTTTCAATAGTAAACAATTTTGTTTACACAGCCTGTTAATGACTTGCTGTACATTTGTTATGATGTCCATCCATATGCATGCAATTCTCCATTTACAACTTATAATTATTATTACTTGAACAAAGGATTGAAGGAGAGACTATATGACTGAAAAAAAAAATGAAGGGGGAAGTCATTTCAGACTGGTAAGTTGGTTACAGGTGAAGTTTGTGAGACGAGATCTCTTATAGGGATAGGATTCATGTGTAGGGTTTTTGTACTAGATTTGTTAGTATTGAATAATTTTAGGGATACAAACACTTTATACAAAATATTCTATACAAATTAATACCGTATGATATTTTTGGTTGGATGAAAATACAAAATCGATATAATTAATGAGTGTAAATAACATGGACCATGTAGTAATCATATAATCGTGTCATGTCAGTTTGTATCTCTAGTACCACTGTTCAGCATTTTGCCCCATTTGAATGATTAGAAAGGCACTAAATTGAAGTTGGAATAACAAAGATTAAGGTTTCAAAATTCATTGCATGGCTACAAGTCACATAGTTCCTGACGATTTCTCTGCTCTTAAATTCCCCTGATCTATGCCATTCATTCTTACATAGCTTATCTCGAAAAGGAGGCAAATCTCATATTCGTTCACACAGTTTAAGCTAGTTGGGATCATTATCATTGACCTTATCTTTATCAAACTCGAAGAGTTTTGAAACCTTTTCGGGGTCGAGTGTGCGGAAATCCAAGGTAGAGAAAGACCTGCTGAAAGGTGCGAATGCATTGCCTTCTCTGTGATTAATGATATCTGTAATTGATGCTTGTAAAAGAATGTAGTTCTGAATGTTCTTGAGAGCATTTGGATGACCCTCAGTTAGAGCGAAGTTTCTCTGGATATTTTTCTTGTGATGACCCTCGGTTCTTGGAGATTGTTTTCGACTCCAGGAACGGCGAATTGGAGAGAGAGAGACATGCAAGCTTCCTTCATGTCTGATTGGTTTTAAACTTGAAGAGCTGCTGCTTGCGCTGTTACTGGTCTCTTGGCCTTGCATGTTTAACTCCGCATTCTTCTCCAGCTGCAAGAAAAGGTGATACATGTTTACAGTTTACCTTTCAAGAAGACAGCATTTGCTCCTTCAAGGATTTGTTTTTGGATAGAAAGATGTATATGTATGAGAAAGTCTTAAATAGTGACTGAGTGTAAGTACTTACTTCATGTGTACATTTTTCAATAAAAACCATGATGTTGATTAACATAAATAAAAGAAAAGAGTTTGAATATGTAGCATGATTTTATTGAATAATTATAGTACAGTACTATTTTAAACTTCATCCCATCATATTTCACATCTCAAACAACAAAAATAAATAAACAAAAGGAGAAAATAAGATAAATTGATATATGAAATATTTTTTATGAAACTAAAAAAATAAAAATGAATGGCCGATGAATGAATAATTATTTTTTCAAAAAAATTAAAAAAAAATTATAAACAATCAAAATCATATTAAAAAAATAATTAGACAAAAAATTATGAATAATTAAAAAAAATTATATTTATATATAATTTATTTATTATTTTTATCAAACGACATAAAATTTTGTTATTTTATCTTAAATTCATTAGTGTTACCGTTGAATTCATTATATTCTTTTTTGAAAGTGTTGTCTATAGGTGTTAGATTTTTTTTTTATTGAATATAGCTGAAAACATTTACTTTTGAATGGAGATTATATATGCCATTCACCTCTTTAGAAGATTCAGTGTCTCCTCTGGATTCTTCTGCGGACGAGTCCCTTGTCCCATGACCTTCATTTTTTTTTCGTGTGGATTTCTTTGCTTTCGAACTCCTGTGCCTGTAAAATTGAGAACCCACAATCATACAAAATCACAGAGCACAAAACTGATCCCTTGGTAATTTGAGTGGCATTTTTATGATACAGTTTGATTCCTTTATGTTAAAGCTCTAAGATTATTGTTCGATCCTTACCTAATATCTTTAATTTTTTAGCCAGCTAGTAACTTTAACCTATTATC
Source organism: Khaya senegalensis (assembly GCA_032402905.1). NCBI lineage: Eukaryota > Viridiplantae > Streptophyta > Magnoliopsida > Sapindales > Meliaceae > Khaya > Khaya senegalensis. Next base: position 902,371 of record CP135532.1, on the reverse strand, counting down.
AAAATCAATTTTACTGCATGATTTTGTATCCAAATCCCCACACACACACCCCTCCCCCCCTCTTTTTCTTTGTTTGTTTGTTTTTGTCATTAAATTTAGGGTTGTATTTATTTCATGTGCAAGTATACATGTGAGCTTAAATTTTTGGGTCAAACAATAATTTAACACTTTAATTGTTACTTTAAACAAATATAATCAAACAATTTCCTTTATTTCGTCATTTAAACTAACATTCTTGTTTTGGCATTGCTTACACTACTGGCTAACCAAACAAAAAAAATGACCTTATTCACAGAGATAATACTGTTGATTACATGATTCTGTTGAAGTAATATTGTTAAATTATATTACTCTGTTTTTTGTACACAAGAATTTTAAATTCCCAATTTTTTTTTTTTACCCACCATAACTCCATCTCTCAGCATTAGAGAGAATGGATAATCATGATTTTTTTAAAAAATATATATATATATATAATATTGCATAACAAAATTTATATTTTGAGAACTCTTGTATCAGCCCTAAAAAGTTTTACTAGTTGAACCAACTAATGCTTAGTAATGAAAAATGGTGATCACCCAAGAAACTACTCAGTTTGGGAAGAAGACAAATGTAAAGGAAATAGAAATGCAGGGTCCAAACTAAGACATACTTCTTCCTTCTGTTGAAATGAGCAGCTGAATCATCCTCCTGTTTGTAGATTACTGGTAAACCTGAGAGCTCACATGCCAATGGACTTGAACTGAAGAACTGCAATCAGAAATAACTCTTTTATAATACAACATAGAAATTTACACACTCGAAAACTTTTAGCAAAGAGTCTAAGCATTAGTAATTAAGTTGTTTATCGGGCTAGCTCACGGGCAAAGTCTCATTTTGTTTAATGAGTTTGTCACATGGATCTATATAACTCTTATTTAATTGTTTTGGGGCTCTGATACCATGTTGAATTATAACCTAAATTTGTGCTTACTTCAGTTTGGAGAGCGGAAGCGGCAGTGCCACGATTAACCGGGTCTAGGGCTAGTAGTGTGGTTAAGATACCGTAGGAAGATTGGGAAAAGTCTCCGAATAGTTCCTGAAAACTGGGCTTGTAATTTTGTGGTTGAAAAGTTGTTGTAAGCTTCATTCTCTTCCAGTAATCCTCTGGGGGAGAACCACAAAGCTTGAAAATCCTGTGAAGTTGCTCAACCTGAATGCACAAGAAGCTTAAGATCACACTGAATCACCTGCCAGAAGTAACGATTTAACACATTTTCACGTCCTAAACGATAATGCACTTGCTACAAGAATTGAACCCTTTTGAAATTGCATACAAATGAAACCAATTCTTGCATCTTGTTGCCATATCGGAAATTTTACTTCATCAATTCACCTTTTGGCAACACAAAAAAGTTAGAAACTAGGGACTAAAGTGAAACAAAGATGAAATGTTAGGAGTATTTATTTAGGGACTAAACTGAAAACTATAACCTTTATTCATTTACCTCCGTTCTTCCAGGCATAACTGGTCTTCCAAGAAACATCTCGGCTAAAAGACATCCAGCACTCCAAAGATCAATGCCAACTCCGTAATCTGTTGATCCTAATAGAAGCTCTGGAGCTCGGTACCAGAGTGTCACGACTCGGCTTGTCATCGGACCTTTTTGCTTGGGAATGAAGAAATTTGCGAGGCCAAAATCTGCAATCTTTAGCATCCCATTTTTGTCTATCAACAAGTTTGAAGCTTTAATGTCTCTGTGTAAAATTCCCCTCTCATGACAATGCTGTAGACCTAGAAGCAATTGCTGCATATAGCACTTCACCTGCATAATAAAAGTATAGCATAGAGGAAAAACAAAATCCCATCTAGGCATCACAATATTCACTATCAGAGCAATTCATTCTTTCAGGTTATCACAACTTATTTACAACATTTCTGGGTGAGATAATAACATTCAGGTTCCTAATATTTTAGGCTTTCACAATTGAAAACATAGTCTGTCATTATTTCATTTGCAGTTGAATTCACATATTTCCAAGCAACCAACCTGTGGCTCAGTGAGTCTGTGGCCTGGACGGCAGATGATTTTGGTCAAGTCGGATTGCATGAAATCGAAAACAAGATAGAGACTGTATTGCATTCTTGATGTGGCCAATCCTTCAAGTTTAATGACATTTGGATGATCTAATTTCTGCAATATCAATATTTCTCTTGCCATGAATTTGACACTTTCTGGCTCTGATGTATCAAATCTGACCTTCTTCAAAGCAACAATCTTTCCAGTGTCTCTATCTTTTGCTTTGTAGACATTGCTGTATGTTCCTTGGCCTATCTGCAAAACAGGGAAAATTGTCCAAATCTTAATAAGATGATATGTCACTTCAAATTATGCCATACTTCTCAAAATTCAAATGGAGCTTCAAACAAAACAATCCTTCAAATTTGTATTGGACTGTGTTGAAAATAGTTTATTCACAATAAACTAACAAGCATACATTCAAATTTTTTTCAGATTTCCTTTGGTGAGTTAGTGTAGAACTGAATCTAACTAATAAGTTCGCAAAAATAGTTATGTTTAGATACTTCAATATGAAATATAAGCTAAAAGCAAGATTATAAATGGTGATTTTTCTCCTTAATTTTAAACATAAAATAATCAAAATATTTGAGAAATAATATTTGCTGATGATTACTACTAATTTAGCTAATACAAACCTTGGCTAACTTATCATAAGAATCTGCACTCTTTGGAACCAAACCAGCCAAAACATCTCTAGGAATGTTATCAGCAAGCCATTTTGGCCAGCCATCCACAAGTTCATCTTCTCCAATCTTTTTCTTCACAATCTTCCGCGACCCGTTTCCGCCATCGCCATTATTCTTCACCTTCTCTCCTCCTCCTCCTCCTCCTCCTCCCCCATTAACAACAACTTCCCGCCTGTAAAACTTCCTATTCTCCTTCCCCACCACCGTGCCTCCCGGCGGCGCTCTCTGCTGCCCAACAACTCTCGTACCTCCCTTAACATACCCACTTTTCATTTTCAATTTCTCCAGCCCCTCGTCATGATGATTAGGCGGCGAGCACTTGGCCATAGCACACCCCATGATCCACCAATAACCCCGGAAAAAAATCAATGTCAATGCTTGGTGAAAATCGTGAAGGGAAACAGAAGAAAATCAGATTATGTGTTTGAAATGGGCAACACATTAGATTTTTTTTAAGTTTTTGTTTTTGTTTCGTTTCTATGATCATCGACACAAACCGTCTTCTGCCGGCAATGCTTTGGAATTATGCAAAAAGAAGAAGAATGGAAGGAAGTGAATTTGAATTTGGCTGAGGTATTGAGGAAATAATATTGAAATAACGTTTGTATTTTTATTTTATTTTATTATTTATTAATTTTAATTAGTTTCATTTATGATTTTCCCTCCGCCATTATCGAAGATTCCGACTGTATTCTCAATGAAAGGATTTGTTACAGTAGTTGTCATTTATTTTTTTGAAATTTATGCATGGAAGAGGAAGCTTGATTGGCAGTCTAACCATTTTTGGCGGGTAGGAACTAATCTAGTTGATCAAAAAATCGTCAATAACATACCTATTAATAAATAGAATTAGTCAAAAATTTTAATCTTATTTAAAATTCACAGTAAATTATTATAATTAAAAAGACAGAAATATTCTAATTTATTAAGGAAGACAACCATTTGAAACAAATCAAATCAATGTTTTCATACATTTTTTTATTAGTAAAAGAAACATAAACGAAATTCTACTTCGACTTTGATGCGAACGGGGATTGTATTAAATTACCGAATAATCATAACATTATCCATTATTAATCTCGATACTTACAAGATAGAGTTAGTTGATTTGTCTTTTCATTTCCTATATTTTCCCCTTTCAATATACCCAGGAGAATCATCAACCCTTTACATGATTTATTTATAGGTGCACAAATAAAATTGTATATTTCTCTCTGCAGCCTGTTGATATGGTAAACACTTATCTTCCTTTACCAAACAGATATGTTTCCAATACTGAAACATCTTTTAGTAACCTACAACATTATTCTTTTAATATATGATTAACAACGTTCAGCATCAATTGGTTAACAAAAAAAAAAAAAAGAATGCTACCATAATAGTATTATACCTGTTTTAACATCATATTTTCACTGAATCTAATGTTTTCATATACAGCTAACCTGTATGGGATGCACAGATTACTTTCCCTATGAACAGAATCATGAAGTTGTCACCTTAACGTGCAAGAAACAATTTAGCTCATTTGCTGTAGCTTTCACTTTCTCCTATATGCTCGTATTTTCAAGAGGAGGAACCTTTCAATCTCTAAACAGTTGTTTAGAGATGCAATCAATGTGCTAATTAACGAATCCGCTCATGCTAATATTGTCTCCACTGAGAATCTTTTGGGAGGATGACAAGCCAAGATCGAAGGGTCCTAAAGACTCGGTCTATATTCAACGAGAGAAAAGAAAAGAACAAAAAAAAAAAGGGGAAAGAAACAGAGGTTAGCGACGGAGCAAAGTTTTATACAGAGTTGAAGACAATATTCTAAAGAAATGTTTACCCATTTGATGCCTGATAGCCCAAGGCTGCTTTCATCATTATATACTCGTGAAGAAGGCAGGTCTGTCTCGGACTCTTGACTAGCATGGCCCTGCGGAATTGCTGATTGGATATTGGCCTGCAAAAGATACACAACATTCAGAATATATTAAGCCACAAACTCTGTAACAGCAAAAAGAGGAAAAGCTTTGATCCTTAGAAAATGAAAAGAATTGCTGATTTCACAAGATTGTACTGATCTTGACAAGCATTATTAGCTGCTTAAAAAAATTTAGCAAACCTTGGTCATATTAGGAAACTTGAGTGTCTCTGTACCACTTCCAACAAAAGCTGGAGCTTCTGAAGACGAGAATTTCCGAAATGCAAATGCATGGCATGTGTCTTCAGCATCCAAAATAGATGAACCTGAAACTTGAGCAGAAGGCCTTGGACCTTGAGAATGATTCATTTGGCCAGCAAGAAAAGCATCAAACGAATCACAGATTAACTGAGATGGCTGCAAGCCTGTATTGCTCCCATTTGATTTTATCTCGCTATTATTTAACCTGCTTTGCAAGGATGCTTCAGACAGCAAGCCGCCAATGCTTATGTTAGTTAGACTATCAGCCCACAGCAATGATGATTGGCCAACGCTATCATCCACCCTCACTTCGTTATCCTAGTTAAATCACAATGATCATATATTAGAACGCTGCAAAATTTAACACACACACACACACCCCGACTAAAGATCTAGAACTAAGAATGCTGAATTTTGGCGGTTACTAGTACAGCAATCGTATATGCAGCACTCTTTAATCACATCACTTTCGACAGACAGATCCCAAAGAACATCCAACAACTTATCATAAAATAATTTACTATCTGAATGAGAAGAGTAAAAACAAAATTATCAAAATTCTTCAATCATTTTATATTTTGTGATGAATATGTACATGGAGTGAGCTACTAAACATCTACTGGCAATTCATGTTTATGAGAAATAAATTCATAAAAGATATATTACCATTCACTTTTGAAAATTTTCCAAAATAAGCACAAAGAGGAAAAAAGATTTTAAAAAATTAATTCATACCATAGAACCAACGGGTCTATCGGGAGATGCCTGACAAGGCAAACCTTCATTTGTTTCTCCACTTTCAATAATAGCTTCGAGCTCTCGCCTTGGTATATCCATCTGCTTTATTTCATCATTTGTATTCTCCACCTTAGTACCACAATCTTTCTGCAAGACTTCAGATTCTAAACAACCCTCTGAAAAAGTTGATATAGAGGGCACTCCTGAGGTTTCAGTTTCGGAATTGGGGAACCAGCCATACCTTATAAGAGTACCAAAATCAAAATCTTGAATAAATTATTGAAAGCGAAGAAATAAATGAAATGAACAGTCCTAAAACCTCAAACGAAAAACAGTAGGGTTTCCTATAGCTGCAAAGACATCTCCAGCACTGATGTTGTCATTCCTCGTCCATCTGTAACAAGCCATAGAATCCATAGTATTGTATGGGAAGAGCATGGGTTCCCCAGTGGCAATGCTTGAACTACCCCACTTGCTATGAAGATGCTTAAGCACAGAAGACATCTTCTTTCGAGTGCTTAGAGTGAGTTCCAAGTATGGATGAAATCCATCCTACAAGAAGAATAACAATATATACCTTTAACTAGCAATTATCATTTACAAAGCTTCTGAGTCTTCAAAGCTTAAGTGTCTTAAAAATTTACTTTTTCTAATCCCATGCGAGTGGCATCATCTATGGGAAAGAGCTGTAACTTGATTTTTGCATAAGGACTAAGTATTTTTCCTGGGTAAATGCCAAGTGCAGGGAATTTTCTAGCTGTTTCCAAAATGCATGTACCTCTGTCTGGATGTTGTGCATTCATTGCTACGGCTGTGCTAGAAGGTGGACCATTTTCATCATTGTAAACTGAAAAGTCATCAGTTTTCCTTGAAAGAATTAGATTCATAACCAAATCCAATGAAGATTTTATGGATGAAAATAAACAAAAGAAGCCATGGTATAACAAATTGGTAATGTAATAAATATCCATAAAATGAGTCATAGATGCAAGAAGTCAAAGGAATTTCAAAACTACCTTGAGTTGTAAATTTGTAGTATCTAATGGTTTCTAAGTAAGATTAGAGTTGAGCAGCATTTAGAGGGTTTCTTTTGAAGCTAGGCCTTGGTTGTCTATGGTTGTTTTTCAAACCCAAGAAGATAGGCTTGTAATAAATTTATGCTAAACTAATATATATCACTGCAATACCAGAAACTAATTAGAGATTTTACATAAACTAAGACTCAAATACGGTTAGCTACTTAAAGTCCTATTTCCTTCAGCACATAAGGTTATGTTAAGCCTGAAAAGCTTGCAGATATCAAACCCTTTTGTATTTGAAATCTACGCCAGTGTCACCTTGGAGCTAATCATATTTAAATCTGATATAAGAAGCACTTACATTTTTACCCTGGGCCAAACCAACAGGCCACACACATGCCCCATTCACAATTGATACATTACAAGTAGCAGTTCCAAAATGCGCATTTATCCAGGAACAGAATGGTAGACAAAAGCAGCAAGCATAAAACAGGAACAGGATGTCTTACCTATTGCATTACGGCGCTGCCCGGTAGTTTTCTTTGTAGATTTCATAACTCCATTGCCACTTGCACCCATATTATGCTCGACAGGAGCCTCAATTACCTTCCCCCTTCGCTTTCTAGCAGATGTCATAGTGGATCAACGTATCTGAAAATTATACAATTGTCAAACTCAATTCTGTCCTCTTATGAAGAAAAATAAATCAAACCCTAAATATCAAGTTTGGCTAAATAGACAAAAGTATATTTGAGATTTAAAAAAAAAAACACATGTAATTTTCTAAACAGCATTTTTTTAATGGAAAAAGCATTTGTAATTTTTATTTTTTTCTGAAAGCCACTTAATAAGCACCTGCCTTAAGCATTTTTTGTTTATTTACCACCAAGCAAACCATAAATCCAATTCATAGAAATCCATACCAAAACTTGCATACAGTAAATTAAAATTTATCCCAAATTGTTCAATAAAAAAAAAAAAAAAAAAGATTATCAGAATCTCTTATACTTGTCTTCCCCACAATTTAATTCCCACAGAAATACAATTCAAAATCATTTAAATTCAAATCTGCAAAGCACCGAAATCAGGATAAATATAAACGAAAGTCAGCCAAAATCCAGTTTCTCTTATAATTATTACCTTCCTTCGTTTTTCTCTTTTTTCTTGTTTCAGCTTTCAACTTAGAACAACAGATAAATTAACAAAAACCCTAATATCACCGGATTGGCTAACATACATCAATATAACACTACAGCTATCAACACAAAAACTTGAAAACTTCAAGACTAATGTTAAAATTCTTACTAAAACGCTAACAGAAACGTTAAAACCATAACTTGAAAACTCTTAACACAAAACTTCAAACGTCTAACACAAAATTTGTATTAATCGGCGTTAATTTATGATACTTTTGCTACTTGTCAGAGATCCGCCTCCATACTTCAAAAAGTTACAAGAAAACCCGACATGAGATTAATCGTAGAGTTAAAAATAAAATCAAATTACATAACAAAATTACAAATTAAAACTCAATTGAAATAAAAAAAAAAAAATTTGAACTATAACTGTTTCATCAAATCAGATAATATATAAAAAGAAAGGAAAACAGATTATTCGGTCATCGATCGCGTACCTGAATCACAGCGCGGAACGCAGAACGATAGAGAGGAAAGGTTTTTATTTTTTTTTATTATAATTATTTTGAAAGCGAGCGAGGGTTTGATTGAAAAGGGGCAAAAACGTTGGCGGGAATGAATTGCGTGAAGCAGGTAAAGAGCGCGAGTTTGCCCGAACCTTTTTGTATTGCTAAAACGCAGCATTTTGGACCGGGCCTATTGGTTTTAAAAATAAAACTTATTTTTAATTTTAAATTAAAATTTTTTAATTTTTTAAATTTTATATTATTTTATATACCCTGATTTTTTTTACAACTTTCTTTTTCCCTTTAATTGTAGTAAAGTAAATATCTTCATTTGTCGATTGTCATCACTGCAGTTATTATTTACTCAAAGCTTTCAAACGGTTTGGCTGGACAGTCTGAGTCGCACCCGACCATGAAAATAGTAAAAGTAGAATGTGATTCCGCTTAGTATGAACTTAGGCCTCGCCCAAAAATAAGGGTCAGTCATAAATCGAGTCAAGTCCCATAAGCCCACCCTGTTGAGTCCTCAAGGGCTTAATTTTACAGGTTAAATTGGTCCGACCCAACCCATTTGCTACCTTTAATTGTATCAAATTAACGGATAGTTTGCTTAAGATTTGTCAAATCCACGAGTACATAGAATAATATACAAAAATCACAATACATGGCAGAAAATTAATCTTATAGTTATCATAGCCAACAAATTTGTAACTTCTCCATTTTTTATTTTGAAGTGACACTTTCATGTCACTCTCCCTCTTTTCTACCTTTTTTTTTTTAAACAAAAAAAATACATATTCACGCAAACACAAATAAATTTAAAAGAGTTCATTTGTTGTTTACAATCTAATTTATTTTTATCAATTTTATTAAATTTTTTTACTTTTTAATGTAAATATTATTTTTCTTTTATGTTTTATTTTATTTTTATTAATTTATCGTAGATCATCCAATTCAATAAAAGCAAGTGTTACTTGGTCTTATCGTGATCTATGGTTCAAATTAAATACAAATGTATTCTATGAGAAAATTGCTAGAATTAAAACTATCATAAAAAATAAAAATTAGTTGTTGTTATTTTGAAATTTCACAAGTTTTATTTCTGAATGATCATTCTTAAGTAACATAAAATTTGATAAAATTATAGTTATTTTAGTTTATGCATATCTTTTGAGGATGTTGGTCTTATTCTTTTATTGAAATTGTTAGCAAATGGGAAATTAGTTAGCTATTTGCTAAGATTTTATGTATTGTATTTTCTTGAAATTGACTTACACTACCATTGCATTACCCTTCACTCCATGCATGTGTATTTTTTTATATACATACAAAATGCATTGATACTCGCATAAAGGTCGATCTCAGATTTAGTATAGAATTTTGTGCAATAGCCTTTTTTTTATTGTAACAAATGGATATTTTAATATTTTTAACAAATAAATAATGATAAAGTTATTTTTTAACTCAAGTCTAAGAAAGTATTTGTTAAGTCTATGAGTATACTTATAATTTATCTACATTACTCTATTTATTTATAATTTTGATAAATCTCATAAGAGGTATCTATTAATTACCCTGAATAATAATATCAGTTTCAATTGCTATATTTTCATATA
>CP135532.1:873794-891940 GCA_032402905.1 Khaya senegalensis | reverse complement strand
TAATATTTAAATTATATATAAAAATATTTTAATTTAATTACTATTAAGAAATACTTTCTGTTAATTTATAAAATTTTATATCTAAATATTATTTCATCAAATTTTTAAAAAAAATATTTAAAAATACCCCTTCTAATAAAAATAGCTAACTCAAAAAACAAGGAAACCTTACTTTCAACTTAAAAGCACTTAACTAGCATATATAAATCTGAACATGCACTGTAAATGCAGTGAATTTAAGTATTCTAACCACACAGGAATCTTAAACAGGAAAATATTTAAAACTATGCAAGACAAGTTAGACAACCAAATAGAAAATTCTAGTAAGTAAATTCATGGCCGGGACTATCTGCATGCATATCCATAGATTCAGAAATGGGGGAATTGGCATCCCTGTTTTGCTGGTGTTGAGCATTGTTGATGTCACTATTCCGAGTACCATTTCCAGTTGGCATTTGGTAACCATCCTGTGTCAAGTGATAGTGCTGAAGGCTCCATCGAACAGGGCTGGAGAGAGCATTCGAGAAGACAGAGTTCTTCGCTTGATGATCCAGCTGTTGCCCAGATTGAACTCCGAGGCCAGCAGCAGCTGATGCAAATGGAACAGAAGAAACTGGAAATCCTAAGTTATTTAATACAGTTTGGGAATGCTGGTGCTGAATCGGCAACCTTGGGGATATCGGCAGCTCATCTGCTCCATATTCAAGTTCATTCTACAAAAACACCAGGAAAACCGAATTTGAGATAATTTCATCCCGAAAATTGGAGTTTCCTTTGCATTTGGATGATTCAAAGAAAATAGTTATCAATTTACACAATCATTTACATCCCAAAGCATTGAGAAGAGGAAGAATTCCATCTGCCATACCACTTTTCAATCCAGGTGCCCAGAAATAGATGAACTCGTTCAAATGAAATTATTTAAACAGAATTAACCCATTTACACGGGGCCACCAGTTTAATTTTATTTCCTAAATTAATAATACATATTATCAATTTCTGCCAACAAGCATGCATTTATCAAGGAAAAGATGCCACGACCATTATGACAACAAGCATCTTTCATTTGTAATTTGCATGTGAGGTAATGCAACAAAACAACAGTTATGTGCGACTACATAAATCATGATTATGCCCACGATGAGTTGCCTTCCAACATACAGTGACTTCATCAATATTAGTAAGTCCATAAATATAATTTTTTACTTTACTGTAAGTATATTCCTATATCATCCAATCATCTAATAATTGACCAACTTATCTCATAATAAACAGCTATAATAACAGATCAAAGCCATGCCACATATGCTAATATAGCATTCGGCAACTTCAGTTAGCACCAGCAAATGAAGAGAATTTACCTCTCAAATTAACCTACATAAACAAATAAAGAGGGAAGGAAAAGAAAAGTCTAATAGTCCCTTCCTAATGTTTCTGTGAGTACACAAACTAGATGTCTCATGTGAACTGGACTCTAAGTAATTGTGCATTGGACTTATGCCAGCATCTAGACAATTAAAGCACAACAGATTTCACCCTCATGCGTATGAAGTTGGCCAATTAACTGTATCCCATTACGTAATAGAAAGTCTAAATTCCCAATGATTCTTTCACCAATATTTGCCAAACACAGTTTACACACTAAAATATTAATCTCGGACTTTCCATTCTTTACTATCCTCGAGTTCAGAACCTCCAAAGTATCAAGTGATACTATATTTCCCACTTTGAAAACATTCATTGTCTCCTCTAACCTTTTCAGCAAAAGATCTGGTACTTAACAAATTAGGATATAGTTGATCCTTCAAATTTCAGCAGACCCTTGAGGATTTGCACTTCATGGGCCAAGAATAGCAGTTCAACTATCTCATCAACTAAACCATAATCATCATCCATTATTATCAAAAGTACCAAACATCTTGAAGCCCATTCATTATCTAAATGGTTGGTTTAAAGTTTGTGCATCCTTATTGCAGGTACAAATAACTATTGCAAAGTAAATTAAGTTTCTAATTTCTTACACAGAAATCGTACGTATCACATACTTGAACCATGCTCCCATACTCGGTAATAATACATTATACGGTGTGAGCGCCAGTAATTGATCAGTTAAAAATGTTGGATACTTAAAACTAAGTTCTCATTTTAAAAATGGACCAATCAAATTTACCATGGAGATGCCAAAAACAGATAGCACCAGTTCAACACAACGGATACCATACAACAATTCAGTATAGAAGCATACAAGATTGCAGGAAACGAAGAAGTTATAGCAACAGAAGCAAAACATAACAATAGAACTATTAAGTGATGTTTAACTAAGAAACCTGCAAATAAGAAACTATATCAACTGTTGACATTCTTGATCCTTCTTCTTGCTGCCTCAAAATCCATTGATAAACTTTATCCTAGAATGAAAGAAGTTGGATATACGTAAGAATAATGCCATGGAACCAAAAGGCCAACAGTTAGCATCCACCAATATAAAATATTATGGACAATGACAAAAGAATATAGTAGACTTGAGCCATGGCATATGCTATCATCCTTTAAAAACATATAACAGCTCATATGAAAAAGCGAATGGTTAGTCCACCAAAACATAACAATGAAACTATCCACAAGAGAAATTCTATTCAAAGTAGTTTCTCAACAAAAGCTATTAGCAGAAACAATTATCTGAGGATGAATTCCAACCAGCTAAGAGAAATTTTAATAATTCAGCACTTCAATTGAAAGCCAAATTAAAGAAAAAAATAACACGACATTGAAACATAGACGATTATTGTACAATCAATAACAATAATTAATCAGGACAAACCACGAAACAAAATGTCAAACCACTCTGTCCTGTAGCAGGAAATATAAGCTTGAGGAAATAAAGATGACACCTACATTAAAATATAACAAGATCATTTCTTAGGATAACCATATAGTTGACAAATAATTCCCCAAAATTCATACTTACCCACATACAAAAGAAAGAAAAAATATTTTATCTCAAACGGTCCTAATTTTCAACCCAACAAAAACAAAGCTGTTCTAGACCAAGGCTATAGAACTCCCAAGCTCTGTTAGAACAGCTTATTAAAACATTTAAAATATTAACTTTTCTCAAATTTTCACTCTTTTTCTTCCATTTTCTCACCAGCCAAACAGATACAAGTTCATTAGCCCAAATAAAGTTAACACAAGAAACTATAAAATCAACAACCTGCAAAAAAAGGTACAAAATTGAAAAATGAAACTATGTTAACCGTCATTTCTCAATAATTTATCGTTTTCAAACAAATAATCACTCTGACTTAACCATTACAATTATTCACAACAGTTCAAACAACATAAGGAAACCTAAAAATCAAAATAAAATAATTAACGGGTAAAAATAAATAAGTGGGAAAAATACAAACCCAAAAAATTAAAAAAAAAAAAAAACCCATCAAGTGAAACAAACTTCGCAGAAATCCCATCAGATCAAAATATAAAAACAAAAAAAATGTTAAAAATAAATAAATAAAACAAAAAGTAGATAGGAAAGCGAACCAGCGCGTGACGTTCGCCGGCCTGAAAGGAGAGGCGCTGCTGATTCATGGCCTGGGTATAGAGCTGAGAGAGAGAGTTGGCTGCGCCGCGGAAGGTGGTGTACATGGTACGGTCGACCTCGTCGAGGCGCGTGGCATCCGATTTCCTCTTCTTCGCCATTGATGATAACAATAATCCTCGGACAAACAACGAAAAACCTAAACACAGAGACAGAGAGACAAGAGTTTTGTGTAAATTTATTATTTTTTTTATAAATTAATTTATTATTATTATTATTATTAACTGAACAAAAACTTGTGTTGTTTGTGTTTAAAGAGACTCTGATGGGGAAAAAGTTGGTGGAGAAAGGAAGGAAGCGAGCGAAAGAAAGACGAACGGTGCGGGATGTGGATATTCTGCCACGTAGATGACACCTGGAACACCACATTCGATTTGTGGGTCCTACTGCCACGCAAAACATAAATTGAAAAAAAATAATAACGAGTGGATAGTTTTAACCGAATCTCATGTTAAAAGGGTAATTCATGGAGTTTACAAAGAGGAATGCTGTACATTTGATTAAAAAAAAAAATTTAAATGAGATATTTTTATTATATTAATATAAAAAAATTATTTAATTAATAAAAAATAATAATTTATAAAAATTTTTTTAATTTTTTATTAATTATTAATAAATTATTTGTTATTCTTTTATTAATTAATGATTTTATTATATTATTTATATTAATATAAGAAGACTATTTCACCTTAATTTTTTTTTTATTAAACATAATTTTTGACAAAAGAGTAATCAAACATACATCCCCCGTGATAATAATCACTAATTTTTAGTATAAAAGTAAATAAGAACAATTGGTAGTTTGTAAATAATAAATGTATTTAGGGTTACTTGTTACTTGCTACATCTCTGTAAATAAGAATAATAATTTGTAACACAACTCTCTCAATCTAACACAAATATTAAAATAAAAAAATTAGTGAATTTGAATTGGCGTAAAATAATAGGATTATTAAATAGTTAATACAAATGTAATATATTAATAATTGTATTAAATTTGACATATTAATAATTATATTATATTTAAATTTAAAATTTTTTTACATATAAATTTATTTATAATGCGATTAATAATTGTATTGTGTTAATTTATTTACAATATAATATATTTATTAATATTTTATATTTTTAAAAATATTTAATTATTTTATCATAATTTAAAAGTATTTAGTAATATTTTGAACAAAATTAATTGACATTTGAATAGATAATATTGTTCATATATTTTAAAAAATATATTACAACATAAATACAATATATAACTTTAATTGTCACCTTCATTTATAAATAAATTTCTAGAACTTATGGAACATCCATAGGACCTATCCATCATGAAATGACAAAAAATCATCTTTACTTGTAAATTTTTTAAAATTAAAGACCGACTTTAACACCAAAAAATCTAAATTAGTTTAGATTGAAAATATCAAATGTTGTTAATAATGTCTATTTTTTTATTAAATCTTAAGTATTCAATGAGTAGCCACCTTCGTTAATGAGAGTATAAACAATATAAAATTTGAATAGAACTACAGAGTATAATGTTATATATTAAAATAATTAAGACATTAAAATATTGTATAATTTTATATTAAAATTTTTTTGTTTATAATTATTTTTTAAAAAATAAAAATAATAAATTAAATTATTTTTTATAACACCTCTCTTATGGTCAATTTGACAATGTTAATTAGAAGTATTCAAGTCTTACATTAAAAATATAAGTGCTTATCAATATGTTTGGCTATTAGTTCTCTTGCACAACAACTTACCAAATTTAATTAACATTATATATAATTTTTATATTAATAATAATGATATATTAATTAAAATAATACTTAAAGTATTCTACATATATTGTTAAATACTTTAATTAATTTTTAAAAAAAATTAAAATTATGACTGTTTATGTATTCTAATATTTTTTTTTTCTTTTATTACTTCTAAATAGACCCTTAATATCATCAATAAAATTATTTACTCTTATTTATCAAATAAATTATAGAGAATGACTTTGTCATTTTTTATTTCTTCATTTTTTGTTATTTCTCTCAATGTTCACAACTTATAAAAAGAGTTGTTCTTATTATTCACTCTATAATCGCATATCTTCTTATATATCAAAGAATATATTTAAAAAAAAAATACAAGATAATTTTTTATTTATCTTTTATTATTTTCTCAACGATAAGTCAACAAGTCGTGAAACTTATTGAGATCATCTTCGACTTTATTTATTTTTATTTTTTTATCTTAATTTTTCTTCTAATCTATTTTATCTCTCATAATTTGTTTGTTGGTTTTTGTTTCCTGTGTTAATAGAAAGCCTTTAAAATTGATCTATTATCAAAATTCAGAGAATAACCATCTTACTTGTTATTGAACGATCTTTTTAAAAACTTTAAGCGTTTAACCAAAAACTGATCACTAAGATGAGTTCTATCCAAGGTTCTATTCAATCTAGGCTGAAAACACAAGGATTAATTATTTGAGAATATTAATGTTGAGAACCGGCAATCCCATGCGTAATACTAAGAACACCTGTGAGTAAGTCATGGTTGCCACACATACATACTAGCTGATAATTGCCCACCAGTTAGAAATTAAATAACGGTCCCATGTACTGAATAACCACTCCTTGTTATGGATAACCATTAATTATCATGGATAATTACCCACAAACTAAGGTAACTACACACAAATTGAAATAACCGTCTATTTAAAACCTATAAAAAGTAGTCAAGTGTTCTTCTAGTTTGTGTTCTTATAATTCACTTCAAAGTAAAAGAGATATTGTTTTATATATTATTTTTTGTTCTTCTAGTTCGAACACTATTTTAGTCAAGTGTAATATTTCTAACTTAAGTATAGGAAGATTATCATCAAACATATTGATACTTTTAATTTTGATAATTTTATAGAAGAAGTTGAAAAAACTAATAATTGAGAAAGGAAAGAGAGTTTTTGTTACAATCGAGAATCGAAAATCGAGAAAAATAAATTTATTGACAATTAAAATCTTAAAATTTAGTAGTAACAAAAATAAAAAAAAAATACAACAAAATAAAATTATGTCTCTAACTTGTGGATGCAAGTGTTTCTTATTTTAATTTTACCTAAAGATGAATGTAACTACAAACACAAAGACAAAATTTCAAAAGATTATTAGAAGGGTGTGTAGTATCTCCATTCTTATGCATTCTTTCATTTCCACAAGGCTTTGGGCTAGGAGAAGGACAATGGGCTGGCAAGTACAAATGGGCTAAGATGATGAAATGAGCAATGAGAGGAATTGAGAATGATGACATGCCATCAAATTTAGACTCTCTCTCTCTCTCTCTCTCTGTATATATATATATATATTATTTAGAAATAAATGCTAGAGACACCGACACTTTATATAAATTATTGTACACAAATTGACATAATTTGACAGCATTAATTAAATAAAAATACAATATTAATAAAAATATTTTAATAATATATTTATATGTCGATAATTTTATCACTTAAATTGCATTTTTCATGACGTATAATTGGGTGAAATTAAAGTATATTATCAAAAGGATTAAAAAAATAAAGTCATTTCTATTTCAAAATTTGAAATAATAATATCAAGTAAAAATGAAGAAAAAGGTATTTGCATGAATATTAATTGGTTTAAATAGTAATATTCTTTATAATGGTATAAAATATTGTGGTTTGAATTTTGCTAATGTCGAATTTATTAGGGTTCTATTTTAAATTATGAACATAAAAATAAAACAAAAAGTAAAAAATAAATTAATTAAATAAAATTAAACGATGCCGTAGAGGGGGAATATGATGGAAATACAAGGAATCTTGCAGGCAGCCGCCTGCTTTGAATCAAGCTGCATTGACATTAAACGGGGAGAAAAGTAGTGTTAATGTCATGTAAAGAAAAATAAAATAAAAATACCATCTACATAAAATATTAAATAAAATTTCATAACAACAGCATAAATATAATTTAAATTAATAACATTTTTTGGTATATTTATTAATTCTAATTTAAGTTAATATTCTAATTTTAATGTTAAAATTTTTTAGACGGCATGAAAAAGATTTTAATTTTGTATTACCGTTAGTAAATTTACAAACTTATACATTAATAGACTTTTAATTAGAAAATTTGAAATTTATTTTTAATATTAATAATAAATAAATAAATAAAATATATTTACAAACAAACTTTCAAATTAGATTACCAAGTAAGATTCACAAACTTTTGGTAGCATTCATCAAATTTAATTGTTGAAATTATTTATGTAATTATAAAATATGGCGTTAGTGATCGGGAAAGATAAGCGTGGTGTTTTACAAAATTTTTTATAAATTGAATTTAACTTTACTTTTTATAAATTTTAGTGTAGGTATGTGATAATTTTTCTACTTTTCTTTTTAATTCGATTACTAACAAATAATTAAATAAACAACTACATTAATACAACATTTTACTAATTTTTATTTAATTACCAAGTTAATTTATCTTTAAATAAATAAAAATAAATTTAAAAAATTGAGTTTACGAATGATTTGATATTAGCAATTATAATTTTTTTAAAAATAAATACTTATGAAAATATATTTATCGAAAGCAATTTTTAGAGTGTTTTATGTTGTTTTGTTTTTTGAATAATAATTATTTCAATGAATATGTCAGGATAATTTATAATTTTTTTTTTATAAAAGTAATACTTAATTTTTTTAATTAAACAAATAAAAAAATATTTGTTTATTATTTAAAACTCTTTCAATAATAATTATTAGAATCATCATTAAAATGAAAAAAAAAAATCAAAGAAGCAATTAAAATATTTATTGAATGAAACAAAAGAAAACATCAAAACAATGAAATGCCATAATCATTCATAAAAGCACTTAACAAGAAGTTTGAAAGCAAAAATTTGAAAATAAAAAAATTCCAAGTAGCAGCCCAACTTATTCTCAAAACCTAACAATTTCACTCAATTCCATGGCGCAACAAATGGAGCTCTCACTAACACAATCTCTGAGAATTCCATTTCTTGGCAGCAATGAAAACATGGACAACAATGAAAACAATTTTCAAAATGACTTGTCAATACCAAATTATTTTAAAATATTGGGAATTCAACCCTAACAAATTTAGAGAAAATGACACTAACAGACCATCTCCTCTTAGTGTGCTACAAATCCTACTTTTATTTTATTATTTTTCTTACTAACCCATCATTATTCAATATAATAATAATTATAAAAATTTATCATTAATTTTGATGTGAGCGGATTTTGAATTTTAGGTCATATCACTTTATGATAATAGATTTTATTAATTAAACGAACAATTACTTTATTAATAAAAATAACAATAAATTATTATATGAGCAAAGTAGCACCAACAATCATGATCACGATATTGACAAAAATAAGATAATAATAAAATAATATTATTTATTATTTTAGTAAAAAAATGTATAGATATAAATAATTTTAAAATTTATAATATCATAAATTAACGATTCTAATTATAAAATTATTTTAATAATAAAATAAATTAATAAATTTTTAAAATTTAAAATTAAAAAAAACTTTAGTTCAAACTTTTCTTAAATTACCAAAAATATGTTAAACATATAAAATTTTATTTGAAATCATTTAATTCAATTTTCATAATTTTAAAAATTAAAAATTAAATTAGCTTTTATATATAAATTACAAAATTTAATCATCTTTTTAAGTTAACAAAATATCAACAACTTAGACCGTCATGTCAACGAGATCAAAGATATTAATCAAATTGATAATATAAATACTAATAGTAATTATTGAGATAATAATGTCCGAGTCCCTCCCTAAATTTTTGTTATTGTTATAAATAAGAGCATAGTTTATCAATTTAAAACAAATAGATCCCTGAATCTTATTAAAATGACAAATAAATCCTTACAATTAATTAATTAAATTAATCACGGTATTCCAGTCATTTCAATTGATGATCAATGAGTAGGACTTGTAAACAAATAGAAAAGTTAGGCATCCAGATCTGCTATATAAACACCCCATTCCATTGCTACTACTTCACAGGGACAAGAAAAGGTCGGCATCCAGATCTGCTATATAAACGCCCCCATTCCATTGCTACTACCTCACAAGCACACGATTAATTAAATTAATCACGGTATTAATTGTTGCTTAATAAAAGTTTTTAATTATATCGTTTTTTTTTTTTAATTATTTCATATTCTTACGTCTCTTTCTTACTTTAGTAGCGAGAACGAAACTCTTCAATTACAACACTGCAATTCCTTTTATTGCGGTTCATTCATTGCTGAATGTTGTTTTTCTCTTCCTCTTGTTGCTAGCGTTACGGGCGTGGCTAACGAGGCAGTAGAAGAATTTTCCACGGTTCTCCGAAGGTCGGATTTTGTTACAATTTCGTTCAATTTCCTGTTTGTTTCTCGAGAAATTTTTTTATCGGTTTTGAATCGAGAATTCTGTTTATGTGGAGTGTGAATTAAGTAATAAAATGAATTGATAAGTATTGTTAGTTTCCTTTTTTGTTTTGCCTTCTTGTTTTTTGAGGTTTTTCTTAGTGCTTTCTGTGATTCTCGACTTGCTTGATTTTGTTGAATTATTGTGATGCCGGTGTTTAATCATGTTGTAACTGTTAAAGATTGTTGGATCTATTTGGCAATAGTGTGGTTTTGCTTCAATTTTGAGGTTATATTCGTTGTATTTGTTTATAATCGCAGTGGTTGATAATTCTTGTGTCGCTAAAAGCTACGATCTCTATTTTATTTGATGAGATGCTGAAAAAATTTATAGAACTTATAGAATTTAAGATTGTAACTTCTATGAACTGATCGAGACTAAGTAGCTGGAAGATTTGAATTCCTCTTTAATTTTAGTTCTATATTAGGAGGAATGAATGTACTACAATGTGTTGTATGGTTGTATTTATTCACTTGCTTATGAAATTTGTATCAAAATGTTAATGAGAACAGATTGCACGTACATGCGGCATTTTATTACATTCAGTTATCTTTAAAAATGTTCTGCTTATTTTGTGTATCTTGATGATGGTGTGTCATTCTTTAAAATAAGCAAAAGGAAAAAAATGATCATTGTTTGTATTGGGAAGGAAAAATGTTTGTGCTGATATTTTCTTCAATGTGGTGTGTATTCAGATAATTTTTAAGTCAAGATACAGCCATTGGCTTTTGACGTATACGAGTACAATATTTCCTCGCATGAAGATTGAGTTGTGAGAATTCTGCTGATATATTAAAAGTCATCAAACAAAAATGTCTTCTGCAACCAAGGCCAATAAGACATCTCTAGATGCAGCCGCATGGATGTTCAATGTTGTTACATCTGTTGGAATAATCATTGTCAATAAAGCCTTAATGGCTACATATGGTTTCACTTTTGGTACGTTCTTTATGACTATGTTTTTCATAAACATCTGCTCTTGCCTTACCTCTTTTTCTTTTTCTTTTTGCCTGAACAAATATTTTAACAGAGGACCAAATTAAGCAGAGGATGAATCTAGTCGCTTGACATGTTTTTCTTCAGTTTTAGTCTTGCCAGTTAATCTTGATACTTGTTATTGTTATCAAAATAGATAGAAAAGAACTGAACAATAATGCTCATTCAAGTTGGTGTAAGAGTAACATGAGTGACCTTACAATTCTGGAAAGCTTAGAAAACCCAGAGGAGATGCATTTATTAATTCACAGGAAAGGACCGGAACTTGTTTTGTATGTAGCAACAACTTTTTATGACAGGAAAGAATATAAATGACAACTTGAAGTATAATGTGCTCTTATCAAATCGTAAGGGACATGTACTGGAAATGTTGTAGCAGTAACTATCTGCCTATCCAGTATCCAATGATCAAATATTTATATCCAGCTTTTAAGTATAAAATAATGTTTACTGTGTACACCATGTGTGTGTATGTGAAAGTTCCATAGGATTACTAGCCATAGCAACCTGCTTGATATCTGATACTGAAGTATGGCTTGTGACAAATGCACCAAAAATGTTTATGTGAAAACAATGTTTGCTTTAGATAAAACTCAAAAGTATTAGTAAACTGCAAATGATGTGGGCGCTCCGTGTGAGCTTTGATATTGTTTTCAATGTATTTTGCAGCTACGACATTAACTGGGCTGCATTTTGGCACAACAACCATGTTGACAAATTTGCTTAGGTGGATGGGATATATTGAGCCTTCCCATCTTCCATTGTCTGATCTTCTGATATTTGTTCTCTTTGCAAACTTCTCTATTGTGGGAATGAATGTGAGTTTAATGTGGAACTCGGTGGGGTTCTATCAGGTCAGTTTACGAGAGCTACCAAAATTTTTCACTTTCTTTTTTGAAAATTTGGTATTTATTTATCTCAGAATTGATTATCAGATTGCAAAGCTGAGTATGATCCCGGTGTCTTGTTTTCTGGAAGTTGTCTTGGACAATGTGCGATACTCAAGAGATACAAAGCTAAGCATAGTATTAGTTCTCCTTGGTGTTGCAGTCTGTACTGTTACAGACGTGAGTGTTAATGCGAAAGGTTTTATAGCAGCCTTTATAGCTGTTTGGAGCACAGCTTTGCAGCAGTATGTAAGTAACCCCTATTGAACCCCCTGATCCTACATACAAATAGCACTAAGGTGGACTGGGTTTGGGATAGTACTACCAATTTCCTTCTGGCACTATTTTGGGTTTTTTAACTCCACCATGTGAGAGTTACGGCATATCAGTAACCATTATTTTATTTGTTTTTATAATCTCTTTTGCTGTATTGAGCCATTACTCACCCAAATGTTACCTCATTTCATGTTTGGTAGATGTTAACTCTATGATATCATTTTAATCTTTTTATGTTTGTGCAGTATGTACATTATCTTCAAAGGAAGTATTCTTTAGGATCTTTCAACCTGTTGGGGCATACCGCTCCTGCCCAAGCTGCATCTCTGCTGCTATCAGGGCCCTTTGTGGACTACTGGTTGACAAATAAGAGAGTTGATGCCTACAACTATGGTTTTGCATCTGTGGTAAGTTTTACACCAGAGTTCTTTTGATTTTAGCTGGAATAATGACGAGTACTTTTCTATTTTACATGCACATATTCTTGTATAGAAAACTGTAGGCAGATGGTTCATGTCATTTATCTACTGCATGTTTTTGGTATGATTTGTAATGTTTTGAACATTATTTCATACTGTTATGTATATTTAGGCTTCAGCTTGTATTTTTGCATGTGACTCTGTATACCATTCTTAATATCTCTGGTATTGTTATCATCATTGTTGGCATCCAAATTATGGTTGTGATCACTTGCTTCTAGCTATTGAATGCACAAGTGAGAAATGGAACTGAATCTTGGTCACAAGTAGCTATGGCTCGACCAATTAAAAGATCAAGGATCTGTTTGGGGTTGCTTAGGTGTCCTTGTATGCATTCAAGCCGTCTTAAGTGGGACCTCCAATGTTCTGCCAAAAAAGGATATTTAACATGGCTTGGCCTTAAGGAAAGTGAAATATCTAGGACGTAGAGTGAAAGCAACTTCCTGTTTGGCGCTCTTGTAAAACCTTCATAATTAGAGGAAGGGGGGGCCTCTGGGGTTGCTTGTGTTATAATTGGTGTAGTTTGATTGGTATCATTAGGCTTTGATGATTATTCTGCTTGTATCAGTCGTTTGTCAAATAAATAACATGATTAGGGCCATTGATTGAAAGTTGTTGTATACTAGTCAATATGATGCATTTAACACACATTGGCATGAGCAAAATGTTACATCTTTGTTATGTCTATTATGTGAATTACCTGTCCAGGTCAGTCCGTGCATTTGAATTATTCTTTATGCACACTAACAAGATCGGCTATGCTTCCAGATCTTGACTATTTAATCCATTTGGAGTCATTTTAACTCTTGTTTTTGACTGAGAGAAAGACTGTGGATTTCTTTTCCTTTTATTATCTGAGGTGATTTGTTGAAGGCATCTAAGGTTAAAGTATCCGTAATTTAAGACTTGTTGTCTATCCATTGATTTGTATGGCATAGCACAGTTGGTGTTCTGACATGTATTTATTACAAGATATCATGAAAATCATAACAATAGTCCAATATCAGTTTATAGGAACACATCCTGGAAGATCTTTATCGAACTAACAATCCTTTTATTTTCTTTCATTTGTTAATTTATTTTGTTGATGTTGCATTGTTACTTCCCCTTTTATCTATTAGCAATTGCAAGTTTGTATCTGTCCTGCTGTTTATCTATGTGTTACGAATTATCCAGCTTTTATTTCTCTGTATTCCAGGACAGGTTTGCATTTTTGATAGATTTTAGATGACTGTCTTACTAGTGAATACAGTCATATCATGTTTTATTTTGAAATGTTGCTCTGGTAGTGCCTAGCACTAGCAACGGTTGTGTTTTATCATCATACTTCTCAATATAGTTTGTCAATTTCATTGGATCAATCTCCATTTATGGGCCTCATCATGTTACTTAATGGGTCTCTGGAACAATGATTGACGAATGGTTGATAGACCCATCTTATCTATTTTGAAAACATTGATATGGTCTAGGCCTGCTGTAAACTTACAGAGGAGAAAGTTAAAAAATACTTAAATTCAGTTCACTGAAGTTACTGTCTTATAAGCTAACTATAGTGTTTTTTTATACATGGGTGTTAGTGAAGCTTCAAAATTTCCATATATGTTTTGTTGCCTATACCTTCATGTACTCTAGAGTTTGACATGTTAAATTGCCTTTCAAGGAGTTTGGATGACAATCTTTGTTAAGTGAATATAAACAGCAAAGAGGCAATTTTCCTTTTCAAACTTGGAACAAGTGTAGAGTCTTACAATTGCACAGTGCCAAGTAAAATTTTCCGAAGTTTTGCTTGTTAAAATTTGATAATACTATTTTGCTTGTGGCATATTGTGACACTCTAAATGATATGAACTCTTCTTTATTGTATGCAGTTCTTCATGATATTGTCATGTAGCATTGCGGTTGGCACCAACCTCAGCCAGTTTATCTGCATAGGCAGATTTACTGCCGTGACCTTCCAAGTGCTTGGCCATATGAAGACAATTCTCGTCCTGATATTGGGATTCATTTTCTTTGGTAAAGAGGGTCTCAATCTGCACGTAATTTTGGGCATGGTAATTGCAGTATTGGGGATGATCTGGTATGGTAATGCGTCGTCCAAACCAGGGGGGAAGGAACGTCGCAGCCTTTCATTGCCTATCAACAAATCTGCAAAGCAAGGTGGGTTACCAGAGACCACGGCAACAGATGAGAAGGTCTAGAATTCGGTTGACCATTACAAGTTATCAAAGAGAGATAAAGTGAATTGAACATTCATACAAAACTAATTCCACAAATTTCCCTATGCCCAGGAGGTCGGAATCCTCAATCACAAATATATTTTTCTCTTGCTGTTTAAATTATAGTTCCTCATTTTTTTGTTCTAGAATTTAATTCAAGGGAAATGATGCTGTTGAGTGTAAGCATGTTCCCTGTGAAAGTTACATTGTTTCACAAATAATATCTTTAATACTAATTTATTTCCTCGTTCAATTCGAGTCATGTCTTCCATGCCTGCTTTTTCAGTCTCAGTCGCTGCGACACAGTTTTAGGCCTTGGCAGCCGATGATTTTTCTTTTTTCACCGTTTTATTAAATAGGTCTATGAACTCCTATTGCAATACTAGCCCTTACCCTTGAGTTGCAGACTGTAACTTAACAATGGAGGACAGTTCGGTCATTTAATAGGAGGTCAGAACTCAGAACCCCGTTTAATACAAACGAAAAACTATGCCCTCATTTATAGAACGTTAAAATTAAGGGACCCACTTAATAATTATTCAATTTATGATTTAGATAGACCCTTTCTTTGTTTGGACCATGAAATGAAAAAAAAAAAAAAAACCCATTAGGGCTAGTCTCTCGGCTTCAGCACCGCAAATAAATTAGCTGTTCCCAGTAAAGCAAAGCAATGAAACCTAACATAAATTGTCTAGTATTGGGACTTGGATTTCCAATCAAAATAAATTCCTCTGTATCAGAAATTAAACCAGCTTCGTAGATGCCGATACATGTTAGGGAGGTGACGCTTGAGGAAATTCCTGAACAGTTAAGGAGCTATTACAGGAACTTGTTGTAATGTTCTCAAATAGTGGCCCCCCCGACAGTTGAATCACTTACGCAATTCGAAGCATAAACGCGAAAGCAAGGGCAAGGCAATATTAATAAAACCCCTCATTCTGATACACGGGAATGATGCATTCATACAAACAGAACACTTAATCTTATTTTAACTTTTGTGCTTAATACAGTCAACAATGTCGTTTTTGGTACCTGCTGCACACGTGCATGTGCTTGGTGGGCCTTGTTTTAGGTTGGAAAATCTATTCACGTTGTTTTTACCTTTTAATGTACTAAGTGTCTACAGGGTTTTGCTACTCTACAGCTGCTTGTACTGTAGATCATATTGAATTATATACAGGGTTGGTGACATGTATGCGTATTAAAATTGTATTGAATTATACGTTTAATCTCATAAAATACAGCATTTTGTATGACAAGTATAACGTTTTCGTGTTGAGATACAACTATTGTTATCAGTACAGTAGCTGTACTGCAGGGTGTCCCTACTGTCTTTATAGCAGTTGGTGAAGTTTGGCCTCACTGCATTATCAACAAGGCCATGAACTGGAAGCAACTTCAACAAAAGAATTAATACCAGTGGCCATAATTTAATTTTGGACAATTAATTGACTACTTTAGAACGAAGATGTAACATTCAACTGATTTCGTACACTCTTTTAATAACCCAACACTGCTTCATTTAATTTTGCTTTTGCTGTTGAGAGGAAAATCAATTTTCCTAACTTCAACGCACGTGGTAATTGCACAAATATCTTAATTTGCTATTCCTAGTCAAGAATTTTTTTTGAAACTCATTTTATTTTTCCTTCGATATTTTTTTAAAAGTCACCATCATCTATGAAATTGTATTATTGAATTCGCACATCAAATGATATAAAATTTTATTTTTTTTAAAAAATAACCTTTTTTTACGGTTGTTGTTTATATTGTTATTTATTAAATATTATTAAAAAATTTTCTATTAAGTCGCATCGTTTGCACAATACTATAATTAACATCTTAATTTTGAACAAAGTTATAGTGCATTTTTGTTGTACTATATATATTACTTTATTTTATTTTTTCGTTGTAATTTTTAATATTATAATACTCAATTTTGAGATTATATTCTCAATTTTTTGTTCTGTTTTATAGGTTGAATATTATAATAATAGAATTAAAAAAAAATTGAGATTATAAAAAAAGAGTGAGATAAAATATAAATATATTTGATACAACTGCGTAAACAGTAGCATGAATATGGAATTTTTGTATAAATTTTTTTGGTATAAATAAAAAATTATATAAAAAATATATGTAAATTTATATAAGTATAATTTTATACAATATTATTCACTTTTTAAATATTTTAATTAAAAATCAACATATTCTCTAATAGTTTTAAAGTACCCTATAAAATTTTTCTAAAATCAATTCTAATTTCATTGGAAATCTCTCTAATTAACATTTATATTTAGTAATAAAAAAATTACAAAAAAATCATGGGAAAATATTTGAATTTCTCAGGTAAACATAGAGAGTAATTAGTTAATTAACGACTTATTCATCAAACTAAATTCTCTTCATTTCTCTCTAACCAAACAACTACTTCAATCATTTTCAAAAACAATCTATGAACACAAGATTCAAAAAGAAAATCTCTTTTAAGCAAATGCCGCAAAGTTTGTTAAAAAGTTAGGCAAAATTTAGGGACCCATTTGATAGTTCCAAATTTCTACTGAAAAACAAGTCAGTGCAGCCTAATTTTTGGGTCAGAAAAGGCTGGAAAGCACCCACAAAAATAAATAAATAAATAGAATTTTAGTTGGTAGATATCTGTATGCAGTTTGAATATGGAGACCAAGAACCCCAAATTCATTGTCCAGAATCTCAGCAGGAAAATTTTTATTTTCTTGTTGAACTAGCATATCAAAACTTTATTTTATTTTCAAAATTTATGACCCATTTTTACTGTCAATTGAAAGGACACGCTTTTGACCAATACACGTTTCTTGCTTTGCTTAGCTTGTCAAATTAGTATTCTTTTATTTGTAATGCATGTGTTGAGTGGCTTATGAGTCTTGTTTGGTTGGCAAGAAAATTTATTATTGTGACAAGAGTTTGTGTAAAGAAAGTGGATAGAGGGAAGGAAGGGAAAATATTAAAAACATGACATTATTAATTAGTTGATGACAAGCTAAGCAATTGAGAGAAAGTATAAGACAAAATATGTTTTCAAAAATTAAATGCTTCCCAAAGTTTCTTCTTCTGGAAGGGATACACTTCTAAAATTTAGTTGGGCCTAAAAGTGGCAAATGGGTTGTAATGGGCCGAGAGCCCAATTCCAATTCATTTGACAATATTTTTAACTACT
>CP135532.1:807341-873294 GCA_032402905.1 Khaya senegalensis | reverse complement strand
AGGATGCTATTGCCAAGGCGAATCCTGTTGTGAAGGCGGATAAGATCGAAAAGATATAATGAGAAGCGGTAAGAATGTGGGAGATTAGCGGTTAGGGATGGTGGTTTGGTGTATGATATGAAACTATTGTTTTAGGTGGTAATAGGTTGCTGGTACTATTGTTTTGGTATTAATTTGTCTGTGTACAGTTTGGCTGCTTTGTTATTTCTATGGAATTCGATGTGAAAACATTCAGTTTATATAACATTTGGTGATTTCCTTAGCCTTGAATTCTCTTTATGCAAAATTTGTGTGGTTGTGCTCGTGTTTTGTTGCCTTTTCTAGTAGTAGTTTGCTAGCTTTAGCCTTGTTTCTCTTGTATGATTCTCGTGTTCAGTTATCGCCCTGTTGCTGTTAGATCTTTTCCGTATATAGTGAAGATGTGAGTTGGCTTAGAAGACGATGTTAGATGGATGAAACTATCGCATCTTTGGGGTATGGCTGATTGTTGTCAATGAACTTTCTGAGTTTGAAGTGTTGCAACATGTAGCCTCTATTTTATGTGTTCAAGACTGTCCCCCATCCATATGGTGTATTGATTGTTAATCACAAATTTGATCCGTGCTTTAATGAAAGTTCGTACCAGGAGAGAATTCGTGCTCTATATGTGTTATTCTAGGACTAGAATTTAAGATTCTCGGAATCAAAATCTTCTTAATTCTGATACGCGCTAAATATGTTTCATGTCAGTATGCAATGATTCACGGATTCAATCCTGTGTAATCCATTACTTCTGTCAAAGATTCTGAGCTATTTGTTCTTTCCAGAGTACATTATCATTTTATCTCTTTCACTTTTATAGTGGAATAATCGAATTTAGTGTTGATCTGTCATTGACTCTTGGCTCTGCCCTTGCCCCTTTGTTTCACATGCTTTTCCTGTTGTTCTGTTGTCCAGTTCTTCAAAAAGTAGCAATCATTTTCTTCATTTTCTACTGCATTTGCATTCACTTAGCATTATATATGCTTGATAGCTTCTGTTCTTCTCTTGATAAATGCAATGCTTTAAATACAATGTATTCTTACTGATGTGGCAGATGATCATCTTGGAGTGACATAAATTATGTATTTATTTACGCTGTCGTCTATCATGACACTCTTTAATAATGACATTTTTGTATTTTCATCTCATCTGTTGCATCAGCTGAATGCAACTTACTTTTGTATTTCGACTCTGTAGTGTATGATTATTCTTTAATATTATCTATCAACACTTACATTGTAAACGTCATTGGTTTCTCTTTAAAACTTTATCTATTACGTACGGGCCCATTTAATTTGACTTGTAGTTGAGTCCTTCTTGTTTGCTAAGCTTCAGATATATTTGACAGTTTTATTTGTCGAGATTTTTGATGATTTTTGAAAGCTCATAAGACTTTCTTAATGAATTTCAAAACTAATACAAACCAATTCTGGCTTTCAGTCAAGCACTATTCTAGATTATCAATTTTTTTGGTTAAATTGTTGTATAATTAGCAATTATATCATTAGATTTTTAGTTATCTTATTGTTGTTGAAACTCAACTTATAATTCCTTGCAAGTTTGGATTTTTTAAAATAAATAAATATGCAGTTGCTTGTCCAGTGATAAAATGGGATGAATGAATTTTCATCAGAGCATAGCAGGGATTTTCTCTGACTAATTGGGAAGATAAAAGAAACTTGAGCTGGGTGTGTACGCCATGTCTGTTTTGTAATGCTTGGCTTGCTTTTAAGTTAGAATTATGCGCTTATATATGGTTATGAAAACTATAAATAGAAATGAAAGCAGAACTTCATAGAAGCCTCAGGCCATGACAACTGTGGACACGTTTCAGATTATTGTTCAAGCATAATAGAGATCGAAGCTCCAAATACTTTTAATTGCTTGCTGATGCTTTATGCTTGCCCATGGCATGCTTGACTGATTGAAACTGGTGGGTCTATTTGTCATAAATAGAAAAATTATGCACTTTTTTACGATTTTTGTTAAAGTGATTGAAATATTTTTTGTGACCTTGTGATGATCAAAGTATTTTAGTAGAGATTTAAGGACCTATCGGCTACAAGTAGAAAAATTATGTGCTATATTTTTATTTGAAAAAGAGTGAAAAATTAGATCTCAATGTATACAATAGTTAAAATTTATATAGATTTTACTAGTTTATTAGCACTCAACGTAATAAATATAATTGCAATTAAATAAATTATGATCAGATTAGTCCTTTTCATTCTTGATAATGTAATTTAAATTGAAATATATTTCTACCATTTCAGTTAAAATCATATTTTTTTTGATATATAAAAAACTATATCTCCCTTTAGGAATATGTAAGAATTCAGGTACTCATATGTTATTATCCCATTTCTTCCGTAGATCCCATTAATATAACAACGTTTGAAGAAACTAATTGGACCTTATTAATAATATTCGCTTTCCAAATCATTGGATAAGCTAAGCTGCATACATCGTCATCTTCAGTGAGCATTGGACGGCTGAGATCTAAGGATCAGACGTCAAAGTCAGCAGACTCAATGATCACAACAATTCACCCTCAGAAACCCGTCTTCACACGAATGGGGTAATCACATTAAGTTCCATATATTTTCCTTTTGTATCAAATAAGTTCATGACTTGTTTATAATGACCAAATTACCTTTACAATATTGAAATTTGCTGAAGCATTGAAACTTAAAGCTGAAGGGTATTTATGTTATTACAGTGGAGACCTATTTAATGCAAATGGAAAAATACACACTCATGTGGAAATAGTACAAAATGTTAGGGACTCAAATGTTATTAACTCCACAAGAGTACAGACACGACACCGTGGATTAAATGAGGAAATGTCGAAAACACCCCTGTTATCGCTCATCTGGTACTCCTCCGTTGCCTTGAGCACTCAGTTTCGAATAGTAAAAACCAAGCTGTCCTCACTCGAACGATCGATTACTTTTTAATTTTCTCGCTTCAGAGAATCTTCGCAGAAAAATTTAAAAATAAAAAATTCAA
The DNA here is from genome assembly GCA_032402905.1 of Khaya senegalensis. NCBI lineage: Eukaryota > Viridiplantae > Streptophyta > Magnoliopsida > Sapindales > Meliaceae > Khaya > Khaya senegalensis. Next base: position 870,264 of record CP135532.1, on the reverse strand, counting down.
AAGCCCTCGGCAGAGGAAAAAATCGATGCAAAATTCAGACTGCCAAACGGAGAAAGAGGCTGTTATTATTTGCGGAGATTGCTTTGCCTCGTTAAAACGATAATTCGTTTTACGGCTTCAGGTTTGCTTCTCGAATCCTCTCTCGCATCTCCTGGTTTTTGAATTTAAATTTGATTTTTTCTTTTTGGTGATTTTATTAGGTTTTCATCATTTTTTTTTTGAAATTTCAATCTCGTTTAGTTTTTCTTTTTTCGTTTTGTATATGTTGTTTGTCGTTTTAAGTATGTAAGCTAGGTATCGATTGTCAGATGATGTAATTGGAATTTGGTTATAATCACTTTTATTATTTGTTGAATTGTTTTCGAACTGTTTCATTAGCTCTGACTAGTTCTTTAGTTGCATGTAGGTGTATATTCATAACTCTGATGGCTGTGTTTTGGTTAATTCTCTGTTTGGTTGCCTGGAAAGTGAGGGAAAGTTACATTAGGCGATGATTAGTTAGAATAGTGAGAGTTATTGGTTGTCATTCAGTGCTTAGTAAGTGAATAATCTGGACTTCTTTTGATTGTTGTACTAATTATCTAAGTTTGTCATGACGGAAAATAGGAGTTGAGCGAACGTTTGGAATTGTTTTACGCAGTTGTTTCTGGAAAATTGTTTTTGAAATTCAACACGTGAAATTGATTTTGAATTTTGTATGTTACAAATGTATTGTCAGAAAGAGCCTTATTAGATAAACACAGTGAGTTTATGACTGTTTTTTGGAAACTGAAAATATTGAAAAGCGTAACAAATGCTTTTTCTTTACTTTTTTTGGGATTCGAGAAACAGAAAATCTTTGGAGATAATAAACACACCCTATTTTATGTATCATGTTCTGTCTTGCAAGCTTAGAGACTGAGACTCTGGGCACTTTCTAATTCTTAACTCTTTGTTGGACTCTGACATCAAAGGATTAGATTCAATGGACTTTAGTGGATCATATTAATTGGATTAATTTATATGTCAGTACGCATATTTGAAGTAAAACTGCAATAATTGAATCAATAGGATTCCATGTATAAATATCATTGGCCACTGTGATAGAATGATTTTTGTGCCCCATAAACAATCAAATCTAACATAAGAAATGTTGGTGGAACCGAAAATTTCTGTGAATTCTTAGATTTGTTCCCAATGAATTGAACTTAAAACTGTGAAAAGTATTTGCAAGAGCAGAATTCATATGTTACTTGTAATTAAATTGAATTTTGTTGGACATTTTTACTTATTATATATATGGTTTCAGAAGCAGGGAAGCTTATAATTTTAAGTTTCTTTCTTTTTTTGCTCACTTCATATTTTTTTTATTGATTATTATTTATTGCATTATCAATAAATGAGTTTTGACTTTGCCCTATGAGTTATATAGATGTATATTTCTGATCCTATAGTGGAGGTTTTTTATTCACCTCTCCTCCCTTTCTTGAATGATTTAATGAACTTAATGCTGGCCATACCATCTTATTGTTCTCATATTTTACGGTTCTAGTTCCTTTGTTCTCTCTAGGATCAAAATGGATTGCTCTGTTGGGGATGAGGGTCCTGCAATACTGCAGCTGCGCAAATGGGGCTCCTCTCAGTTCCAGTTCAACCCATCAGAGTTTCGTGAAGCCTTTATATCTCCAACAAGAGAGCTATTATTATTGCTTTCGTATCAGTGTGAAGCTTTGTTGTTTCCTTTAGTTACTGGTGAATATTCTTACCTCATTCTTTTCTATTCCAGATTATCAATATTTAATTATGTGTGTGTGTTTGCTTTGGTATCTGTGCATGCATGTCTTACTTCTTTTGGTTGTGTTACTGTTATTTCATTTGTGTCAGCTGTCTAGATTTGACTATTTCTCTTCCCCCCCCCCCAACAACTGGTTTGCAGGGGACTGTGTAGATTGTAACATTGTGGAAAACTGTTATGATCAAAGTCTTCTAGATCCATGTTCATCTGCTCTAAGTAGCTCAGATTCAAAGGACAATACCCCATGCACTTCTGGATCGGTGATGGATTTTGATAGTGGTTTTTCTCTTGAGCACAATTTTTCAAGATCTAATAATTATCCTTTGGTTTGTGATGTGAACTCACTGGCTTGGGGTGTATGTGGGGACACCTATAATCAGCACAATGATACCTCATTTAGAGAGCTTCTTTTTGTGTCTGGCGACCAGCATGTGACAGTCCATGCTTTTCGTCGTCCTAACAATACCAGTTCAGCGATCACACCCACTATGCAGGATAATTTTGGTGGGCAAGGGAGGTGGGTGGAATGGGGACCCTCTGCTACATTAGTACATAACATGGAGGTAGAGGAGCCTTCTAGTTTATCTTGTGAGGGCCCTGGACATATTGAGGATGAGCACATGAGTGGTAAAAATAGGGAAACTTCACATTGTATGCACAAAGAAGCTGGGGATGGTGAGTCATTGAGAGGTGTTGGTTCAAAGAGATGGTTGAGGTCCTTTTTCACCAGAGCTGAAATTATTAAATCAGATGGCAATTTTTGGACAAGGTTTCCAGTGCAGACATCATTTCCTGACTCTGCAAAGGTTGTTTCTTTTACCATTTTTGATAGCAATTTACCACGTCCGGAAGTCCCTGCTTGCATAAACTCTGCATCGGTTAAGGAGATCAACCAGGAGACAGTAATGGATCTGAGGAAGGATTTGCCTATGAATTCTCATTTTACTTCATCTAGCCTAAATTTTCAGTCTGACATGTTGCCCAATCTTTTAGGTATTGACAATAACATTTCATTCAAATGCACTAGAGTGTTTTCTAGGAACTCACACGACTTACTTGGGTTCTTTTTAACATTAGTGGATCCTTTGTCTGTAAATGTTGGTGATGACAGTGAGGGAAAAAGGTGCAAAAATATAGTTCTTGTTTCTAGGTTAAGTAGCTGGGGAATCCAGTGGGTTTCTGCTGTGAAGCTTGAGGAAAGTTTAAACAGAGGGTCAATGTGTGAGTGGACAGATTTCTGTTTCTCTGATGATCTTCTTGTTTGCCTTAGCTCTTCCGGTTTAATCTTTTTGTATGCTTCTACATCTGGGAACTATGTGGCAAATCTTGATATTCTCAGTACCTGTGGGCTCAACCCACGCTCAAATTTGCATGAGCAAGAGAAATTGTCCATAGGTGCTGATATGCAAATTAAACAAGTTAATGAAGTTTGCACCATGTCAACTCATCAACAACATAGCCTCTTTGGTGGAAGGATGTTTAAGAAGTTGATTGTTGCTTCACATACCTCCCTCCTAGCTGTTGTTGATGAACATGGTATCATATATGTTGTGTGTGCTGGTGATCATCTGGAGAAGTACAATGCATATGCAAAGTTGCTTCCATCTTCTTCACATTTTGGGCTTGATGTTTTGGTTGGTCAGGAGGCTGGCGGTGCTGATATCGGTCATCAACGGGTATATTCTAATTTTTCAGGTTTTCATTGTCACGGTTTAGATATTCCATCTGTAACTCATGGAGATGTTGAGAATGTTGGGAGTAATGTGCTTCGTAGATGGCAAGACCGCAACCTTTGTGGAAAGGGAGGACAGTGTGGCATGTGTTTGAGTGGATTTTCTGCTGCATCAAAGGTAAATGGTCAGAGACTTCATGACTCTGAAGTAAAGTTGCACATCATGCGGAAAATCTTTCTTCCCACAGATAGATTCTATGAGGATGAGTGCATCTGTTTTTCTCCTCTGGGAATCTCTCGGCTCATCAGAAAACATCATATTAAGGAGCAAAAGAGTGCTAAAATTGTTCACTTTGACTTACATACTGATTCAGTGGTTCATGATGACAGTTCTTTACATCCTGGGTCAGATGTGTTTTTGCTACAAGGGAGAAAAGAAACTCCTGTTGAAGAAGCAGTCGGTTGCGCTTTCCAGGGCTGTTTTTATTTGGTAACTGAGAGTGGTCTTTCTGTAGTTCTCCCTGCTGTTTCAGTTTCGTCAAATTTCCTTCCGATTGAAACTATTGGATATCAGCAGCCATGTATGAATGTGGGTGTAAAGCCATGTTTGAATACAGGCGTAGGACATCAAGAACAAAGCAACCTCAAAATGGAAGAATCTAAACAGCCCTGGTCACCTTGGAAAGTTGAAATTTTGGATAGAGTTCTTCTGTATGAAGGCCCTGAAGAGGCAGAACGCTTATGTTTGGAAAATGGTGAGTATAATTCTTCAATTTTTCCGTATATATGGTCTTTGTTTTGGTGTCTATTTTTTTTTTTTTTAATGGTCGATGCTTCAATTTCGTAGTTATTGTCTAGTAAATTTTAACAACTTATTCCAACACTAAGTGGTATCTAATGTAGTCACCAGGGGTTACCCTAGTTGGTTAGGGCTCTTGCAGTGGAAGTAAGAGGTCTGGGGATTGTTTTCTTCTCACACCAACCTTGGAGAGGGAATAATTTAATTTCTGTTTGTTTGTTTGTCTGTGGGATGGGGGTTATGCAGTGCAATGAACCCATTGTCGATGGTAGACAATGAACTCACTGTCTGTGTGTGGTTAGATAACAGTTTTTTCCTCAAACTCGGACACTAAACAAGGTTGATGCAGTACAAATGTACAATGAACCAATCGTTGACACTAAACAAGTTGATTTGGCATTGGATTCAAAGCAGCAAGCACTTATCATAATTAATGGACACAGGTTTGACTTGAATGCTTCCATTGAAATTTGTAATTCTATATCTAGGGAAAGGATCTGCGTGTATTATGTACATGTAGATAGCAGAGATTGTCATAATGAGGATGATTATTGTGCTAAAATAGGCTATAAATGAGAAAAGCACTGTTTGTTCCTTGACTAGCAGGTGTCATAAGTTTATTATTAGGAATATAAAAGGATGACTAGGAGTATGAATGCATATTGGTGGTGATGCAGATTGCAAATTGGCAAGTTTGGTGTTCCCGCTTAGTTTTGTGCATTTCACAGTTTCAGTTGCGTGATAATTACAAAACAAGCATTGTTATAATGGAATCAGAAAATAAAAATTTCTATTCCAGATTCTCAATGGGTAGAAAGTATGAGAAAAGAATTAAACTGAATTGGTCCTTGCCTTCTCTTTTGTCCACATATTTTGTGAATGATTTTCTGAAATTAAGCATATGGCCTTCTCAGTGAATACTTAACACTCTAGTATGCTTGTTGGGATCATGAAAGATCATAATTCTGGCTTGTGACATTTTGCCTATTCATTACTGTACACAAGCTTTTCAGAAATAGTTAGTGCTGAAACTTGAAGTGCTGCATTCACGGGAGAGCAGTGAAATTGTGATCCCTCCCTTTTGAATTGAAGACTGTTGTAGTGAGGATAAGCAAAAGCAATTAAGGATACCATTCTAAATTTTTTTCTAGCCTTCAATTAACTGCTTCTTAAACCCCTCTTTTCTGTGCTGACTGCCGTCTAATATCTCCAAATTGCTGCCATGTGTAGTTGCTCTATTACATTGATAGCAATACTTTTATAACATGATAGATTTGTGCATTATCAAGCATTTTTAAACACATTTTCCGAATGTAATCTTGACATGTGTGTTACTGTAAATGTTAGGGTGGGATCTAAAAATTTCTCGGATGCGACGATTGCAAATGGCGTTGGAGTACTTGAAATTCGATGAAATGAAGCAGTAAGATTCTATGCAAGCATGCACACACTCATTTATAGCTATGGATATGTATGTGTATGGCATATGTGTATGCATTCATTCCTATTACCGCTTTGTCTGTTCTAAGAAGTGGAAATTGCATTGAATGCCTGTTGCTTAAATATTGTTGGTCTGTAAGGACATGAAATTATGATTTATATCTTTGTTTGTTGTGCAGGTCTTCTTTTTTTTTTTTTTTAAAATTTTGAATTTCAGTTTTCTTTAATTATTTAAGTGTATGCCAATGATGATATGGAGCAAAGTAAGCAAGCAGTAAAACTGAGAGAGTTGGTAGAATGTTTTTAGCTGATATATATTGTAATAATGTTAGAGAGGTGATTCATATAACCAACTCAAATTAGTTTCAGGATTGAGGCTGAGTTGATTATTGTAGATATTATTGTAATTATTAGCGATGCATTACTCTCACACTAAAGCAAAATTTTATAATCTTTTTACAGATTAAAAATCATTTTTATTCTGGAATGGTTACAGATTATTGAGAACCAGCTTTTCACATAAATTGTTTTGTTGTATTGGTAATAGGGTTAATATTTAGTTAGTTCTGAGGTGATTGTGTTGATGCTTTGTTTCTATTTTTATATTTCTGCTTCTTGAGGAAGACCTTTTGAACTATAATTATACTGCTTTATATCAGTAGAAGGTGGGCCAAAATTTCAACCCACTAACAGTTTATGCTCTCCCTGTTGTTAGACCTAGTGAATTAAATACTATCGGAATTTCTTTCTCTGAGGCTTTGATTTGTCTCAGGGAGTTTTTGTTAGAATATTATCCCCTTATAACGTGTCCCAAAATCTTGTCTTTTTCCTCCTCTTTTTTTTTTGCCTTAAAGAAAAGATGGGGTGCGAGAAGGCAAGGTAGACTTGAACATCTTTATCTTTATGCCACTGTCTAAACTTCTCTTTTCCACACCTCAGAATGATAAAAAGACTTAGAATTAATTGGAATGACTAATTCCTGTCCTGTCTTCAGAAATCTTAAGTATTTGTCTTTTTAATGTACCAGACAAGCATTTGATTGTTGAACATCATGTGTGTAAGGGATAAAGCAGAGTTACAGGTATGCTGGCAATTCTTGAACTTGACAAACAATATTGATTATTTAGTTTCACTGTCCTGGTTGATAAACAGATCTTTGGAAATGCTGGTGGATGTCAATTTGGTAGAAGAAGGCATTTTGAGACTACTTTTTGCTGCAGTTTATCTGATGTCTCATACAAATGGCAATGACAATGAGACATCTACTGCTTCAAGGTAAAGATCTTTTCACCTATTTGCATTCATTGTTGTTGATGTGCTAAAGATTGCATTTTTTTTTTCATTTGTGATGAGGTTAGCAGAAACTTATAATATCTCCTCATGATGACTGTTAAATTTTTCAATCTTTTGGACAAAGCCTATCAACAATTCTGGATTCAATATCTCGATTAGTTTTAAAATGTGAATGAAGCTTTAATGCATATGGACTAGACGGTTATTCTGCCTCCAAATAAATTACTAGAAAAGGGTACAGGTAGCTGATGTTTGCTTCCAGATAACAATTTTTTCATTTTGCTGATGCTTTCTGCTGCAAAGGTGTGCAGAACGCTGTGTGTTGAAAGTGAAAATACTCTTAAGAGTTAATAATTTGACAAAATTTTATCTGTTAGCCTCACGAGTGGCTGCCGTGAGTAACAGGATTAATGTCACTTAGTTAATGTAAATATCTAACATTGTGTACTTAAAATTATAGATATTTGTTGGTTCCTTTTCTGAATGTAATAAATGCTCGTTTCTTTCTCCCTTTCCTGTTTGTTGATATGCACGTCTTGTATTACATTATGTTTCACCAAATGTGTCATTCTGTTTTGCTTTCTATTTATAGTCATGACTTATTTAATTTTTATTACGCATAGAAATCTTAGAGCAACATTTCAGCCTTTTTATTTAATTTTTAAAATACCTTTACTTGGTTTAACTTCCAACATTTTCAACTGAGATCAAATTTTACTTCATTTGGATTGGTATTTTACATAAAGCTATGAGGATAAAAATTTTAACTGTAGATAGTTTGATGATGGTTTATGACCTCGAAGTTCCTTGAAAACTTGAACTGAATTCTCTGACTTTCCTGATTTTAGACAGGCAATACAGATCTGTCTGTTTCTTGCATAGTCTAGTGACACTAGAAAGGGTGATGAATCAACATGAATTTGGGTATGAGTTAGTTAGGTCAATACATGAAACTGATAGGATGATGGGACCTTTTCTTTTCACAGTTTATGTAGTTAGAAATGTCTCAACTAATAACATTCCATGAGTTGTTCTATAACTTGGGATAATTTTGTATGTATTGATATCTTTTTGGATAAGTGGAGGTTTTGATATACTAGCTGTTCATAGATTAGTTTATTGGGTTTATTTTTGTATAGAATTTATTCCCCTACCCTGTTTTTGCTTTCTTTATGGACATCTGGTCTGCAGATTACCTCCTTATGAGCATTGATACATTTTCTTTCTCATGTTACAGAATCACAAAATATATGATTCTGGATGTCAATCAACTTTGTTTTCATAGTATTCTTGTATTATACTAGAATTCTATATGTTGCTGTTAATGAACTTCTATATTACAGGCTGCTTGCAGTGGGCACCAGCTTTATAACCAAAATGATTCGCAAATATGGATTAGAACAGCAAAAAAATGATGCATACTTATTACAATCTAACGGTAAAGGAATACTTCCTCTTCCATCGATTCTGCCAGATGAAGAACAAAATGAGATGGAAAATTCAAAAAGGCTTTATGAGATGGCTCACTTTTTGGAGATTATTCGCAATTTGCAGAGCCGACTTAGTGCAAAATTTAAGAAGCCAGGCCAAGGACTGGTATGCTGTTCTTTTATTTGCTACTTGTATATGTTGTAGTAGTTCTGACATGTTATCATCAGAATCAAGCATTGCCTTTGGCCTGAGAAGCTTGCTTTGATGCCCTTGACATTTATCATTGTACAGGAGGAAGGCGATGGGGCATTAAGTTTGGTGGATGCAAATTTATTGCAGGATGAATCTCAACTGGCAATAGTTTCTGCAGATATGCCATTGTTGGATACTGTAAATCAACATGAACTTTCATTTACTCGGTCTACTTCTCTGTCCAGTGGTACTGAGAAGCTTGCTTTGATGCCCAAGGATTCGCTGAACTGCAAAGCGCTGTTGGAACAGGAAGATTCTGGTGAAGCATCTGCCCTTTTGCCTCAAGTAGCAGCCCTGGGAAGGAATGTCCTTCCCTTGGAAAATCCCAAGGAGATGATTGCACGTTGGAAAATAGATAAGTTGGACCTGAAAACTGTAGTCAGAGATGCTCTACTCTCTGGTCGTCTTCCCTTGGCAGTTCTTCAGCTGCATCTTCATCATTCTACAGAATCTTCCACTGTAGAAGAGCATCATGATACTTTCACTGAAGTTCGTGACATTGGAAGAGCTATTGCTTATGACCTATTTTTGAAGGTAGCTTATTGACACTCTGAACAAAGCTAAAGTTGTTTGTATTTCTGCACTAATAGTACATGAACAATAGGGTGAAACTGGACTTGCTGTGGCAACATTGCAAAGGCTTGGGGAAGACATTGAAATCTGCCTCAAACAGTTAGTATTTGGCACAGTGAGGAGATCACTACGAATGCAAATTGCCGAGGAGATGAGAAGATATGGTTATTTGGGACCATTTGAGTGGAAGATGTTGGAGAGGATATCACTTCTTGAGGTATGTGAAAGTTAATGCTTTTTGAATTGCAAGCCATTATGTTCTATGCTTTTCAGGTCCATAGTCTGATGATTTGTTTGATCTCTCTTCTCTGTGTTTCTCTCTGGTGGAAAAGCGGCTTTATCCTAGCAGTAGTTTCTGGAAAACATTTCTTGGCAGACAGAAAGAATTTGTAAGAGATACGGCAACTTTAAGGTCTCCAGCAGAAATATATTTGCACCTGTTGGATTCACCTTTATTTAACAATCTTACCATTGAGTGTGGTGAGGTTGATGGGGTTGTTTTGGGTTCATGGACAAATGTCAATGAAAGTTCATCCGACCTTTTGGTTGATGAAGATAATGCTCATATTGGATATTGGGCTGCTGCTGCTGTATGGTCCAATGCTTGGGATCAAAGAACCATTGATCGTGTAAGTCATCCCTCATGTTTTTCTTCTGTCCTACAATTTCAAAAACTGCATTCTGTTGTTCAATGAGTAGAGGAAGGAAAAAGTAATTGTTCTGGTGAGATAGGCTCTGATCCCCAATCTAGATTGAGGCTCTCTATCTTTGATTGTATTTGATTTTTTCGCTGAATGGTGTATGAACAAGTATTGATGTGCTAAACTTCCAATCTTTCTTCTGTGTGGTTGGTTGAAGTATATCAGGACTTGGGATTACTTATTTTGCTCAATTTGAAATTTAGTGTCTTCTTAATTTCATTGGCTGATGTAGTTAAAAGTTGTACCCAAAATTGAGGATTCTACTACAATTATAACCTTATTCTTTTGCTTATTAATGCATGGGTGTACATTCAACAGATGGATATTAAATAAGGGCAGTAGTTAGCGTTGTTGAATGGATTCTTTGCATCTTTTGTCATGTCACAGCAGAATGATGCTGACTTCTACCATAATAAGAATGGCGAGCATTAGGATTTAGTGACTCTGATTCCCATGCTTTTTGCATAATATAATGGCATCTCTTCCTCTTTAAAAGGAAGAGAGCTTTCGTTTCCCTGATGCCTTTAAAGTGTTACATGTTCTTCATGATATCTAAGTATATCTTTCAGTTTCTACATATCAATGATTTGCTCAATTTTATTTTTAAATTCACCATAAGGTAGAATTTATTTCTTTTCTATCCTACCCATCTTCTTTTCTTTTGTGTGTGTGTGTGTGTGTGTGTGTGTTCAAATCTCTCAGTGAACTCATGGCTGTCATCCAGTTAGCTAGATATTTAAAATTTGAAATTAAGTTGGTGTGTATCTTGCTCATCTTTGTGTATATCTCTTTAATGCTGAGTACTATTACCATATCTTTGTTATTATGTTTCTTGTGAGCACACTTTCCTTTTGTTTGTGTATAAGGCTTAATAATTGAACCATGGATTTTTGAATATATTCTCATAGATGTCTCATTGTACAGATAGTATTGGATCAACCTTTTCATATGGGTGTTCATGTATTGTTGGAATCACAACTGGAGTACCACATATGCCATAATGACTGGGAGGAAGTCTTCAAACTTCTGGACGTTCTTCCTACTTCTGTGCTATCAGATGGAAGCCTCCAGATTGCTTGGGATGGTTTGCACCCTGCTTCAGCTATTGGTTTTGATAGTGAATTATCTGACTATGGCAACTATATATGCTCTATCGAAGAACTGGATGCTGTTTGCATGGATGTTCCGGGAGTTAAAATTTTCAGGTTGTCAGCCAATGTTATGTGCTCCGTGTGGTTGAGGATGCTCATGGAGCAGGAGCTGGCTAAAAACTTCATCTTTTTGAAGGAATATTGGGAAGGCACAGCAGAAATAGTAGCTCTTCTGGCCCGTTCAGGCTTCATTACAAGCAGAAATAATAAATCACCTCAGGATTCTATTGAGAACATAGCAGACCTGAATTTATCAAATAGTGTTGTTAGATCTCCTATTGATACTGTGCAAGCTTTGGATAAATTACTAATCCGTCACTGTGCAGAACATAACTTGCCAATTCTTTTGGACCTTTACCTTGATCATCACAAGTTGATTCTAGATAGTGATGCACTTCGATCATTACTGGAAGCTGCAGTAAGTGCTCTCTCATTAAATTATCATTCTTTCTGTTGGATCTACTGTGATTATGTTCATTAGTCACATCTTTGAATCCACATGATTCATTGGCTGCAAATGATCTCTCATTCAATTATCATTCTTTGACTTTAACGTTGGTTTATCAAAAATAAACTTTCTATTTTCCTAATTTTGTAATAGTATTCTGTGTATTCCTGGATTTAAGAAACAAAATATAGGTTTTGACAATGAAATATACCCTTTTATTCTTCTCCATTTTGGATGCTTGGAGAAAGTCTCAGCTAAAGGCATTATTGGTCTTAAATCTTGGAGCATTCAAAAAGTTGATGACTGAGCAAGTACAAATCAATGTCCTGCTAAATTAGTTGCATGCTTTCTAGTCTGAGTTCGTGATGTTCTTCCTTTTTTTTTTTAGGGTCAAGCAAGCTCATGATTCAAAACTGCTTCTTGCACGTTAATGGCATCCTAAGAGATGGTTATTTCTTAGTTTTCTATGATGAATCTTTTTTTCCTGAGCCAGGAGAGTGCCTGATTGATTAATTGTGCTAGGAAGGGAAATTTGCAGAACGGTGCTTAAATGAATTCCCCCTACAACCTAAACTTTCCTGCTGAACTCTGAACTAGACTTTAAGCTCAATCCAAACAGTAGCTTTAGAATTTATCTATATGGAACTGTCTGATTGATTTGATCACCATGATGTAGTCTCCATACTGTAGTCCATTAGGCTTAGAACAAGTGATATCTGCCATGGCTAAGCCCTTTATTACCATGGCATGTTTTGCTAATGTTTCATATAGTGCACTCTATACAAGTCCTTGAATATGTTCTGTGTTCACTTACCTATGTCTTTGTTTTATGTGACGCATCTGTTCAGGGAGATTGTCAATGGGCCAGATGGTTGCTCTTGTCTAGGATTAAGGGGCATGAATATGATGCATCATTTTGTAATGCTCGTTCAATAATATCACATAATTTAGTGTCTGGTAGCAGCCTCAGTGTTCCAGAGATTGATGATATAATTCGCACTGTTGATGACATTGCGGAAGGAGGGGGAGAATTGGCTGCTCTAGCAACTCTAATGTATGCTCCAGCCCCAATTCAAAACTGCTTAAGTAGTGGCAGTGTAAGGCATAGTAGCTCTTCAGCCCAGTGCACACTGGAGAACCTGAGACCCACTCTGCAACGCTTCCCTACGTTGTGGCGCACACTTGTAGCAGCAAGTTTTGGGGAGGATACAGCTTGCAATATTTTGGGTCCTAGAGCAAAGAATGGTTAGCTTTTAAACTTTTATTTCCTTTGGTTCTTTGATTCATGTCCATGTGGAAATTAAACATTGGGATACCTTAGTTTGCTATAATATAATTCTTCTCTGGGTGTATTTTGATAATCCAGCTTTGTCAGAGTACTTGAATTGGCGTGACAACATCTTCTTCTCTTCTGGACGTGATACTTCACTTTCACAAATCCTGCCTTGCTGGTTTCCGAAGGCTGTAAGAAGATTGATTCAGCTTTATGTGCAGGTCTGTCTTTTTATCTCTTGTTAATATGTTATTGTGTTTCTCTTATGCTGTTGCCCTTAACAAATTATTTTCTAGCTTTTGGATGAATATTGGGCTGATGGTAGTTTTCTTACTGACTTGGTGACAATATGTCGATCATACCATGTGTATATAAACATATGGAAGCAGTTTATGTTTACTTCCTGATCTATTATGTCTTTATTGTTTATATATTATTATATATTTATGTATTATCTTCCTGGACATTTGAGAATGGTGTTTACATGACATTGTAGGGTCCTCTAGGGTGGCAGTCACTTTCAGGTCTGCCTACAGAAACTTTGCTGCAAAGGGACATTGATCTTTTCACATATGCAGATAGAGATGCTGAGGTCAGTGCTATTTCATGGGAAGCAACTATCCAAAAGCACATTGAAGAGGGACTGCATGACTCTTCACTCCAGGTATTTGCTTTCTTGCATAAGACAATCAATTCATGCACTTTAGATGAGATTGATAAAATATTGTTTAATATATGAAGTGTTTTCACTAAAATTCTCGCCCTGGAATCTGAGTAGCAATTTTCTTTGGATGGTCGCAAGTGGAACTTCTTGATTGTGATGTCTTATTAGGCTCAATCTGTGTGGGGGATTTATTCTCAATTCCAAAGGATAATTTTTCTATGATGTGCCTGGTATATGGAAATTAGATTTGTTGGTTAAGAACAAGGCAGGAAAAATAACGAGGACAAGACTAGGAAAAAGAAGAAACAGATTGAAGAATAACATAATTAAGTAAAGAATTAATAAGGGGAAGATATGGAAGACAAAGGATATAGGCATTTCAAACCAACAAGCTTAAACATATAATTTTTTCCAACTTTTTTGGCCCCACAAAAATTGTAGAAAAAAAAAAAAAAAGATATACAGATACGCATTGCTGTTCCAATGTTAGTTTTTAATCCATTGCCCCCCCCCCCCCCCCCCCCCAATTATTATTATTTTCTACACCGTAGCTTATCAAATGGAAATTTCTAGCCTGGCCTTTGATCTTTTCAATGATTATTTGCCATTATTTGTAAAATAGTTGTCTATGATTCTAAACTTAGATGAAGTCATTGTTGAAAGACTAAAAAGATAAAGATTTCCTATTATTGTAGTTTGCTGCAGCAGCTTGAACAATGCATTGCTGCAGTGACATGAGTGGTATTCACTACTGTGGTGGTAATGGTGACCACAGTTCAATACTTATCCTAATTTAAATCTTTAAACACCAGACATTTTGAATATGTGACTAACAAAGCTAAAATCATAATCAAAATATTGTTAAAATAAATAAATAAATAAATAAACTCTGACTTGACCTTAAAATTAGGCTTGTTTTGAATCCTATTGGATTTCCTCGAAGATCTCCCAAATAGAATCTTAAGAACTTGAATTGAATGAAAGGCACTCAAATATAACCAACAAACTATCTTTTCGTGGCTGCAATATTATTATAATATTTTTGGCGGGTATGACATTATCTAAACAGTGTTACCATTATATCTGAGTTGCCCATTGGCTGCCTTCTTGTTGCTTGCATCACATATGCGGTTTCTTCATGCTATCCCCTAACTAGGGTTTGTGCTAACCTTAGGAAACTGGACTTGGACTTGAGCATCATTTACATCGTGGTCGCGCACTGGCAGCTTTCAACCAACTTCTTGGTGTTAGAGTTGAGAAGTTGAAATCAGAATATGGATCCAGTTCTTCAGCACATGGGCAGGCAAATGTTCAGTCCGACGTTCAAGCGCTTCTTGCACCCGTCACAGAAAACGAAGAGTCTCTTCTTTCATCTGTAAGGATCAGTTTTCTTACCATCCAGATTTATTCACTAAAGTAAATACCTAGTTGGTCATAGTTGATTGATTTTCGTTTGGTCTTAAGAAATGAACTTAATGACCATGTTGTAGTTGAGGTTACATGTAGTTTCATGTTCTTTTAGTATCTGATTGTCCTTAAATTGTTAGGTCATGCCACTTGCTATTTCACATTTTGAAGATACTGTATTGGTTGCTTCATGTGCCTTTCTCCTGGAGCTTTGTGGCTTATCTGCCAGCATGCTGCGAGTAGATGTAGCAGCCTTGAAACGGATATCCTCTTTCTATAAATCTAGTGAAAATGGTGAAAGTCATAAGCAACTTTCGCATAAGGGTTCTGCTTTTCATGCATTACCCCTTGAAGGTGATATATCAGAGTCTCTAGCTCGAGCACTGGCAGATGAATATGTCCACGAGGATAGTGCACCCAAGGCTAAGCAAAAGGGATCTTCAAATTCAGTTGCTAGTGTACAGCCTTCTAGAGCTCTTTTACTTGTCCTACAGCATTTGGAAAAGGCTAGTCTACCAATGATGTTAGACGGAAAGACATGTGGATCTTGGCTATTAACTGGTAATGGTGATGGGACTGAATTAAGATCTCAACAAAAGGCCGCAAGTCAGCGCTGGAATTTAGTCACAGTTTTTTGTCAGATGCATCAGCTTCCCTTAAGCACAAAATACCTTGCTGCGTTAGCACGAGACAATGATTGGGTATGTCTGTACTGTTTCACTAAGGTTTTAGTATGTATAATTATTTTACAACTTCAAATCTGACGGTGTCACTGTCTTCTGTAAGGTTGGATTTCTGTATGAAGCTCAGGTTGGAGCATACCCTTTTGAAACAGTTGTCCAGGTGGTAAGTTTCCTTTTTCTTTCAAGTATTATATTTTTCTACGTAAATGTTTTGCTTTAATCAGTGAAAATCATAGTTTTACAATGAAAATTTTACCATTTATATCTTTTTTCCTTGGTTCAGGCATCAAAGGAATTTAGTGATCCACGTCTCAAAATTCATATAGTAACAGTTTTGAAAGGCCTTCAGTCGAGGAAAAAAGCTACCTCTTCGTTGTACTCAGATGCTACAGAAAGAAGTGACAGTTCCCTTTTAGATGAAAATGTATATGTCCCTGTTGAGCTCTTTAGAATTTTAGCTGATTGTGAAAATCAGAAAAATCCTGGAGAGGCCCTCTTGATTAAAGCAAAGGAGTTGTCCTGGTCTGTTTTGGCGATGATTGCTTCATGCTTTTCAGATGTGACTCCATTATCCTGCCTGGCAGTTTGGCTGGAAATTACTGCAGCCAGGTTACCATTAACTTCTTATGATGAATGATGCTTCTTAGATCTTATTTTTTTGAATGCTTTTCATTTTTGTGATAACTGAGCTATCTGCTGGAGCCGTCAATGCTTGATTGGGTGTTACTATTAATATGAGTTTTTCCTTTCAACATTATTTAAAAACATTGTCCTATTTATGAAAACTGTTATTTTCTCAGTACCAAAACCTAGATCTGATTCTGGAGAACTTGTTTACAGGGAAACTTCTTCCATAAAGGTGAATGACATTGCTACCCAGATAGCAGATAATGTTGCAGCAGCCGTGGAAGCTACCAATTCCATGCCAGCTGGTGGTAGAGCTCTTACATTTCATTACAACCGATGGAATCCAAAACGTAGGCGGCTTATGGAGCCAACATCCACAGATCCCTTGGATGCCTCATCTGATGTTTCAATTACTTATCTTGGTGGAAGAATGGCTATTGCCGAAGGTACTATTGAGGATGAAGGAAAAATAGAAGTTGGTCAACTTATAAATGTTCAAAGTGATTCAGTTGAAGGGCCTGTTTCTCTGTCCAAGATGGTTGCGGTGCTTTGCGAACAACACTTGTTTCTGCCATTGTTAAGAGCATTTGAAATGTTCCTTCCTTCATGTTCTTTGTTACCTTTTGTCCGTGCTCTTCAGGTTTGTGTGCAAACTTAAAACTAAATTTATCCATCCCTCTCTATGGATTGTGATTCTTTAGCAGAGAATCCTTTTTCTTGATTACCAGTCTTGACCATGCCAGATGGAAAGTTGACCCCTTCTTATCTTACTCTCTGATTTACTTCTTACTGAATGGTGGCACTTGCATCTGATCTCTTTGAAGGGTGTCTGTAGGTTTTATTCCTGCAGCTGCCATAAGTTTGAACCATTTAAATCAGTGACCAATGAGCATCCAAAAAAGTAGATGTACACGTGCTTTGCCACAAAACACATAATCAAGGAAAAGTGCATTACATAATATAGTTTTGAAGAATGACTTCATCTGAAGTATTTTCTTTTCTTAAAGAAAAAAAAACTTCCAGATTTCTGCCTGCTGAGCTCATCACATTATTTCGATTTCTGGAATTCAAATCAGCTTGTTCAGCTTTTGCAAGTTCCTTTTCTATTAATAAAATCTGTTTTTGCTTTTTGTACTAGAAGGATGAAGTTTAATTAGTGTTATTGCCATGTTTCTTTTGAACTTCACCCAAGAATACAAATTTTGGGATGATGGGCTATAAGGCTCATTTTTCTTGTAGACTTCATGTTTTTGTGGTTTCTGGACTCTTTTGAACTTAGCGTTACATTTTTATTATGGGCAGAAAATTTTGAATGTTATGTTTTATGTACGGACTAATGGATGGGTTTTGAGGTAGTGACAATTCAACATTATGAAAAGTTAAGTGGAATTTGGATATGGTCAACTGTAACATACATTATGTTTCTAATAAAATATTTTTTGTTCATTCAGGCATTTTCACAAATGCGCCTGTCAGAAGCATCAGCACATTTGGGCTCCTTCTCTGCCCGAATAAAGGAAGAACCATCCCAGTTGCAAGCAAATATAGGAAAGGAAGGGCAGATTGGAACTTTGTGGGTTAGCTCAACTGCTGTAAGAGCTGCTGATGCCATGCTTTCAACCTGTCCATCTCCTTACGAAAAAAGATGCTTGCTGCAACTTCTTGCTGCTACTGACTTTGGTGATGGAGGATCTGCAGCCACTTACTATCGACGACTGTACTGGAAAATTAATTTAGCGGAGCCTTTATTGCGAAAAGATGATAGTCTACACCTAGGAAATGAGACTTTAGATGATGCTTCGCTTTTAGCAGCGTTAGAAAAGAATGGGCATTGGGAACAAGCACGCAACTGGGCGAAGCAGTTGGATGCTAGTGGTGGACCTTGGAAATCTACAATTCATCATGTTACCGAAACTCAGGTACTAAATATGCAACAAACGGTCTTGCTTCCTTCCAGAGCCATTTGTAATATTCAACTTTCCTTACACTGGGAGAACTTATGATATGGGATTTAAAATAATGGAGAACAAGTATTATAAAGTTCAGAAGTATGAAACCGACATGCGTACTTTCAGTACATTGTTTAAAGTTTTTTGTGCTTAGAATTGTTTACTTAATAAAGGTTATGTAGATATTTTGTATAATGTCAGGTGATTGATATGGAGGTTTACCTTGCTTATCATATGGAGGTTCAAATTATATGGCCATTTCACAAAGTTGGTTTTAGTTTGGCCAGTGTTTGAGGGGAACTCTTTTTACTTTCCTTTTTTGTTTTGTTTTGTTTTCTTTCTTCCTTCCATCTTAAATTCACTTTTAATGCCTCTTATGCTCCGCTACATACCTCCTTCCTATCCAGACAGTATTGCAGTGGTTCCTTTAACATGCCTGTCATTTCATTTAAGGTGTTATTTTCCCGAATCCCTTGTTGGCAACTCTTTCATCTTTTTTATTTGTTCCTCTCGCTTTTAGGCAGAATCCATGGTGGCTGAATGGAAAGCATTCCTTTGGGATGTCCCAGAAGAGAGGGTTGCTTTATGGGGCCACTGCCAGACACTGTTTATCCGGTATTCCTTCCCTCCTTTACAGGTATGTTTGTCTGTGTAAACAACACTTCCCAAGAAGAATTAAAATTCTGGTAACTTGCTAGCTTATGTATTTAAAGGATCCTCTGTTGTATGGTTTGCAGGCTGGATTATTTTTCCTTAGACATGCAGAAACACTGGAGAAAGATCTTCCGGCTAGAGAGCTTCATGAATTGTTGTTGCTTTCACTTCAGTGGTTAAGTGGGATGATAACCCAGTCCAATCCGTTAAGTGATTTTAAATCAGATCCTGTTGCTGCTATGCATTGTCATTTATGACCATCTTTTCTGACTTGTATGATGATTTTATTAGGGTTTATCCATTGCATCTTCTTCGAGAAATAGAGACTAGAGTGTGGCTCTTAGCAGTAGAATCAGAAGCTCAGGTGAAAAATGAAGGAGACTTCAGTTTAACCAGTTCCAGCCGGGAAAATACTTCAAATATTGTCGACCAGACTGCAAATGTAATAACCAAAATGGATAATCACATTAATAAAATGAAGAACAGAATTGTAGAAAAACATGATGCAAGGGAAAATAACCAGGCACATTTCAGGAGCCAATTGTTGGATGCCAGCTCTTCAACCACAGCAGGGGGAAGTACAAAGGCAAAACGGAGGGCCAAAGGTTATGTGCCATCAAGACGGCAACTAGTGGACTCTGTAGATAAGGGCACTGATCATGAAGACAGTTCTGGCCCTCTCAACTCTAGGAATGATATACAGTTGCAAGATGAAAGCTCAACAATAGATATGTTGTTTCCAAAATGGGAGGAAAGGGTTGGACCTGCTGAGCTGGAAAGGGCTGTTTTATCTCTATTGGAGTTTGGACAAATATCAGCTGCCAAGCAACTCCAACATAAGCTGTCTCCAGCTCACATACCGTCTGAATTCATTCTTGTGGATGCTGCTTTGAAGCTTGCAGCCATCTCAACACCTAGTGCTGAAGTATCAATATCAGTCCTTGAGGAGGAAGTGCTTTCTGTCATTCAGTCATACAACATACTGACTGACCAACGTTTGATCAATCCATTGCAGGTTACTGTTCAAATCTATCTTAGTTTCTTTTTTTGACTCACTCTGGCTTTTTCCGTATTTGAAGTATGCTAGGTTTTCAATATTCAAAATAAGATAAAGGGACCTTTTTGATAGGCTAAGTGATGAAAATTTAGTTTCTCTTGTTCTTACGCTTCTGATGGCACTTTTGTCTTGTTTCTGTTCTTTCATGGATTCTAATACTTTGAGTATGCAAATATAGGTTTTGGAGAGTTTATCAACCTTTTTCACTGAAGGTCGTGGGCATGGACTTTGTAAGAGAATTATAGCTGTTGTAAAAGCTGCAAATGTCTTGGGTCTTCAATTTTTGGAGGCATTTGACAAGCGTCCAGTTGAATTGCTACAGCTTCTTTCTCTTAAAGCACAAGAATCATTTGAAGAAGCACATCTCCTTGTGCAAACTCACTCTATGCCGGCTACTAGTATTGCACAAATTCTTGCTGAATCCTTTTTAAAGGTGTGCCATGTAAATTTCATTTTCATTAGAATGCTAAAGCTAAGGTTCTAGACTTGTGGATTTTGCAATAAGAACTCGGGATTTGAGCCAGGCAGCAAAAGCCTAGCAGTTCAGATTGGATTCAATCTGGGCCCAAAGTCTGACTAGAAACTTATGACTTTTGTCTATGATACATTTTGTGCAACTGCAGTTCCCTAATCTATGGTAATATACAATAAACTTTGATTAAACATCTTCTATGTTCACCAGGGTTTATTGGCTGCACATCGTGGGGGTTATATGGATTCTCAGGAGGAAGGACCAGCTCCTCTGTTGTGGAGATTTTCAGACTTCTTGAAGTGGGCTGAGCTTTGCCCTTCCGAACCGGAAATCGGCCATGCACTTATGCGCTTAGTAATCACCGGACAGGAAATACCACATGCATGTGAGGTATGGTTTTTATACTGAAAAGTTGATTTCCTTGTTATCCTCTAACCCTTGTATAATATTAAATATTGAAAGTACTTTAGTTTTCTGAGAATTTCATCTTTAAAACAAATCTGAGTCACAACCAGTTGTGGTGAAGATTATCATCAATACAAAGAGTCTAAGCGGCATATGTTTTTCCTTGGATCATTATCATCTTGTTTTTGACATGCAAAAGCTTTTGGTTGTAACATTTGTTTGCAGGTGGAGCTTCTCATTCTCTCCCACCACTTTTACAAATCATCAGCTTGCCTTGATGGAGTTGATGTTCTTGTAGCCCTTGCTGCAACCAGGGTTGAAGCTTACGTGTCTGAGGGCGATTTTTCATGCTTGGCTCGCTTGATAACTGGAGTTGGAAACTTCCATGCTCTTAATTTTATTCTTGGAATTCTTATAGAAAATGGCCAACTGGAATTACTTCTTCAGAAGTATTCTGCTGCTGCAGATACGAATACAGGCACTGCTGAGGCTGTCAGAGGATTCCGAATGGCTGTTCTCACATCATTGAAGCATTTTAATGCTAATGACCTCGATGCATTTGCTACGGTTTGTATATTCCTCAATGACTCCTATATCTTGAAGAACTTTATACCTAAATTTTATTGATGTGACATATTATCTAGGTCTTCAAGTATATAGGTTTCCTAGCAGATACATTGGCCCAGATATCAGCTATCAATTGTTCCAAGTGTATAGGTTTTCAGTATGCGGAATCTTTATTTGTCTGACATGGAAGGTTCTGGGGAAAACCAGAGTTGATAGGGCATTCGAATTATTTTCAGACAACACTAAGTTCTTTATTTATTAGGTTAAGTATCTGGTAGCTTTTATTTTCTGAACCATTGAAGGTCTTGCCTCCTTGTGTAGCCTCACTGAGATATGCCCTTGGTTTCTTCTTATTTTTATTTTTTTTAACCTATTTCTTGTCCATGCATCAGTTTTTTTGGTCCCATCATCCTTATATTTTTCTTCTTTACAGGTCTATAACCATTTTGATATGAAGCATGAAACGGCTGCTCTTTTAGAATCTCGAGCACAGTTGTCCTGCCAGCAATGGTTTTATCGTGCTGACAGGGACCAAAATGAAGACCTCCTAGAATCCATGCGCTATTTCATTGAAGCTGCCGAAGTTCACTCTTCTATTGACGCTGGCAATAAAACACGCAAAGCTTGTGCTCAAGCTTCCCTCATCTCCCTTCAAATTCGAATGCCGGATTCTAAGTGGGTCAACCTATCTGAAACCAATGCCAGGAGAGCACTAGTCGAGCAATCACGTTTTCAGGAGGCTCTAATCGTTGCAGAAGCATACGGCCTTAACCAGCCGAGTGAGTGGGCACTGGGACTCTGGAATCAAATGCTGAATCCGGAACTAACTGAAGAATTTGTGGCTGAATTTGTTGCTGTACTTCCTCTCCAACCTTCTATGCTCAGTGAACTGGCAAAATTCTACAGGGCTGAGGTGGTAGCCAGGGGTGACCAATCCCAGCTCTCAGTTTGGCTTACTGGTGGAGGACTGCCAGCGGAATGGGCTAAATATCTGGATAGGTCATTCAGATGCCTGTTGAAGAGAACTCGGGATCTGAGGTTACGACTGCAGCTGGCTACCGTGGCAACCGGGTTTACTGACATCGTTTATGGATGCGTAAAGGCATTAGATCGGGTTCCTGAAAATGCCGGGCCGCTTGTACTGAGGAAAGGACACGGCGGGGCCTACCTCCCACTGATGTAATCGCAACTGCTAAGAGGATGATTCCATTATCCTCAAAATCTTTTTTTGAGTGTGACGCATATGGTGATACATCGACTGGGTGAAATTAAATTCTCGTATTAATTTTTTTTTTGTGAGACGACTAGATTCTTCTCGGACTTCATTGAAGTAGATCACACAGCTTAAGGCAGAAAACTGTGGCCTTTGAAGATTTTGCTCAGATAGGTTTTGATTAGTTGATGCTTAGCAGAAGTTTTGTAAATTGGTTCGGTTCTTTAATTGGTTTTTATTTTTTTTTTTGGAAGAATTTGATTTTTACTTGTCGGATGAGAAGTCGGGGCAAAGGTATAATTTCCTTCAATTGAACGAAATAATATTCAGTGAGTTGTAATGCCAAATTTTGTAAGAACATGTACAATTGTGTAAATATCATTTCTTCTATATAAAAGAATTCATTTTAGTTAGTTTGCTTCATGCAAAGAGACCTTTTGCTTTTCTGGACTTTGCATTTGGCTCGTTTATTTAAATTATATTTGATATTGAGATGCATAATTTTTAATTTGTAGCATTGGCGAAACATAATTATTAATAATCTGTTAATGAATTGGTTAGGTGATTGGAAGAAAATGTTCAATGATCGTTTGTCTACAACTAATATTTAAATAATTTGCAGTTATTTTATATTTAAAATTGAATGAAAATATAATAGTTATAAATATATTTTAAATAATTTGATGTGTATTTTTTTTAAAATCAAATTGAACAATGACTACTTTGTAATTGTCTTCGTATCAAACTTTAGAGACATTACTAGAAGCATTGTTATGGAAAATTTAAAGTCCAGAAGTTCTAATTGATTGGCCTTGGACTAAAATTCCTAGATCAACAGATAACTCTTGAGCAACTAACTTTATAATATTTTCTGTTGTAACTCATAATTTAAAATTTTTTTTATTAACATTCTATTTTTTTTTGTTATATCTTTTTAATCCGTTAATTAAATTAAAAATTAATTACTTTAATGCGGAGAGTAGAAAATTCTTAACTTGGCATTCGTTTGAGTTGGTGTGTATATATGTTTTGTTACAGTACATCATTTATACCAATTTTCTAATTTCTATTTTACTTTTTTTCTTTTTCAGTAGAAATTATTGAGAGAATTAAACCACAGACCACTTTGACAAACAAAGAAAGAAAACATTAAGTGATGAAATTGTACCGTACATCCCGAATGAGATAAAAATTACCTTCAACATAGAATTTTTCTTGTTTCCAAATATTACATCAAATATAACAGGCTTCTTTCCAATTTTAGTGTGAGTGAGATTTAAATCTTTTGAACTAATACAAAAAATTTTATCAGTTAAACAAACTATTGCCTACTTTCAATATAGAGAGTAGTCTGTATGGAAAAAAAAAAAAATAATTGTACACAGGCCTCCCTTGATTATTTATGCCCTATCCAAGGATTAGTGATTATTGATGTTATCTTGTTTCCAACAGTAAATCTCTTTCGGCTGCTGCAGTGTCGAAGACTGCAAGAATGGTAGCAGGAATCATGTATAGTTTCAGATTTTAAGGAGAGATGGAAAAACAAGTAATCGTAGAAATATCATGGGACCTAAACTTTAATCCTGCTTTGAATTTTGATTATGTAGGAACTGTCTCTGAGCAAGCATCCGCTTTGTGCTTTCCAGGACACCAAAGAAGACTGAACCGTCAATGCCCATCCACAGTACCCTTGGCCCGATGCCCTGCGGGGAAGAGGAACATAAGAAACAAAGTATATTGAGGATGCAAACGTCTACATACTCTTTAACTACTGAGCATCAAATTGCTAACAATTCTATTGACGCGCTGCTGACGAGGAGAAAAAGGAAACATGGAAAACTCAGTACCTTTAGAAGAGCAGGAGCTCCTTCTTCTCTAACAATCGTTTGAACACAATCGGAGATTCCTTTGTACTGGTTCGCTGATCCCTGCAGAGGAAAAACACAAGGTGAATTTTGACAGATTTGAGATTCTGCAAGTAACTCAATTGGTGCTTTCTGAGAAGGCTTGGAGAAATAAAATGAAATACGAATGTTGAACTGCTCTAGTTTTACCAGTTCCAATTGTTGTATGCCACGCAGCTAATATAGAGAAGATTGCAGAAAAAAAAATTGGCCATACCTGAACCATTAATCTTGTCTTAATCACATCAAGGGGAGTAGTTATAGCCCCTGTCAATGCACCTACAAAGATTGATTAAAACATATCAAGACATTTAACAGAAAAACAATAATATACACAATAAATCTGGTACTCTTAGATCACTTCTTGTTTTTGAGTCTATTGATGGATTTCACATTGACTAACACCCGGCAAACCACTTTACCCAATTATTTTCAATAAACCAATCTCTATAATGAATATGAAAAATTGAATTATGCATATTTGAAATCCAAGAGCACCACTATTAATGAAGTATAAGAAGTTTACACAGAAGAAAACTAATGAGAACTGGCTAATACTGTTCTTTTGGAGAAGTTGAAGTGTTTTCATTTGTTTTATAGATCCTATTTTTCAGAAAGGTACAACATGCTTTTGAGTCATTTGAATTTAACATTAGTTTTTAAGAATGAGTTTTGCCATTTCCAAATCCTGCTTTTCAAACACATTCCGAAATTCAGTTTTTGGCTGTTTTTGGATTACTAAAGAGTCATTGCATGGATAATTCCAAATGGATACGAGATGTCATTACCAGCAAAAGCACCAACAACAGCATTCTCCAGATCATTCAAATCTCTACGTGCCTACCAAAAAAGGAAAAAGGGGGTGAAAAATTAGAAAAACATTAAAAATAATAATAAATTTTACAGTATTCTTTCAGTCATAGATTTGCATGGAAACCCAAAATAGAACCAATAGCCATTAGTTTGGTCTAACTTTAAGTTGAAATATAATGAGGATGTGACCAACCTAAATGCAAAATCACCCAACCATGCAGTCAAAACATTCCTGGTTACAAATTTTAGGTTCAAGAATGCTATTCTTATATAGCCTTCAAAATTTTGTTGTAATTCCCTGTGAACACATAATAACTGATCCCACTGCTTGCCCTATAATATTGCCACACATGAAATTGTAACCAGAGCGCTACATATGAAAAAAGAAAACTTGTAATACAGCTGAGGAAGTGGAAAAAACTTGTAACACAGCTGAGGAAGTGGAAACATTCTAAGTTATTATCATGAGAAGAGTGTTTGGGGAGCTGGAGTCCATCATATAATGGAAACATTCGTAAGTAATTACAATGATAGGAAATATCTCTCAACTGAGTGCAAGTGTAAACATGAAATGATGCAGGGCAGAGAGCTTACTGCTGCTTTATAACCTATCCGAAGCTGCTCATAGATGCAGAATTGAATTGCATCAAAGGGCAAATCCCACAATAGAAAAGATCTATATCCCTGAAATCTCAAAGATTACTCTCAGGCTACATATAAAAAAAATGAACAAAATACAATATCTATAACTTTGCAAGTTAGGAATTAAAAGCCACAGATACAAGGATCAAAACAATGAACCTCATAAAAATAACTAATTCAATCTCAAACTAAGAAGAAAGATTGAAGCTTAAATTTGCTATGTGGGACAACACAGAGATGGAGGGCAGAGATTGCATACTGCATAGAGACCCTTAAATCCTTCTTTAGAAACAATAAGCCGGACGGCATCAGGAGCTGAAGCAAACTGTCCAGTCTGCATTCTTTGTTTAACAACCTGCAGATTGTTAAGCAGAAAAAGTTAACCGAAAAAAAAAAAGTTCAAAAAATGGCAAGTAAGGCAGTGGTAAATATGTAAATGCATAGGTAGTCAAATCTACCTCTGTTGGAACACAGATCAGAGAAGCAGCAACTCCTCCTATGGCACCTGCCATCTACATAAAAAATTCAACAATCTTATTGCAAGAAATGGATATTCATAAGAGGAGAAAATATTGACAGTTGTGGTTGAAGTGCAAGATTAAGTCATTGGACCAAATCATTTAGAATAATATACGGGATGTTCCAAAAAATTTTGAGTGGCAACTGGGGCCAAAAAAAATGTACAATGTAGAGGACTTTTTAATCCAATTGGATAAAAGATGACAATTATAGAACAGGGGTGAAAAACAAATGTACTATGTGGCAGACAGCAGACCTTTATCCCATGGGGAAAGTCTGAAGACGACAAAAAAATTTCTGCATCCATAATATGGTTAGGACTTCAACAAACATGTCAATACCTTGCTCAAAGGAATAAACAATATTCATGTACAAGCTTTTTTTCAGAGTAGCCATCGATCATATACCCAAAATAAGATAAAAAGAATTAAAGATTCTCCTTACCAGATGAGCAACAGCACTAAGATTTTCAGGAACGAACTTCAACAATTTATGTTTTGCAGGTTCATAGACACCAAAAAATATGGCAGAACCCCTGTACACGAAAGGAAAAACAATTACAACCAAGCCAACCGAATGAGTAAGAGCTTGTATCACTAACAGATATAAAATAATAAAACTTCATATATCAAAACAGCGAGGGAAAGAAAATGCACAAACTAAATGATTTGCCATCATAAATTTGATTTAATAATGGTTCATGCCCAGTTTCTATATGTATAAGACGAAAAAGGATTCTTTATTTAGCATAAAGGCAATTAGATCACACATGAATTCTAAGAAAACATGAAAGTTATGCATTTCCAAGGTACTTACGGTAAGACACCGGCAAGATTTCCAGCCAATCCAGAATAAAGGCCCTTGAAATCTATTTTCCCTCCCCCATGAGCAGCCTATAAAATAAATTAAAAAAAAAAGTAATATTTACTTAAAAAATTATTTTCTAATAATTTATTATTATTGTTGTTGTTTTTGCATGCAGATACGTAACCAATGGAAACGAACCATTTTTGAAATCTTACAAGGATTCATTCACTCGCGGAAGACATTTTTCCCGCCTAAGCAAACATTCAAAGAGCTCTAGACGAAGCCGGCCGCGGCAAAACCGTCAAAGCTGCAGAACCCTTGAACGCCGACGTTTACGAATCTAAGTCAAATATGCCGTCCGACAGCGTTTTCCGTGCCGACGTCAAGGAAAAACATCAACAAGATTATAAAGTTTCTTCGCGATAACGATGCTCCTTTCATCGTCAACATCTACCTTTTTCTCAGTCTCTACGAAAACCCGGACTTTCCCTTTCGAATTCGCCTTCTTCTCAGATGGGAAATCCATGAAGGACAAAAATCTGATTTACGACAACGTTCTCGATGCAAATTACGGCACCCTTCTGTGGGCGTTGAGGAAAGCCGGCGTCCCGGATGTGAAGATTATCATCGGAGAAATCGGGTGGCCGACGGACAGACACAAGGAGGCGAATGTGAAAGACGCGGAGATGTTTTACGACGGTTTGTTTAAAAAATTAGCCAGCTGAGAAGGAACCCACTTAGTCCTGGAACGATTTTCGACGTGTATCTGTTCGGTTTTCTGGACGAGGATGCGAAGACCATTGCGCCGGGAAAATTTGAGCGACACTGGGGCATTTTCCCTTACGACGAACAGCCGAAATTTCTGATTGATTTCAACGGAAGAGAGCAGAATAAAATGCCGATCTGGTCGAAGTTCGTGAAGTATTACGACAACAAATGGTGCGTTTTCGACAAAGGCGTGAAGGAATTCAGTATGATCCCGGATCAATTTAAGAAAGCTTGCGAGGAAGGAGATTATAAGGCGATTTCCGACGGATCGTCGTGCAGCTGGCTGGACAAACTTACTCAGATATCGTATGCGTTTAATATGTATAATCAGATAGACAAGCAGAACGATAACGCGTGCTATTTCAACTGGTTGGCGTTGATCGAGAAGAAGAATGCGTCGGTGGGAAGTTGCTTGTTTCCGATACAGATCGACAGCGGCACATTCAGCAGGTTGAAGATGGAATCAGTTGTGGCAGCAATTGTTGCGAGAATTTTATTCACATTGCCAATGTAATTACAAGATCAGCGTAACGAAATCCGGATTCATAATTTATCATATTTTATAAAAAGATGACATAATTTGTTCATCTATAACAAATAAGTCCCTTTTTATTTAAAATCATTCGAGTACTGTTTGACATTAAGTTTAGCATGACGCGATGAAAATTCAATATTGGGCCATGGGCAGAATGTTGAGGGCCTATTTGTTACATATGGACAAACTCTGTTCTTAATTTAAGAAATGAATTCCCATGAACCAAAGCCCAGAAGAATTATCAAATTCAACATTGTAAGAATGTTGAGGACCTATTTGTAAATGATATTGTTAATTAACGGTATGTATTTTGGGAAAGGCCAGGGTTCAGTTTAACGGAGAAAACGGCAGTTGAAGAAGACTAATATCCTCTTTGCTTCTGTTTAATTACAATTTTACCCTCCGAGTTGACAATGGCTTTTCTACACCGGCCCTCCGTCGCTTGGACTTTAAATAACATTCTTTCTTAGAACAAAAGTTATATAAAGCGAAGCACTCTGGATTCCCGCTTCTTTCCTTCTCCTTCTCCGGCTTCCTTATTTTCGGTAATGCGTTAACTGAAAAACCTGCGGTAAGTTTATTATGGATATTAGTTTTTGCGTTTTCTGTAGGTTAACTCGTCAACTGAAAAATGTGTCGCAAGTTTCTTTAACATTTAGAGTAGACACGTTAACATGATAATAAAGAAGGAAAAAACTCCTCTTTCAAAGTTTGATGTTTGCTTTGGTTGAAGAGGTGTCACTCAAGTGCGCGTCACTTGCTTGTTTACTGCCATGGCTACAAGTGCTATTTCTGGGTTTGGTGAAATTAATTTTGTTTTGGGTGATCAGGAGCCTGTGAACACCAAGTGTTTGATCCAAATACCGTGACAGATAAAAAAAAAAAAAAAGGTGAAAAGAGAACATGGCAAACAGCAAATACGAATACGTGAAGTCTTTTGAAGTTAACGATGAAATTTTCGCGCCCAATTTGATCCTTGTTAGAGTTGATGGCTGTAAATTTCGAAGGTAAAGAACCAGACTCTCTATTATTAAATTAAAAATGAACAAAAATAAAAGTTGTTGCAATGTTTTTCAATTCAATTCTTCAAATATATTTTCGTGGCTTGCTTTTATTTTTCACTCTTCATGTTTTATTTGCTTGTTTATCTTCTGGTAGGTTTTCTCAAGTTCATGACTTTGGGAAGCCGAATGATGAGAGAGCTTTGAATTTGATGAATTCTTGTGCAACTGCTGTGTTAGAGGAGTACCCAGATATAGTTTTCTCATACGGGTATAGTGATGAGTATAGGTCGGTACCTTGATTTATTAACTTAACTGTGGAATTCAATTTTGTTTAGTTTATGCATTATCTGTTTATAGCTTATCTTAAGTTCACGTGTTTTGCAGTTTTGTTTTCAAGAAGACATCCAAGTTTTACCAGAGGAGAGCCAGGTTTTAGCTCACTCACATTTTAGTTCGCGTTGCATCTCATTTAATACGAATATTGGTCATTTTATTAGTATAGCATTCATGATGGGACTGTGAGATATTACCAAATAGGGATAAACAAAACTCTGTTTTACCGTCAAGATTTAACCTTCACCTTCACATCCAAGCATGTGTTTTACTCAGAGTGCATGGCCATTGTGTGAGACTTTATGACCTATTTTTTGTGTCCTTACATTTTTGCTTATAGAAAAATTGACCTTGACCTGAAGTTCTAGGTTGTAATAATCAGGTTTTTTTGGTGCCTCTCTGGTGTATATAATAGTAGAGCTATGATTTCAATTTTGAGGGACTAAAAACCTAGTAATGTTATGTTTTATTATAAGATGTAATCTTATATTTGAATCTAATATGCGATAAGGAATGTAAATGTAACATCATTCTGCTCAGCAATATATAAAAAAAGTTTAAGAAAACCATAAAATAATTATATTTTGAATGTTTGACCTAATTTTTGTATCAAATTGGAGCTCAAATGTTAGGGATTTTGCTAGATAAGTGAAATTAGGTTGCATTTGAGACATTGGACTCATACCTAGATTGATATTGTCCACCTTGTGCAGTAGTAAACTTGAGAATATGATCCTATGTCTTTGCACTTAGCCAATGCCCGACTACTTCATTTGGAGTGGATAACTTAATGTAACAGCAGTCTCAAAATGCTTTTTTATTGAATTGTTTAAATGCAGTCTTCTTTATGATTAACTCAGACCTTTTCCCCTTTGGGCTAACTTATATGTTATTTATTTTCCACTTGAAATTGAATATGCAGCAAAATACTGTCCCTCATTGTATCATTCTTCACTTCTGTGTATGTCACAAAGTGGAATGAGTTTTTCCCACAGAAAGAATTGAGATATCCCCCTTCTTTTCATTCCCGGGTCATAAGCTGTGCATCAATAGAGGTTCTTCAAGCATATCTTGCATGGAGACAACATGATTGTAAGTAGTATAACATTCTTATTTGAACAAACAATTCAAATCACTTCTACTTCTCATATAGTTTTGTCTTTTTGATGTGATTATATATAATTCTTCCTGCAATTAATAAGTCCCTATTAAATCTAACTTGTTTGAAAATGAAGAGGGATTATGTTAATTACGTGAATTTGCAACACCATCATCATGCTTAATTTTGCAGGTCATATTAATAATCAATATGACTCTTGTCTTTGGATGCTGATCAAATCTGGAAAGAGTGAAAAGGAAGCCCAAAACATTCTAAAGGTGCTGATTGTGGATTTATGGTGGAAAACTTTTCCATTTTATTACAATTGTGAAGTGTTTGTCAACTTTACTATTATTTGTTTATTGATCTTGATATTCTAACATCCTTCCACCCCCACCTCCCCAAATTAAAATATAGGCAAAAATACGTTATATGCACATTCAAATCATGCATATTAATTTTTCTATATGATACTATATCTGTCAACTCTGCAGGGCACTCAAAAGCAAGAGAAGAACGAGCTTCTCTTTCAACAGTTTGGTATTAACTACAAACAACTTCCTGAATTGTTTCGTCAGGGATCTTTTGTTCTTATGATGCAGGTAATCTTCCTCTCTATCTTGTAAGATATTCTTGATTAAAGTTCCATATATTTTAGAGTTTGATTCCTAGGAAATTTTTCTGTGTCAATCTTTCGTTTTCGCAATTTATTGATCTATATCATGAATCAGGCCTGCAAAGTCATATATATATATATATATATTCTTTTAATGCATTATGTTGAAAATACAAACTAAATCTTCTCAAAATATATATTAAATTTCTTGAATTTGTACTTGGATTTGTTGCTCTGTTTCATACAGTCGATTGCATTTCTCCTTTGTTGAAATTAAATGATGTAGATGCCTTCCACTCCACCTAATCCCATTGGAGCCCTTACCATAGAAAATTTGGTTTTCAGCATAGGATGTTAAACATCCTTCTTCCAATACTTCTTAAGATTCTAAAGTCTTTGGACAAGTTATGAGAAAGAAGATTGTTTTGGTGTGTATATGTTTGATATTTTTGAGGGGATCAATGCTATAGTTTTAATTCATACTGTACTATCTGGATTGGATTTACACAGTTAGGCATTTCCATCTTCAGTCTTTGTATGACAAAGTACAGTTATTGAGTAATTTGGCCACATTTCTTTTGAATAAAATTTCTGATTAAATAGAAATTTCGCTAGATTTCACACTGATCCGACAATTAAGTTATGTGTTATCTGGGCCTGGTTTAGGGGTTGTTGACCAGGATTTGATGTATAGCTTTTGACTTCAGCTTACTTCTGAATTTAGTAGCTGGAATGCATTTAGTTTTCAGTGGATTTATGTAGCTAGTCTCATAAATGTATATGGTTGGCACAAACAAACTTGAATAGTTTAGTGCTTGCTCCATCTCAAAGGTTATTGTGTTCTCTAATTAACTCGAGGACATAAGTGATTATTGCATTAACACTTCTAGTTTATTTTATCTTTTGACATCAACCTTTCATTTATTAAGTCTAAAATGGAAAATCCTACAATATCAGTGAAAGGGAAACTTTGGAAATGAGACAAGTTCTGTTGAACTTTCCATAGTGGACAATTTTTATACATTGGATGAAAATGGTAAGGAAACAAATTGGATAGAGGAAGCATATGGATGTTATTGCTTGTGTATTACTTGGAATTTCTCAGGCTCATATTGTTCTTCCATTGTATTCTTTTTCCTTTTTAAACTTCATATAGGTGGAAGATATTGTCAAGTACAACGTGAATGGCGCTCCTGTCAAAAGACTGCGGAGAAAGGCAAGAATACTCCACTCAGAGAATATAGCTGGGAAAAACTTTTGGAATGATCACCAATGTCTTCTTAAGGAGCTGGGGGTTTTTGAAGAGGATCTTGGCAAAATTAAGCCAGATTATATTAGATCCTTTCTGTTTGAAAACAAGTTAATGCCATGTACATGGATTGTAATCAGAATTGACGGCTGCCATTTTCACAGGTAAAGTTGTTGTTCACATGGCATCTCTTTGTCTTGTTATTGAGTTTATTTAGACTGTCCTTTTCTCTTGTCATCATCTATTGGCTATGGGAATTGGAAGATGACGTTAAAGTAAAAGGGATTTGACTGTTTAGAATTCCCCTTAATATTCTAGTAAAATTAGTTTCAAAGGTGTATATCTTGTTCTCCATGATTTTAGATTACTGTTGCAAGGATCATGTCGATGCCAAACTTGTGATACATGATGTACTGCTCTTTGATTACCTTCGTAAGATGTTGTGAATGATACTGAAGACTTTTTGTGGCTTTTGATAGATTTGCTGAAGTTCATGAATTTGAGAAGCCCAATGATGAGCAGGCTCTGAAACTTATGAATTCATGTGCAGTGGCTGTCTTAGAAGATTTTGAAGATATTACTTTTGCTTATGGGGTCAGTGATGAGTACAGGTATCAAACTTTGTTATATATTTTATTAGCCCAGCTCAATGTTTTCACCCATATTTTAATTGATTCATTGGTGTCAAACTTACAGTTTTGTTCTGAAGAAGGAATCTCAGTTCTATCAAAGGCGAGCCAGGTTTCTTTTGCATCTTTTACGTATAAGTTTCTTTTATTTTAACAGCGTTGCATATATGATCTATGTGTTTTATGACAATAACATCTAACTAGATATCTCATTTATACGAATGTCCTGTTTGGCGAAAAATCAACTTCTCTTGATATTTGTCACATGTATGGGAGTGGCAAGAACTATTTTTATTTTAGGCCATTCATTTTGTATTACTATCCTGGAAGAAAACAAAACAATCCAGAGATATTATTTGTCGTCTTTGTCTGGGAATTAAAATAACTCATATATATGCTAAAGTTGAAGATTAATTTTGTCTAGAATTATTAGTCAAAAGATTTAAATGTCATTTGTTGTTCCTGATAAAGAAATAGTTACAAGTTTTAAGATAGGAACACCCAGATCTGGTATTGTCTACTGGCATCAACAAAATGGGCTTTGACATGAAACAATTGCCTATTTGACCTTGTCATCTACTGTCCCTTTTTGGCAGAAGAAATTGTGCTAATCATGATATTATCCTCATTTTATCCTGGTGTAATTTTTGAGAAGCAGATGATTAACTTTGGATTTATTCTCAATTTGTGCAGTGAAATAGTGTCAGTCATCGTATCTTTCTTCACTTCAATGTATGTAGTGAAATGGAAAGAGTTCTTCCCACAGAAAGAGTTGAAGTATCCACCCTCTTTTGATGGGCGAGCTGTATGTTACCCGTCGTCTGATATTCTTCAAGATTATTTGGCATGGAGACAAGTTGATTGTTAGTGAACTTTATTATTTATCTGAAATAAATGGTTGTAAAGTTTGGTGTTTTACAATTAATAGAAAATTGATTAGTGTTTTAAATACTGCATTGAAGCTGAAGCATTTTTTACGTCAGTATGAACTTGTAAATGATCATGATCTGTAATATTATCTGTTTTCAGGCCACATTAATAACCAGTACAACACTTGCTTCTGGATGCTTGTTAAGTCGGGGAGAAGCAAAAGTGAGGCTCAAGGTGATTTAAAGGTAATTTTATTTTGCTTACGTACTATAAGGACTTCTTCCTCATTGCATTATTTGTAGGAAAAATGTTTTTTCATACTAAGCGTAGCAGATTTGTCTGTGCATTCTTCTGATGTGTATTTATTTTGTTTTGGCTTCTAAATATTATTTCCACATCCTATCTGTTTTCCGTTGCATGAAATACCACATCTAGTGGCCTGTTTACTCTGACAATTTTGACAACAATGGAATTGTGATGCTGGGATCTTGGATAGAGATGAGTGGTATTTTATGGTCAACAGGTGTTGAATTGGCTCCATTTACGGTATCCTTATCTATCATTTTAGAGATTTGTAATAACAGAGACGGAATTTCACCGAATTCATTAGATTCACAAAAACCACAAAATCTTTCACTTAAATACAAAAAGTGAAGCAGTAGGTCTTGGAATTTTATTTTAGCCCATATGTTTTTGGTAGTTCAAAACACTTGCATAGGTATTGCTATAAATACTAGGCAAAGTTATTTGCACAACATTGTCTAGTTATCGTCGTTGTTATTGTTATTATTATTGGTTATTACCTTCACTCTTTCCTCTTTGCAGGGTACTCAAACACGGGAGAAGAATGAACTTCTTTTGAAGAAATTTGGTATTGAATACAGCAAATTACCAGTCATGTTCCGCCAGGGTTCCTCCATATCTCGGGTTGAGGTTACATTTCTTTCCATATGTATAAATGCACATTTTATGTCCAGTGAATGAGGTACTGTAGTT
Organism: Khaya senegalensis; assembly: GCA_032402905.1. Lineage (NCBI taxonomy): Eukaryota > Viridiplantae > Streptophyta > Magnoliopsida > Sapindales > Meliaceae > Khaya > Khaya senegalensis. The sequence continues at coordinate 834,975 of CP135532.1, read as the reverse complement.
TGTTCTAGATTTAGTTTCCTTGATTTGATTTGATTTGATTTGATTTGATTGGTTTTAAATTGTGTATGCAGACAGAGAAGAACATGTCATCTGAGAATGGATCCTCTCTTGAGAAACCACAAAACAAAGTAATTGTATCGCACTGTAACATAATTGATCAAAGCTTCTGGAAAGCACACTCAAGCATTCTCAATGAGAAGCCCTACATACCATAAATTAATGGTTCACTCCTTCTGCAGCCGTCTAACATTGATTTGTAACATTTTTTTTTCTCTCTTTTTCTTCCACTTTGTGCTTTGCTTCTTTGTATTTATCAGCTTATTATTGATCTAGTGCAATACAATTTAGCGATTTGGATTTCTGGAGTTTTTCCTAATAGAAAATTACATTTTGCTCGTCTTTGGGTCCTTGGAAAGTTGTGGCAATTGTGTAGCCAAGTAAAATATCTAATTCTAAGACACACAGAAAAGTATCTTAATTTATAGCGTTCTAACAGTGGATGTGCCAACAAAAGCACCAGTGGTCTAGTGGTAGAATAGTACCCTGCCACGGTACAGACCCGGGTTCGATTCCCGGCTGGTGCAGAATATGTATTTTTAATTTTTTTAATAAATTTTACTAAGACAACAATGCCACAATGGTCATTCTTTTTCTTTCAATCATTGACGTCTTCTTCCCTATTTTATTTTAGACTTTTGGTAGACAATAATTGCAATTTCTTCACCTTATTTGAACACACTAATTCTCCTGGTTTCCCTTGGACATACTACCAAGCAAGCAGCGAGCATCTCCTTCTTTGAAACCAAAAAGTTTATCTATCACATCAGTGGCTACAAGTTCAAACCTGTAAGTTTTTGCACATTTAATTTGTATATAGCAATACATATTCTTGGGTACTTATGTTTTTACTTTCAACAATTGCATAACTTCAAAGTGTAATATTTTTTTATTTGTTTTATTAAAAGTTTTAAGAGGCTGATGGGTCTGTTTAATTTTATATAAGATCAAGTGCATTGATCAAAACAGATCCATTCCAAAATTTCATCAAGGCATCTTGACTTGTCTGTAAAAGAGAGATTCGTAGGAATGGACTTTTAAATTTCTTAATTTATAATACATATTAGAATCCATGAATTTTACATGTTTATATCAAACAATCAAACAGACTGATAAAAGTACAGAAATATCCTTAAAGAATTTTCTCCGTTGATCTGGAATTTTTTGATCGGTGGAGAATTAAGTCACCACATTTGCAAACTCTTGAATGATATTAGAGATTATTGGAGCATAAATAAATAAAAGGATTCACATCAAAGTGGGTGGATTCTTACCTACATAAGAGTTCTTAGTTAATTTGTGAAGCCCATAATTTTGAATGAATCTTATTGTTTGCATATGTAAAATTTGATGAGTATAATGTTTATAAATAATTATCACTATTTTGTTTTAGATTAGTTAAGAGACATATGTATATTGCATAGATAGTTTTGGAGAAATAGTTTAGCATGAAGTCATTTATTTTATTCCAAAATTTCAGGAACTTAAATAGAAGGCTACAAAATCAATTGCTTCCATGAGAAAACAAAGTTGGAAATGTGATATCTTCTTAAGCTTTAGAGGAGAAGACACCCACAGAAGTTTTACGGATCATCTCTATGCTGCTTTAAATAGAAAAGGTATTTATGTATTTAGAGACGACAATGAACTTAAGAGAGGAAAATCCATTCCAGTAGAACTTTTTAAAGCAATTGAGTATTCAAGATTCTCAATTATCGTTTTCTTGAAAAACTATGCTTATTCAACTTGGTGTTTGGACGAACTTGTTAAGATTGTCAAATGCAGGAACAGAAGTGTTCAACAAAAGGTTATTGTTTTTCCAATTTTCTATGATGTGGAACCAACTGTGGTAAGGAAACCAAAAAAGAATTTTAAAGAAGCTTTTGCTAAACATGAGGAAGCTTTCAAGGAGAATGTAGAAAAGGTTCAAGAGTGGAGAGAAGCTTTGGAAGAAGTGGTCAATATCTCAGGATGGGAATTAAGTGACAGGAATTAATAACTGTTATTTCTTTTTTTAGAATACCTTTTATTCTCAATAAGGAATGGGACAATTATTTATCAAATTGATTCACCAAAACCTTATTGCTCTTTTCAATATGCAGGAATGAGTCAGAATTTATTGAGGATATTGTCAAGGAGATATCAAGTAAATTAATTCCTACAGCATTTGAGACTCATAAAGCACTAGTAGGAATGAATTCACGTATGGCAGAGTTTCTGTTGCTTATAGATAGGGGGTTTGATTATGTTTGCATGATAGGAATTTGTGGGATTGGTGGACTTGGTAAGACAACAATTGCTGGAGTTGTTTGCGACCTAAGCTCTTGGCAATTCAAAGGAAGTAGTTTTGTTACTGATGTTAGAGAAATTTGTGAAAAAAGCGGCCTGATCACTTTACAAAAGCAACTTCTTTCCGAATTACTAAAGCTAACAAATGATACTGTATGGAATGTCTATGCGGGCATCAACATTCTAGGAAATAGGCTGCGGAGGAAAAAGGTTCTTCTAGTTATCAACGGCATGGTTGATGTAAAGCAACTGGAAAGTTTAGCTGGAAAGCATGAGTGGTTTGGATCTGGTAGCAGGATCATTATAACATCGAGAGATAATCATTTGTTGATGACACATGGAGTTGATGAAGTGTATAGGCTCGATGGACTAGATGTCAATGAAGCTCGTAGACTCTTTTGTTTGAAAGCCTTTAAAGGCCATGAACCTATGAAAGACTATGAGCATCTCCCTGAACGTGTTGTACAATATGCTTCTGGCATTCCATTAGCTCTAACAGTTTTGGGTTCCTTTTTGTTTGGTAAAACTGTAAGAGAAAGGGAAAGTGCACTACAGAGGCTAAAAAGAGATTTAGACAATGAAATTTTGGATATACTTCAAATAAGTTATGATGGGTTAAAAGAAACAGAGAAAAATATATTTCTTGATATTGCATTTTTCTTCAAGGGTGAGGATAAAGATTATGTTACAGACATTCTGGGAGGCTTTGATTTTGACCCAATAATCGGAATACGTGTTCTCATTGAAAATCACTAATATCAATAAAGGCTAACATGCTGGAGATGCATGATTTGTTACAAGAAATGTGGTCAACGGATTGTTAAGAAAGAATCTAAGGAGCCTGGAAAACGCAGCAGATTATGAGAGGAAGCACACGTACGTCATGTGTTGTCAAAAAACACGTTAAGTGACTAGGTGAAAAACATGGATTTTCAGTTTATGATTAGTTGTTAATCATTTAAATTCATTTCATACTTTTTCTTTCTCACATATCCTTTGCTTATGATTTTAGGGAACTGAAGTAATTGAAGGCATAATATTTAACATAATTGAAGAAAAGATACACTTCAGTGCCAGAGTATTTTCGAAGATTACCAACCTAAGGCTGCTCAAAATCAGTAATACGCGACTTCCAGAATTTGACATGTATAGTAGCCGTATGAAACAACTATGGCCAGTAATGAAAGTAAGATTCATTTTGTCAATTATTTGTATTACCTTTTCAAATGAAAAATTATTGATCATTTTGCAAAATTAAGGAAAATTTATTTATTTATTTATTGCTCATTTTGTTTTTAAAAGCATCTTTGCATGTTAAAAGTCATAGTACTTGACTGCCAGAAATTGATCAAGACACCATGGAGTCTTAAATCTAGAAGAGTTGTTTTTTATAGGATGTGCAAGGTTGCAAGAGATTTAACTATCCTTGCTAGTTCACAAAAAGCTTATAGTACTGTATATAAAAGATTGTACCAGTCTTGAGAGTCTTCCAAGAAAGATTGGTATGAATTCTCTAAAGAAACTCGTACTTTCTGGCTGCATGAAACTTAAGAACTTTCCGGACATTGGGAGCAGTATGGAATGTCTTTCGGAGCTCTTTTTAGATGGAATTGCTGTTACAGAATTACCATTGTCAATTTGATTTCTGTATGGACTTGTTTTGTTGAGTTTGAGAGACTTCAAAGAATCCAAGAGTCTTCCAGGTACTTTAAGTGATTTAAAATGTCTCGAAATTCTGAATCTCTCTGATTGCTCGGAACTGAAGAAGTTTCCAAAGATTATGAGAAGTATGGATTGTTTGTCGGATCTCTTTTTAGATGGAACTGCTATTATAGAACTGCCATTGTCAATTGAACTTCTATCCGAACTTGTTTTGTTGAGTCTGAAAGATTGTAAGAACCTTGAAAATATTCCAAGTGGTGCAATCACTGGTTTAAAATGCCTCAAAATTCTGAATGTCTCTAGTTGTTCCAATCTGAGAAAGTTTCCAAAGAATGTGTAAAGAATGGAATGCCTTTTAGAGCCTTTCTTTGGATGGAACTGCTATTGAAGAACTACCATTGTCAATAGGACTTCTATCTGAACTGGTTTTGTTGAATTTGGAAAACTGCAAGGGCCTTTTAAGCCTTCCAAGTACCATGCTAAATATGAAATCTCTTAGAACTCTAAATCTCTCTTACCGCTCCAGGGTGGAAAGTTTGCTAGAGAACTTATGAAATAGAAAACTTGGAACTGCTTGATATGAGTAGATCATCAATAAGAAAACCATGAGTATCACCATTTAAATCATTGTATTTGCGCTTCTTAAATTTGATGCCCAGTTCGTGCTTTTTAATTGAACTAATAATCGAAATACTTGTTCTCATTGAAGACATTAATTTTTAGCAAAAACAATTTTGTCTCATTACTTGGAACCATCAATCGTCTTTCTAAGCTTAAGTATCTCCCGTTGGAGGATTGCAAGAGTCTTAAATCTTTACTAGAACCTCTATCTAATATAGAGAAAGTCCGAGTAGGTGCCTGCGCTTTGCTGGTAACATTATAAAAAACTATAGTAAATAAATCATTCATTTTGTATACTATAAACTGTTTGAAGTTGGTCAGCAACAAGGATTACGCGTTTTCAACCTTGAGGTCAATTTCTTTCACTGTGCTAAACACAATGCAACGTCATGTTAATTTTCTCTCACTTCTTTTTCTTGTTTGGTGCAGGCAGAGTCAAGACTAGTTTGGTTTAACATAGTTGTTCTAGGAAGTAAAATTGTAGAGTGGTTCAGTTATCAGAACGAGGGTTCTTCAATAACAATAACAAGGCCTCCAAATTCTTATAATAATAAGAAAAAGTTGGTGGGACATGCTATTTGTTCTGTTTTTCATGTTCATAAGCTTAGAAGCTCTCCTTTATTTCGCACACATAAGCTGAACTGCCATATGAAAGCTGATAAAGCAGAATCTTTTACCTCTTACTTTATTAATTTTAAAAACCAATTGGGTAAACCTGTGGCAAATCATCTTTGACTACTTTATTTGTTGGATTAAGAGTTATTGGTACTTTGCCTGTAAAGCCCTCAAATATTTTGATCATATTGCTGTAAAGTATATTATGGTAGGTTTTACAGGTTCCTTACGTTATTGGTGGGATAATAGTTTAAGTAGTTATGATCAAACCAATATTTTCAACCATATAGAAAAATAAGTAGAAAACGATCAAGATTTCATGGAAGATCATGAAAACCAAAATGCTATCGAAGTGGTTATCTATACGATAGGTATGCATTTTATTGGCAACTTTTAAGAAGAACTCTAAAGCTCAAAAATAGTTTTGACTAATTTTAGATGTTCAACTTTAGATGATTTTCGTTAGTATAAAGATGTGCTTATCACACATATATTTCAGTGTCAAGACTGTAATTTTTTTTTGAAAAGAAAAATTCATTATAAGTTTACCCAAATTCTTTAGTGAAAAGATTTTCAAAAAGTTAGTTGAATTCATAGGAGAAGGTTCAATTTCATGGAATTCAATTACTTATGGTCAACTCTTTGCATTTATAAAAAAAAAAAAAAAAGGTTTAACTCTTTGCTAAGAATAAAAGAAAAAATGTAAGATTGATAGGTTTTCCTTTAGTCAAACCGTTGGAAGTTTTTATCAACAATATGAATATGAGAATAGCTAATCTCTATTTCGTAGAAAGAAATATAAACTCAAATAGATCTCTTACTACACCAAATCTAGAAAAAAAAAACTCAATTCCATGATCAATACTATAAAAAACCCAACAAACATAAGAAGTCTTACAAGCCCAAAAACAATAATATTGTTTGTTGGATTTGTAAGAAACTAAGTCATATATCAATTAATTGTAGGACCAAAAATAAGATCAACAAAATTTTTAAAGATCAAAATGATCTTAAAGAAAAATTTACACAACAACTTCTTAATGAGGATTACAATGTTCAATCATCAGATTCTTTTGATGAACTTATTCAACAAATTCATCAAACCACTAGCGATAATGAGTCAATTCAAAGTTGCAATTACTTTTAATGTATTTTTAACTGTCCTCATGTCAACATGACCAATAGGAATAAGATTGATAAACAATTCTTATTAGATATTATTGACAAAATAGATGATCCAAATCTCAAACAAGATTATTTGTCCAAGCTCAGGGATATCATTACCTAAGAATAACAAACTAGTGCTCCAGAACCTTTCAATCTCAATAAGATTTTTGAAAAATATCATGCTTTAAATTTTTTCAAACATGTTACTATAAGAGAGTTTCAAGAAAAAGTTAAACTCCTTAAGAGACAGATTAAAGATCTGAAATAACAGGTTAATGATCAATAGTTACAATAACTTCAGACCAATGTTAAATTAGAGTTATTGAAAAATTCTAATTTTTATCAAAGTACAATCTCTGTTCAAACTGCAAATCAACAAGTTAAATGTAGTCACTTATCTTTACTAGCTTAATTGTTAAATGACCGAAATTTTGTTCAATTGATTAATAGGATTAATTTTCAAAAATGGCATGTCAATATTTCCTTGCATGTAGAAAATAGTTTTTATTTCAATACCACCACATTAGTTGATTTTGGTATAAATCAAAACTATATTAGAGAAAGTATCATCCCTACTTAATACTACGAAAAGACTTTTAAATGTCTTAATAGTGTCAATGGTTTAAACTTTAATGTTAGGTACAAATTGTTCAATGCTAAAATCTGTAATCAAAACTATTGTTTTAAAAATAGTTTTATTCTGATCAAAAATCTTAATTAAAATATCATCTTAAAAACTTTGGTCTTTACTCAAATCTATTTCTTCAACGTAGACGACAAAGAAATACATATTGAAGTGTTAGGCACCAAAACTACTTTTAAATTCCTGTTTGTCATTAGTAAAAAATATATCTATTTGCTCCATTAAAACTCCATAAGCCAGCAAATCAACCTTATTCATCATAAGAAATCCCATGTGCTAGCTTTACAAAAAGAAATCAATCATGCCAAAATTGATCAACAGTTAGGGAATCTAATTATTCAAATAAGGATTCACGAGTTTCAACAACTTTTTCAAAAACAAATATGGTCAGATCTACCCAATGCCTTTTAGAAAAGGAAAAAGTATATAGTTCAACTCCTTTATGAAAAAGATTTCAATGAAAGGGACATTCTAACTAAAATTAGATATATTTAAATGAATCACGATCTCCTTGAACATTGTAAAAAGGAAATCAATCATTTACTTACTAAAAATCTTATCCGCAAATTCAAGTCATCTTAGAGTTGTTCAACATTTTATATTAATAAAAGTTCTGAGATAGAATATAGTATTCCACGTCTAGTGATTAATTATAACCCTTCAACAGAATACTTCAATGGATTAAATACCCTATCTATTGCAGAGACTGATGTATTAGACATAAGATATGGAGGAATACTTAAACAAAGATTAAAAAGATCAACTAATAAATCAATAGTTAGGTACCATTTAGACATTTGGCTAGGTTCTCAAAAGAATTACTCAACAATTAAAAAAATTTATTAATTATTTTATATATTATGAAATTTTAAGATGATTTGTTCAACAAAATTTTTTTTTTATAGATAGATTGCAAATCTATAAAATAAGTTTTGAAAAAGCATGTCAAAAATTTGGTTTTAGAACAAATTTTTGATAGATGGCAAGCAATTATTTGAAATTTTGATTTCTCAATTGTCTATATAAAGGGTGAGGAGAATTCTCTTTCAAATTATCTAACAAGAGAATTCTTACAAGTAAGAAAGAGTAATTAAACATTGAGAGTGTAAGTGTTCAAAAATGACTAATAAAAAACAAAAAATGCAAGATAAAGACTATGCAATGATGACTTAAGGAACATGTAAAAAAATTATCCCTTATCCCAATTTCTCAGTTTTTCTTTTTTTCTTTTATTTAAATTTACTTAAAATAGGGTCACCTACCCAATCTGAGTCATTTACCTAGAAAAATACAAGCTCAAAATCTCAATATCATTCAAAATCTCAAATAGAACATATTCAAATTACCTTTCGTAGGGAACCAATTTTTTGGAAGGAAGTTCACAACTTTGTCAAAAAACTGTTCAATCCATATACCTAATTTCTTACCTCTTAACTTGCTAAAAATCGTAAATTTTATGAATTAATCTTTGTGAACAGTAATTTAGTAAAAATTACGTATCATATTCAATTTGTAAAATCAAAAACATTTGTCACTCAAGTGAATTCATCTTTTTCCATGCAAACAAAGACTTCTCTATCAATTTCTTGTTAACAGAATTCAATTATATGGATTATCAAAATGTATGGTATAATGCATTTATGTTTAAACCTATGACCATTCTTGGTTCTTTCAATTTGATGCTCAATGCTTAAAAAATTTAATATTGTCATGGTTTCAAAAATGGTGGTATTATTTTAGTCTAAATGAATTAATTTATCATAAAAAAATTATTTTTTTCTCAATGCCCTAATCTGAGAAAAAAATATGCTCTCAATCCTTTATGTTAGAATTCAAAGTTCATATTAATTTTTACATTTCATGGATTATGTCATGAAATTACTCAATTGAACAATTTTATCTCTATTGCAACCTTTCATTAGTGAGAGAATTTAGAATCAAATGGTGGGATAAGTTTGATATGCGCAAAGTAGATTTAGTCGTGATGATAAAATAGCTTTCAGATGGGAAGAAGATCCAGAAAACAGTCCAAAAGGTATCCAGGCAGACTCCTAAAGAACCTCAAATGCAGGATCATGTTAGATTGTCATCCACACCAACCAATCAATTCAAGATCCCTTATTCAACAGATAACAAGAACAAAAAGAAAGATTTTTATGTAAAAATGTTTAAAGAATTTGTCAAGTAAATGGAGGATGAGAGTGAAGAGTCTTCTACTAACTCAAACTCTATATCTGATTCATTTGCCAATCATGGCCCTTTTAATTTATAATGAAAATTATTGCTCAAAGACAAAAGTGATTTAAGTGAAAAATACTAGACCCCACAAAAATGTTCTATTATTGTAAAGATATTTAATGATCAAGTTAAAACAAAAATTTTTTTCGGTAAAAAAGTAAAACTACTTAATCATCGCAAGAAGACAAAACTTCTTTTGGTGACTTTTCAAGATTCCTTCAAAACCTACTCGGGAATAATCAAAATTGAAAACTTTTTGAGAATTATTGATAAATGTGGAAATTTGAATAAAATTAAATAATTGGAGAATTTGAGTGTTGACATTCAAAGTTGAAGAAAATTGCTTCATGATCTTTTTCCAAATTGGATTGATGCACAAGATGGACAAGTTGAGCTTTGAGATATGAAATTGGAGTTTGAAATTTGAAAGTAAGACAATGATTGTCATCGTCAAATAAGATAAAAAATTGAGTAGTTGGTTGATTAAAACATTGTTTTTGTTCTGTAAATGGATTTGATCCTAAGAATGAAATTTGAACAAAATATTTTTAAAATTGAAAGATTTTATTGAAGGATTGAAGATTGAACAAAAGATGGTTGATTTTGCCTCTTAGATATGCTTTCAAGAGTTATAACCGCCTCCTGAACACTAAGGCTTGAGTTACAATATATACAAACTAAAAGTAAATAATAATTAAGCACACATGATTACATTTGGATAATTAAGCAACTTTTACTTTTGCTTTGTCTTGAGCATGATTGAATGAATCTTGAAAAGTCACCGAAAGAAATTGTTTTTTCGTGAAAATTGAGTAGCTTTACTTTTTCAACGAAAAATTTTTTGTCTTAATTTGATTATTAAGCATTTTTACAATAATAGAGTATTTTTATAGGGCCTAATATTTTTCACTTGAATCACTTTTATTTTTAAGTAATAATTTTTTTTAGAAATTAAAAGAGTTATGATTGACAAATAAATCTGACATAGAGTTTGAGTTAGTAGAGGACTTTTCACTCTCATCCTCTATTTGCTTAATAAGTTTTTTAAACATTTTTGCATAAAAGTATTTTTTTTTTTTTTGTTATCTATTGGGTAAGGGATCTTAAATTGACTGGTTGGTGTGGATGGCGATCCAATACGATCCTGCATTTGAGGTTCTTTGAGAGTCTGCTTGGATACCTCTTGGACTGCTTTCTGGATTTTCTTCTATTCTAAAAGTTATTTTATCATCACAACTAGATCTACTTTGCGCATATCAAACTTATCCCACAATTTGATTATGAATTCTCTCACCAATGAGAAGTTGCAGTGGGGATAATATTGTTCAATTAAGTAACTCTATGACATAATTCATGAAACGTAGAAATTAATATGAAATTTGAGTTTTGACATAAAGGATTGAGGGTATACTTTTCCTTATACTAGGGTATTGAGAAAAGATTGATTTTTTCAGGATAAATTGATTCATCTAGACTAATATAATATCACAATTCTTGAAATCATGATGGTATTAAGTTTTTTGGGCAATTTTCATATAACTGGAAGAACCATGAATGACTATAAACTTGAATATAGAATGCATTATACCATGCATTTTAATAATTCATATAATTAAATCATGTTAGTAAGAAATTGACAGAGAAGTTTTTGTTTGTATGGAGAGAGATGAACTCACTTAAGTAACGAATATTTTTTATCTTACAAATTGAATATGTAATTTGATCAAAGTTTTGAGAGTTGGTATGATGCATAATTTCTACTGAATTACTGTCCGCAAAGATTAATTCGTAAAATTTATGATTTTTGGTAGGTTGAGAAGTAAGAAATTGGGCATCTTGGTTGAATAAGTGTTTGACAAGGTTGTAGGCTTCCTTTTTGGGAACTGATTTCTTGTAAGAAGTGATTTGGATATGTTTTGTTTGAGGTTTTAAGTGGTACATTGATTTTGAGCTTGTATTTTTCTGGGTAAATAACTTAGGTTGAGTAAGTGACTTTATTTTGAGCAAATTGAAATAAGAAAGAGAGAGAATTGAGAAATCGAATCAAGGGATAATTTTTTACCTATTCCTTGAACCATCATTGAATTGGCTTGAACTTTTATTTTTTGTTTCTTATCAGCCATTTTTTAACACTCACACACTTAGTGTTTGATAACTTTTTTCTTTCTTATAAGAATTTTTTTGTAAGATAATTTAGAAGAGAATTCTCTTCACCCTTTATATAAGCAGTTAAGAAATTAAAGTTTGAAAGGATTGCTTATCATATGACAAATATTTATTTTGAAACCAAATTTTTGGCATTTTTTACCAAATTTTTTTTTTTTACAAATTTGTAATTTATTCGTAAAAAAAAAATTTTATTGAATAAATCATTTTAAAATTTCATAATATATGAAACAATTGACAATTTTTTTTTTATTGTTGAGTAATTATTTTGAGAATCTAACTAAATATCTGAATAGTACCTAACTATTGATTCATTGGTTAATCTTTTTAACTATTGTGTGAGTATTCCTTCATATCCTATGTCTTATCCATTAGTCTCTACAATGAATTTAGCATTAGAATTAGAAAAAGCTACACATGAGATAATTTTAATTTTATCCTTAATCATTTTGACTACTTAAGTATATTGATTAGTCCACGCAAGTAGATTCTTTTAAAGCTTATTGTACAATAGTTGGCAAATTGTTTTAAGATTTGGAAAGAATTCAATTATGTTATTAAAGGATCCTAAGAATCTCTGTAATTGAGTTTTATCCTTGATTTCATTCAGAAATTTTGAAGCAAATTCTATTGAGCGATTAATGGATTGAATGGTACTTTGGTAGATTTCATATCCTAAAAATCTAATATTGGTTTAGAACAATTTCATCTTAGTAGCAAACATTACTAAACCATTTTGTTTGACAACTTGAAAGAATTTTTTCAAACACTTAAAATGTTGATACATGGATTTGAAGAAAATCAACACATCATCAATATGGACAATTGAAAAATGTATATAAAAATTGAAAATATTATTCATGATATTTTGGAATTCAGATAGAACAATTTTGAGTTTAAAGGGCATTACATGCCATTCATAATGTTTAAAAAATATTGTAAAAGCAGTTTTATACCTATCTTGTTTATCTATTTGGTTTTGCCAAAAATCATTTTTCATATCAAATTTAGAAAATATGACAGAATCATAAAATCTATTGAGTAAGTTTTTCTTGTTGGAATAGAGTACCTAATCTATTGAAGTACTTTGTTGAGAGGTGTGTAATTAATCATTAGATGTGGAACACCATATTCTATCTCATAATTTTTGTTGACATAAAATGCTAAGTAAAGTTAAGGTGACTTGAATATGTGAATAAGATTTTTATTAAGTAAATCATTGATTTCCTTTTTGCAATGTTTAAGGGGATCATAATTCATTTAAATAGATTTAACTTTGGTTGGAATATCTTTTTCATAAGAAAGTTGGACTATATGTTTTTTTTCTTTTCAAAAGGCATTAGATAGATCTGTGCATATTTACTTTTGAGAAAGTTGTTAAAACTCGTGAATCCTTGTCTGAATGATTGGGTTCCCTAGCTGTTAGTCAATTTTGGCATGATTAATTTCTTTTTGTAAAACTAGCACATGGAATTCCTTATAACGGATAAGGTTGATTTGCTGGTTTATGAAATTTTGCTGGAGTAAATGAATATCTTTTTGACTAATGACATATAACAATTTGAAAGTAAATTTGGTACTTAACAGCTTAGTATGTATTCCTTTGTTATTTACGTTGAAGAGATAGATTTGATTAAGGAATGAAGTTCTTAAGATGATATTTTGACTAAGATTTTTGATTAGAATAAAACTAGTTTTAAAGCAGTAGTTTTTATTACATATTTGAACATTGGACAATTTATATCTAACATTGAGATTTGAACCATTGGCATTACTAAGACATTCAAAATTTTTTTTCGTAGTAGTAAGTAGGGATGATACTTTTTTTAATGCAGTTTGATTTACACTAAAATTAACTAATGCAGTGGTATTGAAATGAAAACTATTTTCTATATGCAAGAAAATATTGACATACTATCTGCACTAGAATTAACTGATGTAGTAGTATTGAGATGAAAACTATTTCTTATATGCAAGAAAATATTGACATACTATTTTTGAAAATTAATCATATTATTTAATTGAACAAAATCTTGGTTATTTAATAGTTGAGCTGGCAAAAATGAGTGACTACACTCAACTTGTTGATTTGTGGTTTGAACAGAAATTGGGCTTTGATGAAAACTAGAGTTTTTCAATAACTCTAATTTAATATTGGTATAAAATTGTTGCAACTGTTGGTCATTAACCTATTGTTTCAGGTCTTTGATTTGTCTCTTAAGGAGTTTAACTTCTTTTTAAATCTCCTATGTGGTAACTTGTTTAAAAAGGTTTTGAGAATCCTTTCACTAAAGAATTTGGGTAATCCTATAATGAATCTTTCTTTCCAAAAAGAAACATTATAATCTTGACATTGAAATATGTGTGTGATACCAACAGAAATCATTTAAAGTTGGACATATAAGATTTGACATCTAAGGTTGGTTAAAAATATTTTTGAGTTTTGAAATTCTTCCTAAAAGTTGCTAATGAAATGCATATCTATTGTATGGATAAGCATTTTAACAGCATTTTAATTTTGATGATCTTTCATAAAACCTTAATCGTCTTTTACTTGATATTTTTCTTTATAATTGAGAATATTGGTTTGATCATGACTACTTAAACTATTGTCTTACTAGTAGCGTAAGGAACCTATGAAACCTACCACAATATACTTTGTAGCAGTATGATCAAAATATTTGAGGATTTTATAGACTACTATAGTTATTTCTATTTCTTGGAACAAATTCATAATCTCATACTTAGATCTACCATTTATATTCCATTCACAGATACACCTGTGTATTGAGTACTTGCGAATTTTGAGCGTTCTTCGTATTAAAGATCTAGTGGAGTAGGTATAGGGTAGTAATTCTTAGTTGAACCATTTTTTCAATTAAGCTTAGGTCTAGGTTGACGCTGAACTCTATCTATTTGGATAGACTCATTATCACTAGATTAAATAGGATTGGCTTCGTTTATAATATTGACATTAGATTTTGAAAGTCCTGGCAAGATTGTCAATTTTTTATTGATTTGATATAAAAGATCAACTTTTTGAAAGGTAATTAACTCTTGTAATTGAGGTAAATTGTATGGTTTGAATAAAGGTGGAAAAATGTTTGAAGGAAATTAGTTTAACTGTTTAGGTTGAAGATTATCAAGTTTGTCTTCCACTTGTCTAACTTGATTAGTTATTGTATGGAGAATTTGATTCTAAAAATTATTTTGTTCATAAATCTTCTTAACATCACTTAAATTTGAAGGTTCATAATTGGATCTGTTGTCAGCAATTTTGAACGGAGATGCTAGGATACTAGATTCATAAGAATAGATTGAATTGAACCATAAGTTTTGGTTTTCCATTTTCTGAGTTGATTAGTTTGAACTTGAATTTGTTTGAAAGGATAATGGATATTGTAATTATCCAAATACATTTCAAACCAAGTAAAGAAAGGCATATTTACCTTAAGTTTATTAATCTTTTCATACCATTCTTCCCTAATTTAAGCACGCTTTTGATTATCGAAATTGGCATAAAACCATTAAACTTTAGGTTGATTAACTATAGACTTGAAATCCTAACAAAGGAAATCTTTGTTTTTTTGAAAATTATCATTGATAATCATGTTGACAAATTGAAAATAAAAAAGAGTTAGGGAACCTGGGGCTAACATATGGGTAATTAGTTTAGCTACAGGGTTAAAATAGTTAACAGAGCTATTAGCACTTTGAGTTTCTAATTCATCTACCTCTTAAGGTCGTAAGATAGAAAGGGTTGAGAAAGAAGTTCTAACTGTTTGAAAGTCAATTATTATTGAAGATAGCTTTGGTTGTCTAAAGAAATTAAACCTAAGAAGGACAAAACCATCATTGGTTTCAAAAACTTGCTTAAGGTAATTTTGAACTATATTTTTAAGAACCTGTGGATTCCTAAATTTTCAAACTTCAGGGATGGTAATATCATTTAATTGGAGCAATTTTGGGGTAAAGGTTGAAGCTCTTTCAATATGGATTGTAAACGTGGTTGTTTCACCACAATCATCCTTCAGCAAACATATAGGGTGAAATTGAGAAGTAAGTTGACGAAAATATATTCTATAAAGGAGCATATAACATTGATGATGTTGGACAAATTTGGTTTATGGAGCATGAATATTGAGTAATAAAGTGTTTAAAATGGTTAGATCAAAACGATTGACAGATAAATGTGGAGCACAATTGAAGTAAATAGAATCATTGCACATGTTGGTTTGGACAACACCTAAAATTGATTCTTCAAAATTGAGTAAAGTCTTATCTCTAACTATAAATAAGATTGGAAAATCTAAACCTATCCTAAAGAGAGGTTTGATAGCTATTTGAATTAAACCATAGTGGATATATTTGAAACCTTCATCCTTGTACCTTTGGATTAAATTGGGATTGAGTAATCTAATCTCCTCGTACTCATGTTGAAGAGAAAGGGTTTATTCATGTTCTTTGATAGACTTGGTAGACTTATAGTCAAGAAATCCTTCTGACTCAGATGATATTATATGAAGCATTGACTTGGTTGGGCTGGGCTGGGCTGGGTTGGAAATACAGGACAGGATATTAGATTGAAAATACAAATGATTATTGGTATGAAAAATTTATTTATTTATTTATTGGTCATTTTGTTTTAAAAAGCATGTTTACATGTTAAACGGCCTAATACTTGACTGCTAGAAATTGATCAAGACACCATGAAGTCTTAAATCTAGAAAAGCTATTTTTTATAGGATGTGCAAGGTTGCAAGACATTTAACTATCCTTGCTAGTTCACAAAAAGCTTACAGTACTGTATATAAAAGATAGTACCAGTCTTGAGAGTCTTCCAAGAAAGATTGGAATGAATTCTTTAGAGAAACTCGTACTTGCTGGCTGCACGAAACTTAAGAAATTTTCGAAAATTGGGAGCATTATGGAATGTCTTTCGAAGCTCTTTTTAGATGGAATTACTGTTGCATAATTACCATTATCAATTTGATTTTTGTATGGACTTGTTTTGTTGAGTTTGAGAGGCTTCAAAGAATTCAAGAGTCTTCCAGCTACTTTAAGTGATTTAAAATGTCTCAAAATTTTGAATCTCTCTGGTTGCTCGGAACTGAAGAAGTTTCCAGAGAATGTGTAATCAATGGAATGCCTTTCAGAGCTTTCTTTGGATGGAACAGCTGTTGAAGAACACCATCGTCAATAGGACTTCTATCTGAACTGGTTTTGTTGAATTTGGAAAATTGCAATAACCTTTTGAGCCTTCCAAGTACCATGCTAATTATGAAATCTCTTAAAACTCTAAATCTCTCTTACCGCACCAGACTTGAAAGTTTGTCAGAGAACTTATGAAAATAGAAAGCTTGGAACTGCTTGATATGAGTAGATCATCAATAAGAAAACTAGGAGTATCACCATTTAAATCATTGTATTTGCGCTTCTTAAATTTGATGCCAAGTTCGTGGCTTTTAACTGAGCTAATAATCGGAATACGAGTTCTCATTGAAGACACTAATTCTAAGTAAAAAATAATTTTATCTCATTACCAGGAACCATCAGTCGTCTAAGCTTAAGTATCTCCTATTGGAGGATTGCAAGCGTCTTAAATCTCTGCGAGGAAGTCCGAGTAGATGGTTGTGCCATGCTGGTAACATTATCAAAAATCAGAGTAAATAAAACATTCAATTTGTATGCTGTGAACTGCTTGAAATTGGTCAGAAACAAGGATTACGCGTTTTCAATGCTAAAAGAGTTCCTTTAGGTCAATTTCTCGCACAGTTTCTTTCACTGTGCTAAACACAATGCAATAGTATGTTAATTTTCTCTCACTTCTTTTTCTTTTTTGGTGCAGGCCGAGTCAAAACCAGTTTGGTTTGACGTAGTTGTTCCAAGAAATAAAATTGCAGAGTGGTTCAGATATCAGAACGAGGGTTCTTCAATAACAATAACAAGGCCTCCAGATTCTTATAATAATAAGAAAAAGTTGGTGGGATATGCTATTTGTTCTGTTCTTCATGTCCATAAACATCCACCAAACCTCAGAAGCTCTCCTTTATTTCGCACACATGACCTGAATTGCCATATTAAAGATGATAAAGCAGAATCTTTTACCTCTTACTTTGTTAATTTTAAATAGCAGTTGGGTAAACCTGTGGCAAATCATCTTTGGCTACCCTATTTGTCGGATCAAGAGTTGCATACTTCTTGTTGGAACTTAGTAGGTAATCATGTTGAGTTATCATTTCTGCCCAGTTCTGGTTCCAGTCCAGGATTGATGGTGAAGAGGTGTGATCTTCACGCAGTTTATGTTGACGCAGCTGACGAGTTCAATAATACAACAAAAGAATGGAATGTAAATGAATTCAACGATCAAGCTTCCGTTGTTGGATCAAAGATGGTTGTAGCGACAAGTTCAAAGAGAAGCCTTACTGAGCATACAAGTGCAGGAGCAGGAGATGAGGAACCACAAGCTAAACGATTTAGAGAACTGAAATAAGGAATAACTACTCCTTATTCCTTGAATATATTTGTGAGTAGACATTTTCAGTTTGTATTGTTTTACAGCAAAATGGGTAAATTGAGTTTTTTTTTTTTTTTTTTGACATTTTGAAATGAAAATGTCAAAAATATTTTATCTATAAATTAAATTTTTAAAAATATATAAACTAAATTTTTATAAATAACTTACATTAAACAGTAAATTATCTACCTTTTAAAGTTGAGGGGTTACAATATAAATAAATTTATTTTAAATTAAAATTATAAATATTTTACATAAATCCTATAAAAAATTGAGGGTGCGGGGACTAGTCCCTTTCAAACCCTGTATTACCTTTGCTTTTGATTATGAAATATAAACACTTTCTTTTTAGGATTCTTTGATCAAAATCACCCATATTTTAAACAAGTTTGTGTTTATAATCCAACTTCAAAATATGATCTATTGGTGGTCAAACAATAAATTGATTGTACGCATACATTATGTGGTGAGGCTAGTTTGTATATGTACATTTGTGTTTTGACATATTTTGTTGTATGATATAGTGAATTTGACCAATTTTTGATCCAAAAAGATGACAAAAACTAGCTTCCTCAAAGAATTTTTCAATGTAAAGACAAAAAGTATTGAGGGAGCTCAATATTAGAAGTGTCTTACTGGATGATTTTCATTGAAAGAGTAAATTATTCAAAGAGGCTCCTAGATGAAAATGATCAGAGGGAGCTATTGTTTTAGAGACAAACATGAGTTAAAGATAATTTTGTCTAATAATCCACAATTTGATTACAAATATAAGAAATTTAAAACTTAGATTATAAACATAAATGAACCTAAACTAAGGGCCACTTTGATTTAAAAAAAAAAAAATTACCTTCTATTTAACACTTCAAACTGATATTATTATACCAATTTATTACATGTAATTACAATTTTTTTTTTTTACAATTATTATAATGCTCATCATTTATAAAACTTATTTAAAATATTTTTTTCTTAATCAATCTTTCTATGATTTTTTTTTTTTTTGTATTTGCACAAATTTATCTATTTCTTTTTTTTTTTCCTTTCTAAATATGTCTACTTTAAGATTTTTTAATTTTTGATTTAAGTGTAATTATTTATATTATAATATACTTAATTTGAATCCATACCATAATTTTTTCATGATTTCTTACTAAAATATACCATGATCATCAATTCATATTTATTTAACGATTATAATTAGTAGACGAAACAAATTTAAATTTTTTATATTGACTATGATTAATAAATTTTTTGTAAAATATTAAAAAGGAAAATGTATTTACAATAATATATTAATTTTCATCCCTGTAATAAAATTCTAAACTAAATTATGCTTCATATCCAAATTCTCTATTTTAAAATGCAATTTTTTTATTTAAATTTTATTTCCAATGTTTTGTTTTTACTATAAAACTAAAAAAATAATAATAAATTAACCAAAGTAAATTAAAAATTATAGCTAAAACACAACCAATAACTATCAGCTATAATATATATATATATATATATAAAATAAAAGAAGCATAAATCTTTCATTAAAAATTATAGCTAAAATTTCTTTTTTTTCCCTTCTTTATAAATTGTCAATGCTTAATAACCAATTAATCATTCAGTTCTTGCACATTATTCCAAAGATTCATATTCAAATGACTCAAATCAAAAACTTCAATTTTCATTCACATTATTCGTTTATAAATGACAAGATACATAAGTTTTCACACAATCTACTTAGGTATTGTATTAAAATGTCATATACATTCCCTTGTGCGATCAAATTTCGGCCAAAAATAAATATGAACACTTCAATTACATACAAACTTTCCTCCCTTGTAATTTCTGTTAAGCTTGTAATTTCAAAGAAAAATTAAGAACTTCGAATGCAACATTCCTTTCACTGAAATGAATGTTGCATTCTAAGCAATCTGTGGAGCAGTTTGCTGATCTGCTGATCTGCTGATCTTTGCTGCATCTGTGAAAGACAAAAATCATCAGATAGCATTAAAAGTTAAGATTGAACAAGACTTTTTGCTGTGTGCAGCAGTTTAGTGTCAAGATTTGGGCGTTTACAAGCATGCTAGCTATATTTTTTACATAGGGTGCACGGAAAAATCAGCCCCTGACATTAGGCACAGCTCGTGTTCTGGTCTTTAAGATCAATAACAGAATGCAAACTTGATCCCTCTGGAATTCCTAATGGAGGATTCTTGCATGAGCAATTATCAACAGTAAATAGTTCCCACTCTTTGATTCCACATTTCTCCAAAGCAGCAACAAATCTCCCCCTCTCCCTCTCATTTGGGTATGCCCCATATGGACTAACGAGCACTGCTCCAGTATACGACTGACCTGCAACACAAGCAGCCCCATGGTAGTGAAACAAACCCCAGCTGAAATCATCAGCTACGTCAACAATAGTCCAGAACTCCTTCGAAACAACTCCATTGTCTAGTACACTGAAGTAAAACGTCCCAGGTATCTTGTCTCTCTTAACCCGGTACTTTCGTCTCCTCCACACTGATTTTCCCTCCAGAGTTTTAACCTGAAAAACAGGCTCATACCAAAATGATCCTTTCGCCCTTCCCCTGTAAAAAAGCTGATATTGACATGGAAATTGATCGTAAGCTGGATTTTTTCCGGCTACAACACGCCAACTCCAATCTAAATTCCCTAACCAACCAACAAAAAGATCTTCAGCAGTTTCATGACACAATTCTTTGCCTCGAAACTTTACCATCGGAGGCACGTAAGGCTTCTCTGGGATTTTTGCATCCAATTTAAGACAATTGTGCTTCTGTAACACGCAAAAG
This sequence comes from Khaya senegalensis, assembly GCA_032402905.1. Classification (NCBI taxonomy): domain Eukaryota; kingdom Viridiplantae; phylum Streptophyta; class Magnoliopsida; order Sapindales; family Meliaceae; genus Khaya; species Khaya senegalensis. The sequence continues at coordinate 814,190 of CP135532.1, read as the reverse complement.
GAAAATGCTTCGAGATTCGGACTTTCATATGAAGCAATGCATCTATAATTACACACCTGATCCACAGGACTGCACTGGTTCAGGCATTGAAGAGCTTTCCGACAGTTCGGATCCAAAAGGCAGTTTAAAATCTGAGGTCCACAATTCTGTACCATGCAGCTTAAAGTCGAAAAACCTTTTGATCTCAAGTTCTTTAGCACCGGCACAGGTCTTATATAAGCATTGATTATAACTAACAAACAGAACCTTACATCATCGGAATTGTGTCGTTCCCATGCCTCAGATATAGTATCAGTAACTTTCATCAATTCGTTTGTTTTCTTTGGTTGAGAAACTCTGAACATGCTGTCAAATAAGGTCCCTTTTGTTTCACTGTGGACATATGATCCTCCTAATTTATTCACTAAATCCAGAGAGGAGTCAAAACTGATTATGTTAGGGATGTTTTGGCTGTTGCCTTGAATCCAGTTGACAGATTCTTGATTTGTAACGGCAACAATCACCAAAAGATCTGCACAACTTAATTCCCTTTGCAGTTTAGTTACCGTTTGATCATGGGAGCGATTTAGATTATCGGTGAACACAACCATTTCATATCCTTCATCAATCCATTTCAATCTTTTTGCCTGTTTACACAAAGAAAGATTGCTGTAACAAATCCCCATATCTAAAAAGCAAAAACAAGGTTAATAAAACACAAATTTGCAGAATTACGAGGAGGAAAACCTGCAGTCCTCTGGTTAAGAAAATGTAAAACAAAATCCACCATTAGTTCATAGCTATTATATAGATAAACGAACAGTGGTACTGTCAAAAGTCTGACATTTATGTGAAGATGGTGAAAGATTTCACTATCATTCAAACTCAAAACACCCACACATCCGAAAAATCTAAGGTGACTTCAAAAAAAACTCGTAGGATATGTTTGGGAGTGCTTTTGTAGAAAGTGCTTTTAAGTAAAAATTGGTTTTTGTTTTTTTTTTCAGAAAAAGAGTGCTTAACAGCATGTTCTTAAAGAACACCTACTAAGCTCTTTTTTTAATACTAGAAATACTTTCTAAAAGCTGCCTTTAACTTATCATGTATTTCTCTAAAATGAAATTTCATGTTTCTTTTTGTGGTAAATATATTAACTACAAAATATATTGAAAAGCGCTTTTTGGAAGCACTTTTAGTGGTTAAACAATTCCAAAACGAACTACCAATCTGTTTCTCTCCAATTCTCTCAAACTCTATGGATAATATCATACTTGTAAATGTTAAAAAAAAAACAAATAATTCAGTAATAACTCAAATAATTTGCATACAATTGAATTCAAACAACGTCGAATTACAAACCAAATAAAAAATTACCAACAAACTAACAAAAAAAAACCAAAATCTAACTGCCAAGGTAACCTTATCAACTAACTCACCGTATGGAGCATGACTTCTTGCCACGTGGCGCATTTCAGAGGGCTCACAGCACCATCGCCGACGAGAGCCACTATTCTCACGGGCGGCTCAGCAACCTCAGTCACCGCCCTCTCATTTTTCTCCAAAACCGCGGGAACTTTAGTTTCAGCACGTAGAGAGGTTTCATTTTTCGGACGGGAAAGGAAAGCCACTGAAAAGCTAGCGGATTGATAGTGACGGACGAACGGAAGTGAGCCCGAGGCGGAGATGGTGAACCGGCGGTTTCGTTGGAAAAATCCGGTGCTTCGTTTGGCGAGAGGTTTTTCTAGAGACGCTTTCATGCTGCGGCGAACGAGGGAACGCAATAAAGCCAGAAGATGAGAAATGGTGACGTGGACTTTTAAAGAACAGTCTTCGTCCAAATTCTAGATTCTAGATTACGTAGTTAGTTTTTTTTTTTTCCTAATTAAATAAATATTTTTTTCTAATATTTAATTTATATTTTAAAATCTCTTATTAAATAATATTCTTTATTTTTATTTATATTATACAATTATTTTATATTAATTATTTAACAATCTCGTATTATCATCAATAATATTTATATTTTTATTAATAAATTTATTAATATTATTATGTGATTTATAAATTATAATACAATTTTAATTCTATTGGCATCACTAGAACTAGTGCATACAATTTGTAAACATTGTTTGAACCTTTTTAACACCCATAACTAATTAAATTACAGTTCAAATAGTTTAAATAAATTACATATTTTAATGTTTAAATTCACACAATAAATTCATTAAATATAAAAATATTTATAAAAATACATAATTCTTTTTAAACACTCGAAAATTGAAGCATAACTTATGTTTATGTTGAAGCGCATCTTTAAAATCTTGATGTTACACGCGCGTACGCGCACACACACACGTATCTATGTATGTAATACTAGACGGGTTCCCGCTAAAAAATAGCATTTAAAAAATATTTCAACAATTATGTTTTTAAAGTAATATATGAGCATAAAAGTAATAAACGTTTCCCTTCTTATGGTTGAACAAGAACAAGAATATTTTATGCTGAAGCTGACTTCATTGTGGCAAGAACTCAAGAATCATTCAGTCCAGAAATCCCTCACAGCATCTTTCTTCAAGATTTCTAGTGGCTTATGAAACAAAAATGTAATAGTAGCTAAGGCCATTTGTCCTATCACTGTACACAATCACTCCTCCCCCTTAATCAAATGGTCCTCTCTTCAGCATGCACGAGAAATTCTATCCAAATACAAGTTGTCAATTTCTTTCTTTTACCTTCAAATTCTACAAGGTGACTGAAGTAAGAACTCAGAATTATGTGCACTTTAAATTACTTCGTTTAATTTAGAAACACATTGTATTATGCCTTAATTTCGTGCTCATCAAAGTGCACATAGTTTGCCCAAATGAATCACACAAGGCAATCGTGTTTTACATTGCCATGGTAACCCAACAACTGTTATCTCTTGCTTCTAAAGTTATTTCTGTAAATATATAAGCAACTAATCAAAATAAGAAGAGCAAGGAAATAAAGGCGCCGGTGATTTACTTCTTGTATGAGAATTCAGCTTCAAATTCCTTTTGAAGATGTTCCCTAGATTTGGTTTTCGCTGCCAAGGCAATATCATCAAGAAATCCTCTTTGTGGAAATTCGTCAGGTACAAGGCTTCGATAAGTCTCAAACTGTTCTGCAGCTTCCTCCTTTTTATCCAATAAACTATAAATTATTCCCTGACACAAATTTCAACAACTAGTCATCCATTAAATACTTGAAAAAGGATTTTTTTTTTTCTTCTGCTTACAATCTATCCCATTTAATGCAATCACAGTTCCATTTTCTTGTTTTATCCTCCCAAAATATGTGTTATTTACTTATTTTTGCATAAAATCTAAGTACAAACTACCAAAAAAATCTATTTCAGCATATCCTACATGAAAAACCATACCGTGAGGTAGTTGCTTAAATTAGCCAACCTTCTTTTCCGCTATTGAAAAAATTCATTTAGAAATCCTGACAAGGGATGCTCTCGAGGTCAAAAAGATAGTGTGTGCGTAGGACATCTCTTGTCCAACACCTCCTAGAATATGCTAGACAACCTACTTTCAGAAGATATATAATTTAAGCACAAATTTCAGGTGTTCGTGATTCCAAGGCAAGGGCCAAACAACAATGTTAGCTGTCAAAGGTCATCCACCAGCTAAGTTCTACTGCCTTTCTACCAGACTTCAAATGGCTCTGAACCCCCACACTTCCAGCATTCAATTTAAAGGATTTATTTTGAGACAAGCAGACAACATAAACCAATTATCAAAATAACTAACAAACTTTACCTGGCAAAGATAAGGCCGGAAATCTCGAGGATTTTCTTTTACTAGATCTTGAAATTTATTCAAACCCTCCTCCAACTCTCCCTGTAAGATAAGATGGTAAGGTATGCAAAAATCTAATGAAACAATAGCGGGAATTACTTAAGAAGTCACCTTTACAACATGCATTTGTGCAATAAGGATTCTTATGTTCCTCTCCTCAGTGACTCTTTTTTCATGATGAGCAACTTCCAGAGCCTCTGATAGCATCTCAAAGACAGCCAGGCCTTCATGGTTTTTGTGCATCACTAATGCCAGACCCTGCAGAAAAAGCACGCTATGTTCAACTGTTAGTGAGGAAAGGAAACAAATGGGTGAGAACAATCAAGATTTGCCGTTGAGAAAACTAGTGTTTGGTAGCTGAGAAAAGTCCAGAGAAAACAGATAGAAAACTTCAGAAGAAAAGAAATCTTATTGCTTTATAATTTCAGCTACAATTTTGTTTACAGAACAAAGCTCTATTTCTACAGTTGGTAGAGAACTCTAGAATCTACTTGATTACTCAAGAATTAAATAGATTCAGGAAATATCTACCAACTAATTTGGTTAGAGTTCTGTTGGCAATGGCAAGAAATACAGTTAGTTCAATAGCTCAGTAACAAGTAGATTCCAGCTCAACAGCTGAGCAGGTGACATTTCAGCTTCATTAACAGCTCAGCAGGTAATATTTTAGCTTACCTTCACAAGAAATACAGGGACAAAACGCTTTGAGGTATGAGCACTTGTAGGTTCCCTGTCAGTTTCAATTAGCCAACTTTTGTAACAGCAATCTCCAAGTGAGAACCAATTGTCAGTAGATAAAAAACTAATATTTGCCTACGACTAATTAAACATCTCCACAGGATGAGAACAGGGAAAACATTTCTTCTTAAAAATGAAAGAAAAACCAATATAACATCCATAATGTTGTAACTCATCAGTAAAAGCATGGTTAATTGGAGGATATTATACCAAGATTTTTAAGATCTTTGAATAAGGATGAATATCCTTTAACTTAGATCATGTAATCTCCATCAATGATCTAATAAGTCATATTCCCCAACTATTCTCTAGATTTATCCTTATTGGAATTGATATTGGGACTTCTAAGCTCATATATCTTCTTTGCTCAGACCCAAACACAATGAAAATTAGAAATAGAAATATTTCACTCAAAAAGAAACTATCAGCTTGAACCTCTGGGCATTCCAAGGTTGCACTCTCTACATCCGACCCAAACATACTAACATTCATTCATAAGAGTGGAGGAATGTCAAAAAAAAATTGTATTTCTAAGCCTAAGTCCTACACAGAGAGAAGAAAGATATCATATGCTTAGCACGATTATTAAATATTAAAAAAAAAAAAAAAAAACACACACCCCACAACGAAAACGCTAAAGAGAAGAACCACACATGCAAAGCTCTAAGCAGAAGTGGCCTCTCCTTCAAGATTTCCTTGAACAATCTCTTCGCTGTACTCAGCTGGCCCATGAATTCATAGCAAAGTGCTTGTAAAAGCTTCCACTCAACTTCATCTGGTTCAATTTCAATTAATCTCCGCACAAATTCTAAAGCTGCCTTATTTTTTCCTCTCCTCATCTTACCGTACAAAACAACTTTCAATGCCTCTACATTTTTCGGCTCCTTCTCCAAAATCTTCTCATACATTCTCTCTTCCACAGTGTTCCCCATCTGGGTCTCTCTCTTTTCGTTCAAATTTTCACTGCTCATTTTCCGAGGAACTGCAATACTTGGCTTAGGATTAAAACTAAAAAACCCCAAAAAAATGACCGACCCAAAAAGAAAAATGACAGCTTTTTCTTTTATATAGTTCAGAATTTTGTTTTCTGTTGGGATAGAGGAGCTTATCTCAGTAAAACTCGAACTGGGTATACGAGATAGGTGTGAGTGAGACAAGTTTGCGATGCACAAAGACAGAAATTGTCGTTTGATTGGTTGATATAAGAGTGTTTGAAGCTTGTGCTTGTGGTTTGAGCTGATGAATGGTGATTTGTTGTGGTTTGGGAATTTTGGGTGGTAACATTCTGAGGGTAAATGAAGAGAGAAAGTTTTGATTGAATTCATTTTAGAAACGAATTGAGTTCTGGCCAAAAAGAAGTGATTAGGAAATAATTACTTGAGTCGTCGTTGAAGCAATTGGGAGGGTTTAGCGTTATCCTGTCAAATGTTATTTGGGGTTTTGTCTCAGAATACATTAAATTCCAGACGATGTAGTTTTGTGCATTTCCTCAAAATTATAATTTTAATAGTAGGGCTACTTTCACTTACTTCCCTAAAGTTTGACAAAATAACATATAAAGATAGAATTTTTGAAAACTAGCAAAATGAATCCTTTAACAATAAAATTGTTACATTTAATAGTGAGTTGAGTTTGACAAAATAGCATATGAATTCAATTTTTTTTAAAAATTAATAAAAAATTTCTATCATCAATAAAAAAAACTTGAAGAAAGACTTTTGTGAATTAGACTAATATAGTCACTAATTGTACCACCATATTTTGTTATAAATTTTTTAATATATATATATATATATATATACACATATATACGAAAAAAAATTGAAAGTATATAAATTTTATATTAATTTTTTAATTATTAAATTAATATATTTTTAATGATTGAAATTAAATTTGACATATATATTAATTATGATGTATTAATTATATAAATTAAATTTAATCTTAATTATTTAAAGTGCATTAATGTAATAGTTAAAAAATTATGTTAAAAATTGTGTAAACTAATATGTGTATGTGAAAAATAATGACAGATCTTTAAGATTATACAATTTTTTACATATATTACCAATTTTAGATAAATAGGTTATGAAAGATAAAGATTGATTGTAGTAAGTATAGAATTTAATCATTTGTAATAAAGAAGACAATAAAAGACATTTGTAATTAAATTCTACATTTATTGCAATTAATCCTTATTGTTTATAAACCCTTGATTTAATAATTGATAATAAGTGTAAAAAATTGTATAATTTCAAAAGAATGTTGATGATTCCTCTATATACATACATATATATATATA
>CP135532.1:780994-806841 GCA_032402905.1 Khaya senegalensis | reverse complement strand
AAAAAAAAAAAAAGAAATTTAAAATCCTCTTCTTGTTGGGCAAGCAACGATATTCGAACACCAACACTCAAAAGCACTTTTACCAAGTGGTAAATTCTTTTGGTCTTAAAAGTAAATAAATTATTAGATTCTAAGCTAGAAAAATTTCAGTCAAAACAAGCAGCTTCCCGGTTGTTTTCCAAATGATACGTCCAGACAGACAATGCTCCATGACAACTAAAAAAATAATTAATTAATTAATTAATTAAATGAAATGAAATAAAAGATATTGAGTGGTCAAAAATCTTATCTTCAAGACATTTTCCTTGCAATTTCTAACATCATTTCAACTTGATGGATAACGCAATATTGAAAAATTTGTCTGCTTAATCGCCTTTCATTCTTTCGAAGCTCTTGCTTTTCAATCTTTTTGGTCGCTTGGTTTCTCTTGTCAATGAGTTGTCGCCCGATGGACACTCATGAATGTCGTTGACCTTTGTTAAGTAATAATCAACAAATTATGTTACGGTGCATTCAGTTGAATTATATAATTTATAAATATTTTGTTATAAATTTTAAAATTTAAAATTATAAAAATATAATTTGATGAGTTCTTAATTAGTTATTTTATTTCAAAAATAGTTAATTATATATATCGTAAAATGACGATATTTGTCATGCATCGACATTATTATTTATCTATAAATAAATTTTTTATTTTTTTTAAACATCTTTTAAATTTACGTATATTAGATCGATTTATTTACATGTATTTAGTTGTATTATATAATTTATAAACATTTTTAATAGTCTCGAAAAAATTTGTAAGTAAATTTTAATAAATTTAAAAATTATAATAAAATTTTAAAAAATTGCAAGCTCTAAGACCACTATAATGAATCATATTCTCTTTGAATAGGGTATGTGCATCATGATGCTTGGATGCAAACTTGATGTTAACAAAAGATAATAAAAGGGGAAGATGTTTATAGTTAACACTACAAGATTTCTCTGCTTTTCTTTTTCTTTTTTGGGATATTTAAAGTTATTATAGCTATTGAATATGACCAATGTTAGAAGTTAATGGCAATAATAATTTTAAAAATGGTGTAGGAAAATAAATACATATAAAGTTAATTTAAAATAAAATAATAAATACCAAATTATATTTGCTTGTATTTTAGTGGGAACTTAAACAATGTATATAATTATTTATATGTTGTAATTATATATTATTTTACAAATGAATTTGAAGTTTTGAATTAAAAATGTAATACGATATAATTAAAATTTTGTATTACTAAATATTCGTCTATTTTTATATAACAACTGATGATTTTAATTTATGAATGTTGAATTTTTTTTAATTATAAATAAAATTAAAATTAGTAGATAAAAAATTAATATTAGTATTGAAAATTTATTTAAATAATCAAAAATAAATTTATGATTGTTGTATTTTCACTTAATTGGGTTAAATAAAACAATTTGTCATATCTTAATAATGGAGATAACTTTTCTCTTCTAAACTTCATTTATTTTGAGTAAAATAAATATCCAAAGAAAAATGGGGTATTATCGTGTTAGGTCCTTACCTTTTGATTAAATAACAATGCAGATATACTTTTATTACTTATAACAAATAGATCCCCAACAGTCCTATTTATAACAAAATAATAACATTAGGGATCTATTTATTAAAATGATATAAATACATTTTTGTTCATTAAGGTTTTAAAATTTAGGGATTCTTTGTTCTCTAATCAATTTAAAGAGAAAAGAAAATATCAAATTACTTCTATTTTTTTAATTTTAATTAATTACTTTTAAGTCATTTTCAAATAAAATATACTCGTGTGAATAAGTGATTGACGAGTGAGTGGTTAAATTTTTTATTATTATTGTCATTATTATTCTATATTTATGTAAAATGAATATCTTTTCTAAAAGGAGATTAATTTATAAAATAAATAATTTCACCGAAAGAGTTCGATAGTAAAAAAAGTTACTTCCTTGTGAATAAATATTCTCTGTAAAAGATATTTAACATGCATTGGTCATTTGTTATTAATAGTAAAGTTGTTGCCTTTATTTTTTATTTTATATTTTTTAAAATAAATTAAAAAAATAAAGTCAGAATATTATATCTAAAAGAGTAATACATATCATCGTCGTTACTAATAAAGTTATTATCTTCTTACAATTTTAATTTTTTTTTAAGAAATTTTTGAAGCTTATTTCACACGTAATACACGAGAAGTGATGATAAAAAAGAAGCAAACAATAATGTATTAAATTTTCAAAGTATTAGATTTGATTCTTAATTTTTTTTAGAGTGAGATTTGATCGAAGAAAAAAAGTAGAATAGAATTAATTTTTTCTTTTTTTATTTAACATGTCTAAACTTTCTTTGTACTTAAAACACAAGAAATGAGAATAAAGAGGAAGGGTAATATTTGGCTTGATTTCAAAAATTAAGTGCTTTTGTGGTCTCAAGACAAGAAACAACTATAATAAATCAATGTCACAAGTGTGACCATTTGGTTTGAGACTGCTAATAAGTAAGTTAATTACACTAATCATTTCAAAATGTTTAGTGGTTTTGCAACTCTATAATTAATTATTCAAAGAATTCCAATTGGTCAAACGGTCAAATCATCAATTTTGGAGTCCATATTTTTTTTTTTAAAAAAAAATTAACTCAAAAAGCAGGTATGGAATATAAAGGAGTCCAAGTTGAGGTTACTATTTAGTTTGTCCAAATTACCATCTAGAGAATGTTCATATATGGCCCACTCACTTTTAATCCAATATCTTAATCAAATGCCACGTGTAAAGATTGTAATTTATGAATCAAAATTTGTGATCTTCGTTGCTCTATATATGATAATAACATCCAGCTCCCTGACTTCTGAAATTGTCACAAATAAGGACACAGATTTTCAATTTTCTAAAAATTAAGTTCATAACATTACGAAATAATATTATTAGTACTTGTCTCACATAATTTATATTATTTTATTTATCTTAAAATATAAGATACCTAATAATTATTATATTAATTTGTAACAATTAATTGTGTATTTGATAACGAATATTCTAGTTATTTCAATAGGAATGAGGGGCTTATTTGATATATATATATAAATAGTTTCTTTATTAGTGACAAAGTTAAAAAGCAGGGATCCGGATATTAGTTTCCATCTACATAGTATTTTGTCCCACCAATTGCATCTGCAGCCTAATCATAATAGAACATTATTGCACCGCGGGTCCCAGACAAGGAAGAACCAAATTGACTTACGTCATCACGATGACATCATCATATCCGTCGTCTGATTGTGACACGTAGCAACTGAAGAACCTTCATTGTATCCCTCCACGAAAGTGTCCGTGAAGGAACCCAAAGGAAAAATAATAAAGAAGATAAAATATAGAACAATAATATTATTTATTTATTTATTATTATTATTATTATCTATTTATAAAACAAATCTTGTCTAATAACCTTAGCGCCTCTCTCTTGCTCTCTTGCGGTGTTTTCTTAGCTGCCATTTTCTTCTCTCTTTGTTATAGCTTGGAAGCAAAACTGTTGCCAGAAATGGACTACCCTGAAAACCCTAACCCTAACCCTAACCCTAATTCTTACGTTTACTTTCCTGATAACAATACTGTTGATTATCAGTCAGCAGAATTTGAGATATCTGACTACCTCATATTTGACGATGATCATCATGGATTCGATCATCATGAAGATTCGAATTCATCTCAAAGCATGGCATCATCGGAGAAGATGATCCCGGACCGTTCATCAAATGGTTCAACACCAGAAAATAGTAATATGCAAGTGTTATGTTTACAGATAGATACACACCCACACACCCATTTTGTTTTTTGTTTTTTGATGAAAATACAATATTTTTATTAATAATATGCAATTTCTAATTTTGTTTGTGTAGAAAGTACAAGAAAATGAAGGTGGAAGTGGGGCAAAGAGTTGCATTTCGAACAAAATCACAGATAGAAATTATGGATGATGGATTCAAGTGGAGGAAATATGGGAAGAAGTCAATCAAGAATAGCCCAAATCTAAGGTAATTAATTACTTTATTAAACAAAGCAAGTAGTTTAATTAATTATAATTAAATCTTGATTAGTTTAATTTTTATTATTTAATAACCAATTAGAAATATAATAATTATATGCATTATATTATGCTTCCATGAGTGATTAATTAAACTTTGTGAATGCCATATATATAATTCTCCACTAGTAAATGGTGTTAGATACAGTGGATCTCATGATTAATTGGACTCCCAAGCTTCGATTTGATGATCAATTTTGGCTCGTTATTATACCTATCATAGTATAAAAATTTCTAATTAATTAATTAAATTGGTAATTAATATATTAATTATTATATGGTGTTTTGATATATTTATGATTAATTTTGATAAAGCAAAAATTATGTTTGATAATCAATGATTTAAGGTTCCAAAACAATGAACTAATTACACTGGTTTTATCTCAAGCTAATTAAGTGATCTATATAATAAAAAGACATGGGATTGTTGTTGGATTATTATACTAATTAATTATTATCTATTTGTAATTATAAAATGACAACAGTTATCTATATGCTATAGCTAGCTACTGATTAAATTAGTTGCCAGTTGCAACCATAGATTAGACAAGGATCTCTCTCTCTCTCTCTCTCTCTTTTTCTCAGAAAACGATCAAGAATTTCTGTTGCCACCTTGTCATCTAACGTAGATATCTTCATAAGTGAGAATAATAGTCTGTTTAGTTCAATCTCTTTTTAACAATAGGTAGTGCAAAACAGAAAAAAAAAAGTAATAATTTTCTTTTTAAAATATTACAATAAATAAACTAAACCCCTCTTCTATATTATGCGAACAAAATTTAAATTCTAAACCTCTTGTGTAATTTTAAAAAAAAATTATCAATTAAATTAATTAATATCTGAATTTTTTTTTGTGTTGAGTTATTTTAACTAAATGTGAGAATATCATATTATAATTGAATTTATTTTGATAAAGTTATAAATATTTAGATTAAAAATTTATTTAAAAGTAATTAATTTATAAGTATTAGTTTATTTAACTAATAAAATTTGTTAAGATAGCAAAACATATTAGATTTTCTACCATACTCTGTTAATTTGTCATATGTTCGAGCTTTTGTGATATGCTCCTCCATGAGAGATAGAAGACAAAGTCTCTCACATCAAATCACAAAAAATAAGCATGCAAATGGGGTATGCCCCATCAATTTAGCTAGCAATTAGCAAACACTTGCATTTATTTCATGAAGAAGACTGAAGAAACATCACCCACCACACAAAGCCAAAACAAATTCCTACAAGCCTATATAAATAATCATAACACCCAAATATCTTTCATTGATATTTATTTTGTACATTGTTGGCTTGTTATTGAGTGTATATTCCCAATAGTTGTGTGTGTACGTACTGAAAAAAGTTTGTGCATGAGATCGAAACCTAAGAAGCAATGGAACAAATTCATTAAAATACCTAGAGAATGATGTCTTTTGTGTAGGAACACAAAGCACTGGGATTTGAGTTTATTATGATGATATTATTGTGTTATTACTTTTAAATTATAATTGTTGTAAAATAAAATTATTAATAAATAAATCTAAATTTATGATTGTATGATAAATATTAATTGCAGAGTAAAGAAATATGCTAATTGTTCTATCTTTTGTTTATTACTTCTGCAATTATTAATTTTTCTAGTCATGCTATTTATGTGTTATTTATAGATGAATTTATATTTTTTTGATTCTTTTTTATTCTTTTAGAATTTCTTGTGTGCATTGGAGATACACATTAGTTTCATTTTCATTTTTATTGATAACATTTTAGAAAGACTAATAAAATTAATTAAATTTTTAAAAATAGTCTTATGCTTCACAATAGTTAATTAATTAGTTTGGACGTTATGCTTCACAATAGTTAATTAATTAGTTTGGTCGTGTATGTGTACATGCACATGTGTTATATATATATATATATATATATATATATACATACACACATGCTCACACATATGTACGTATGTGTGTGTATATAAATGTATGAATGTATGTATATTTTCCATGTGAAAGATTATACATGAGCTTGTTTATATATTAGGCTTATCCTCTTGGATGAAAGTGATGCCAGATGTGTGCACAAAACTAGGGTTTATTATGAAAGCTAAAAGTAAGAGCAAGTTGATTTACAAAAATGAGCACCACTGCCTACCACTTAAAAAATTGTTGGCCTATTTTCTAACCCTTCAGTATATTTGTATTCTTAAAAAAAATATATATATATATATATAACACAAAATATTTGTACATAAAATATATGTTAAAATAATTTTCTTTCTTTAAAATCAAGGGTAGAGATAGAATTGGAAATTTAGGAGATAAACAAAATTACATTATTAAGAGATCGAAAAGTTAAAATTTAAAATATACAAGGGATCAAAGAATAAAAATTGTAGATAAATTTAGGGTAAAACATTAAACTTTTAAAGTTATAGAGGTGAAAGTGTAAATAAATTTATGTTTAGATTTAAATTACAAAATATACACCATATGAAAATTGAATATATAAATAAATAAATATGGGACGGTGAAGGACCCTCCAAAACCTATTAGAAATTCATAATCATATTGCAAAGTAATTATAGATATAGGGGTCTTAAAATAATTAAATTAACTTTTTGGGCTATATTGCTATTAAGAAATTTCTTATACTAGAGGTTGGCTAGTAAATTTTTTTCTCCTTGTTTGTCGTACAACTTCTCTACAGTTTTATTATAATATTCAAATTTTTGGCCATATTTTAAAATTTTTTATTTATTAATTTACGCTTTAAGTTATAAAAATTTCAAGAATTACACTAAAGAAATTATAAAATGTACATAAAATTGATGTATTGTTTGAAATTAATTGCAGGAATTATTATAAATGTTCAAGCGAAGGATGCCCAGTGAAGAAGACAGTGGAAAGAGACAGAGAAGATTCAAAGTATGTGATTACTACATACAAAGAAATTCACAACCATGAAAGCCCTAATTATAATAATTACAATTATAATCATCATGATGATCATCATCAGACGGCCCAAAATTGCTGGACATTGAAACCTCTTTCTTCTTCATAAAAAACAAAAAAGAAAAAAACAATCCTAGCTTAATTAATTAATTCTCAAGCTAGCTAGAGAGCTAGCAAGTAGTATAATTAATTAGGCATCAATTTACCAAATTGATGAATGTTGAAAATTTACAGAAATTATAGTGTTTTACATGGTTTTGTATGAGACTCATGAAATTACAAAATTTGGAGCAGGAAGGAATGTATAGTTCATTGATATTTTGCTTTAAATTATCTCAAATTTTTATACTATTTATAAAATTAGGTTAATTTATTTTAAATGATTGAGATTATATATATTTTATATCTGTATTAATTATGATATATTAATTATGTATTAATTTTACATATTAAATTTAATTTTAATATTAAAATTATATTAGTTTAATGATAAAATTTTTTTTAAGGACTTGAGTAAAAATTATAGTGCCCAAATATTTTTTTCCATATTTATATATGATCATGCTCATGTTAAAATATTTTATTTTTTAAATACTATAAATTAGTGTAAAGATTAAAAATAAATATAAATAAAATATGTATCAAAATTAAAGATTTTACATGCTTACAATACTAAGAATGGGGATCATCTATGAGATTTAAATAAAAAAGAATTAAAATAATGGATAGAGATGGCAAAATGGTTAGGTCGAAAGAGTGACTCGGGGCACTTAAGTTTATTTATTATTTAAATTATTATTTAAAATTTTAGAAAGTGACTATTTAAACTCATAAGATCGACTTAAGCTTAGACTCGAATGGATCAAATCAAATAGATTAGATCTAGTTTATTTATTATTATTATTTTTTTGGTACAAAATTGACATGCAAGTTCACATAGATCTAATTTTTATATTTGATCCAAGCTATTTGTCACCCTTAATATCGTGTTTAGAAAGATAATATTAATATGAAATTATGTCAATTATTATAAAATATTAAAATTTTAAATTAAAATAAAATATAGGTATCTGGTTTTTGGTGAAATAACAAATAATGACTTATTTTGATAGTTTGTAATGGATAAGCCTATGCCAGACCCACTCGTAATAATATAGAAGCTAGCATTAGGGACCTATTCGTTACAAATAACTAAAGTATTCCTTATTTGTTAGTTTGTAAATATTCAGGAACCAACCCGTTGTTCTCCCTCGTTTCAATTATTCCCGGCCAAAGTGGCTTTACCCCTGGCACGCTTGTGTCTCCTCCATTGCAGCCCTGTCACATGGACCTGCCCATCGTTCTCCCTCGTTTAAATTAATATGGGCCGAAGTCCCTGGCCCATTTGAGGTCTTCCATTGCGGCTGCCCTCTCCAATCATAATTCGTTTTTATTTATTGGAAATTATAAATATGAAGCAATTTTGAAAACATTTGTAAAATGACCACATTTTTAAGATTAAATTGTTTGTTTTACTAAAATGACCAACGAAAATGCCACCAGCACTAAAAAATTAACTTAAAATTATTATTATTTTGGCTCGAAATTTGAGTTTAGAACTTATTTTTATTTTAATATTTTGATTTAAAATTTATTTTTATTTTAATTTTATTAAAAATGATATTTATGTAAATAAATATATAAAAATGGTTATTTTAAAAAATTTCGCTTTTAACAAAAATGAGGCATTAACGGGCAACTCCAACAAAGCAGCAGAAAAGCAAAAAACACTTCACGAGTTTTTTGGCGCGTGAAATCCACCTTCTTTTACAGGTTTGGCGTTTCTTCGCGTATCCCCATCACCACCTTTCATCAGCACCTCAATCAAATCGGTCGCAAACGATTTTTTAAACCTCTGAACTCGTTTTATCGGATTCAAGCAAAGGAGGAAATTAAAAAAATTTCTGTTTCAAATCGATAAACACTCAGTTCCAGATTTTGTTCGTTCAAAACTCTAACTAGGTAAACGAGTTTTAAGAGATACCTATTCTTGTTTCTGCGAATTTTCGAGCTTAATCTCGATTTCGAGGAGACCCAGATCGAGATTTGTTGTTGGTTCTGTAAACTGGTGAATTGGCGAGTTTTGTATTTAGCATTGTCGAGAATTGTTTTGATTCTGTCGAGAGATGTTCGGCGTCGGGTTTTTTTTGTATCTTAGCTTAGATCCTAGCTTAAATTGGTCGTGATATTGAACCTATTAAAGTGTAGTCGTGGATTGAATTTGAGTAGTTTGTTGATGGGACTTGATTGTGAGAAAGTGTTTGATTTTGTGATATTGTGATTTTTTTGGAAGTAATCTTCGGTTGAAGATAAAAATATGTTTTGGAGGGAACGTGAGAAGGAGAGTAAAGAGCTTAATGGCGGGCTGCCTACTGGGCAGGTTCGAGTTCTTCTTGTTGGTGATTCAGGTATTTTATTTATTCTTTAAATCTGAGTAGTAATTTACATGGATTTTGTTTGCTGCTTAAGGGTTTGACTAAATTCCTGTTAGTGAAAAACTTAAATTATGCTTGAAGCTACATAGAGTTGAACTGAACTTGATCTGTGTATTGGATTAAGTTTAGGTTTTGCTTATTTGGATAGATCGAAGCTGTTGTGCTTTTGCTGTGCGTTCAAAGCATAATAGCTGAAGTGTTTGTTAAAGGCAAATTTTTAGTGGAGGCCACTCATTTTTTTAGTTAAATTTGACATTTCGTGATTTAATCCTACTACTGCTGTAGCTCAAAGCCACAGTACCTCAGTCCTAAACATATTCTGAATTGTAGATTTTCATTTGTGAAGTAGAAATGCAACTTAGAAGACTGTAGAAGCATGTGCTTTTAGATTGAAAGAGTTATTGGGATAAAAGAACTTTAGGTATTAATGATTTAGTTGTAAATATAAAGTTTGTGGAGCTTGATCAATCAGCTGTCAGATTTTTTCTATTGGCAATAGAAAAAGATTGTAAAGGCTTCGGGTTTATCAAACTATTAAAGACATGATTGAGCACCGGTGATATGTCACTTGTAGGGTGCGGAATGTGAAAAATTTGGATTTGATACTGGCTTGGAGGAAAGGTTGATTCTCTGCATTTCTAAAAGTATCAGCAAATTCCGAGTCAGAGAATATTCTAAAATGAAAGCAAGACAATGAATTACCTGTTTTTGATCTTTGATTTATGACAAAAATTCAGTTGACATTTTTCCTTTTTCCTTGGGGATTAATGGCAATACCCAAATAAAGTATCCTTGTCCCTATTTGTAAAATACCTGTTGTCCTATCTGTTGGAAGTGTAGAGAGATGCTGTTAGCTGGAGGCTGGTGGTTTTCTGATGTAGCTTTTCTTTGTTTTAGTGACAAAATGCAAAAGTTTGCTAAGTCTAGGAGTTTATGACTTCATTTAGTCCTTATTTATGAGGACCTAGTGTTGTTGACTTTTAGTTGAGTTGGCTTTGTTATTTTCAAGTAATTGTTGGGTGTGTGCACTGGGATTTCAGTACAAGTATTCTTTTTCATAGACATGTAACTTATAGTGATCTTGTTGTCTGCATAAATGATTGTTAGAACACCTTTTTTTTAATTTATTTGAATTTTTTTATGAATCCGTGATTGTAAACCAAACCTCCTCCCTAGCCTTAATGTCTAGTATCAACAATAATTTTTAGAGCTTTTTTGTAGTGATCCAGAAGCTTATTGTTTTTATGGACTTTCATACACTTCATTTGAAAAAAATAAAACAAAAAGTATGATTCCTGTAATTTGTCTTGTTCAACATCTGAATGTTCTGGATGCAGGTCAGAAAGGAAAACATTTGGGTTTTTCACAGGCTTATTTTCCGCATCAATGTCAAATTCTCTTAAGTTTCAAGGCTGATAAAATAGGAAGTTCTTAAGGATTCCCTCAAAGTCAAATTTATGGTGTGCGTAATGTCCTTTAGAACTATGTTGTAGAAGTTCCTTTTCAAGAATGATTATTACTTTCATTTAATGTGATTGAAGTGGGGATTATTTACTTATTGTTTGAATATATTGATAATATTGCCGGAAAAGATGAGTGGGTGACTGTCAAAGTAAGATTGCTTCTTCATTTAAAATTAGACCGAGATTTGTTCTACATATTCTAATACAATTTAAAAGTATGGATGATATTGATCTTAGCATCTTAAAACACTCTGGAATCAGTTTTTGTGAGGGACAACTTACAAGTTTCAATTGCCATCATTGTCTAATGAATTGCCATGATATAAATTGGTTTGTTCCAAGAAATTTGTTTGGTTTTACTTAAATCAGTGTCAGGATGATGTATTTATATATCTGGATTAGAATTGTTCCTGATATCAAAATGAAATCTGTAAAACCTACAATAACTTTTCAGTTTGGTGATTTTTTTATTGCTCAAAATTTGTGGCAGCCTCTTACCATTATCTTTTTCATTATCTCTTTTGACTTCAGTCTTAGGTGTTAAACTTCTTTTTTTTTTCAAATTTAATCATTTTGATAGGTGTGGGGAAAACTTCTCTTGTTAATCTGATTGTCAAAGGTTCTTCCTTTTCTCACCCTTCCCAAACAATTGGGTGTGCAGTTGGTGTGAAGGTAAAACTTGTCCTTTCTTTCTATAGGATTCTCAAGACTTATTGCTGGAGTTTAAATTTCACCAGTTGCTACTGTTGTTACTATCCAGCATATTACTTATGGAAATTCTGGTAGCTCCTCAAATAGCATCAAAGGGGATTCTGAGAGAGATTTCTTTGTTGAACTTTGGGACATATCAGGACATGAGAGATACAAAGATTGCAGGTCTATATTCTATTCACAAATCAATGGTGAGCTTTAGAATCTTTTTATTTTCATGATAACTAACTGTTTGTCAAAATTTTATGAAGGGAAAAGGCTCTAGCCTGAAACAGAAAGTGAATTTATAAATATGTAACGAGTCTACCCATGCTTATTTATTTTGTCATATGGCAAAATGAAAACTTATTTTCCGGGAAGCTTTTTTTGAAATGGAAGCAGCTCTTAACATCTTTTTCTTTGGTGAAGTAATACATCATACCATCACGCCTATCATGAAAATGCATTCCTAATTCACTAGTACATGGATATCCTTTGCGATGTTCTTTACATATAGCACATGCTGCATCAGTGATCTTATAACAACAATTCTGACTTAAAAACTTGTTTTTAGGTGTTATTTTTGTCCATGATCTGTCACAGCGAAGGACAAAAACTAGCTTGCAGAAGTGGGCAACCGAGATATCTTCAACTGGGACATTTTCAGCTCCCCTAGGTTCTGGAGGTCCTAGCGGCCTTCCTGTGCCATATATTGTTATCGGTAACAAAGCTGATGTTGCAGCAAAAGAGGGTACAAGAGGAAGCAGCGGTAATCTTGTTGACGTAGCTCGCCAGTGGGTTGAGAAACAGGGTTTGCTTCCATCTAGCGAGGAACTTCCTTTGACTGAGAGTTTTCCTGGTAGTGGAGGTCTTATTGCGGTAAGTATTCAATTACTCTGATGTCACTGAGTATAAGCGTTTTGTTTTATTCGTCATTGAGTACTGCAGAAATTTATAACAGTGTTAGATACATCAAAGAAATTAAGTCAGTGCTTTGAAACCTAGATAGCAATTGAAGCAATTCATTGCTTGAAATGGTACATGTAGAGATTTTTGCAAACTCAACCTATGAAAATCATTTTGCAAGCACCTGGTGTGCATGATTCTGAACATTTAACACTCAATCTGGAAATTGGCAACTCTCAGATTACAACGAAAGCAACACAAGAACTAATACAAGCAAGAAACAAAAGAAAAACACAGAGTTTTCAAGGAACAAGGCTACTGCAATTTTATTCAGAGAAGAAACCTGGAACAAGTACAGAGAACAAAGAACCCCTCCAATTTCTTTTCTTCTCTTAGCCTTGCTGAAAACCAAAGAAATTGCTCTCTTTATACTCTCCTTCTTCCTCTTGTTCTGTCCTCTCTTTTCTGCATCTATCCCTTGGTTCTTTTTCTCTTGATCCTCACTGAATATCAGCATCTCACTTCTATTATGCTCTGTTTTCTTCCCAGCTCTTCAAGAAACAGTTAATACTAAACACCAGCTTTAACAACCTTTTCAGCTCAGCACAAATAGGAATTTGCCACGTGAGCTTCCTTACAATAGAAACAAATGAATTTTGAATCACAGATTCTGCAGTACAGATCACTATTTTTAGGTGCATGTTTAAAAGCAAGGGTGTTGAATCATTTCAGTTATCACAGTTATCAGGTCCACGTTTTTTTGTTGTTTTTGTTTTCAGTTCCCTGTAAGATATATAGACTGCAGTAAAAAGTTTTCATTGATTGCTCTCAATTTCTTGTGGTTGCATCTTTTTGTTATCTTTTAATTGTGTGCATTTTGTTTGTTGTTTTTACCTTTCCAAAAAAAATCAAAGATGGGGGAAATGCTGATCAAGTTCATTGGAGATGCAGTTGGGTAGGATATCTTCAGAAATTATGTGTCGTGTCACTTTTTTCTTCATTGAATGGGAAATTTATCTTCTGTCTGTTTCTGTGCAAGTTTGGTGAGTAGAATATTTCCTTTGGTACGACAAAGAATTTGTATCTTATAGAATGGAAACCATTCTGGAAATTTATGTAGCGTAAGATGTGTCAAAGCAAGAAAAATAATCTTTTTAATCCAAATACATGATTGGATTATATCTTGATTAATTGAATCTTAGATGAGTCGGCAATGTTCTGCACACCTTTAGAATGGGTTAATGCCTTTACCAGACACTGCTAGCCACACGAAACATATCTGCGTTCTTTGGCTGTTTAGATATTTGGAAAAGAAGTCAGAGGTTGATAAGATCTTGTTGAACCTATGTAATGGTTTATTCGTTGCACATCTACAGGCTGCCAAAGAAGCAAGATACGATAAGGAAGCTGTGATGAAATTTTTTCGAATGGTTTGTATTATTATCCTTTTGCTTCTTGTCGTATATGTGGGATTTCTTTGTATTGGTCTTTTATGAGAAAACCTGTCTTATTTCAGTTGATCAGGAGAAGATATTTCTCAGACGAGATACCTGCGCCAAATCCATGGTCTGTTTCCCCTGTTAAGAAACCTGTTCAGCGATTAGATGTGAACTTTGGTGATGAGGATAACTTCTACAAGACTACAAGGTATGCTCATCAGAATAACTATTTTCTAATTTGCTCACGAATCTTCAGTTCGTTAACTTATTATTTGCTTACCTTTTTGCAAACGTGATTGCTAATTCTTGTTGCAAAATGCAGCTTTACCGGTGATCCATACAAGTACAACATGCTTCCTCCTCTTCCAGCGCAGCACAATCTTACACCACCCCCCACCCTTTATCCTCAGCAGCCAGTTTCAGTTCAAGAAAATTATAGCCTCCCGAAATTTTCCCTGCCTGGTTCTCAGGAAATTTTTGGGTCTGCTCGATCAAAGCGAACGGATATCAATGTCTAATTGTTTCTGGTTTTGACTTGTGTTTGCAACAAAGAATCTGCTGCCTTGCCTGGAGGATCATATATTTTGTTGTCTGATTTTTTGGTTTTACAGTTTTGTTTTGCTTGTAAAAACTGTTCCCTCGTCTATTCTTTTATATGTAGGCTAATATCATTCACAATGTATAGTGAACAACTGTCGACCTGAAACTAGAGTCAAATTCTTTTCAATTGAACTCTCTTACTGTTTTTCAGTGGGCACTTTTTCTTTTTTGGGTAAATGTTTTACTTTTAACATAATAATAATAATAATAATAATAATATGTAATATGAAAAATTGAAATTGTGAAAAAAATTAAACCACTTGAATTTTTAGAATAATACACCCCATAATAGTCTAATTTTAGGAATGTAGAGTTGCAAAATGGGCCGAATGATGGTTTGAGAACTCACAGAACTTCCAATTGGATTTACATTTAAATTATTAGAATTTTTGAAAGTGAAAAAAATAAAATAAAATAAAATAAAATACCCTTAATAATAGTTTCATAATAGTTGTATTAGAATCCAGTTGTAACTAACTTTATTAATAAAAAAAAAAAATCTGTAACTTTAATTAAATGTCAACTAAGTGAATAAATTTTATTAACAAAAAATCTATACGTTAATTAAGCAAATTTATGATCAATAAGTGACCAACTGGGTTTGGAGAGAAGATATTAATTCCCGCAGATACTGTGGAGCTTTCCACTCTTCAAAATTGAGATAAAAACATGTGGGTTTCTATTTTTTAAATCCTTACAAACAAGGACATAGTTTAACCAATTGTATCAAACAAGTCCAAAATACTAGTGAAAATGACTAAATTGGTATATACTAGGTGATAATTTGGATTATTGTATCTTATTTATGTCAAGTTATATTAATTTTGTATTAAATAAAAGTCAACTTGAACATTACATGTTTAATAATTATATTAAAAATTAAAAACTCTAACATAATATAATTAATAAATGTCAAGTTGTAATTGTGTCACCTATTTAACGTATTTTTTTATATATTATAATATATTTTTATGATACTTACAATACTATATATATAAATACTAATTAATTTTATTTTAAATTTAATTAAATATTTTTAAAAAAATTAAATAAATATAATTAAATTATTTAAAAAATATATAATAAAATTATTAAATTATAAATAAGTTAATAAATTATAATTACTCATGTAGTTAATCATGTCATAAATAAATTCGCATGTTAAAAATTATAAATCTAAACTTAATACGATTATTAATCATATTGTGTCTTATTTATCTATTTAAAAATTATGTTATTTTATATCAATCTTAAATTTATACCAAGTTTCTGTTGGTTTGGTGTCAAAAATCACCACCCCTAAGTACAGCTTCCTTTAAGGGTAATTTGGTTATTACATAAGTTTGAGGGACATACAAATTGAAAACTTCATTTCTTTATTTGTGAAAATTTATAAATGCAAGGATTTGGATGTTATTATCCCTTTCAGAAATCCACCCGGAACTAATCTCAATTTCCACCAAATACACGAAAGAATTGCCCAAATCCTGAAAAACAGAAAAGGAAAATTTCGGAAACCACCGATTAGATGAATGGTAAGTCTTATGTTTCAAACCCTATTATGATAAATTTGATAGTACGGTTCTGATGCACACCAGAAATAATAAATTTTAATATTTATAAAAAAAAAAAAAAACCCTCCAAAAGCTAATACAAACCTATGAGTCTATATGAAAGTACAAATGGTTAATTAATTTATTTTTGTAGTAATTTTATAATAGTTGTACGACAACCAAATTGCTGGACATTTTAATAATTTTAAGTTCTTGCACAACATAACATGACAATATATATATAAATAGCACTAAATTAATGGATAAAGTCGAGCCACCCTCTTAAAAATTTGACAATAATAATTTGATATAAAATACAAATAGAATTAACTTTTTGAAATTACACTAATTCGATACCATTCGATTGCATTTATATAGAAATTTAAAATTAGAGAAAATAAAAAAGATGGGGTGAGAGAGAGAATGATGAAACTCTTGAAAAATTGAGAAGTTTAGGCAGACGGTTGGAGATAATGAGAGAAGAAAAAATAAAGGTTAGTTTATTTTATTTATTTTTGGATAGGTTTGGTAATTGATTCAAGGTGGCGATTTATTGAGTTTTGGCTTTCTTAGTTAATATATGTTCATACTCCACATGGGTTGGATACTTTTGAAGATTTCAACTTGGGCGGATTAATTAGAAGTTGTGGGTTGTTTTTTTGTATCTCAAGCTAAATATTAAATGAATCTCATTGAATTTCAATTGAGTCTTTAAGGCTTAATTTTATATAGAATCTCATAATTTATATTTTAAATTTTTATTTATTTATAAATTTTTACAATTTAATTCAGTTTTATAATTGCTCCGTTTAAAAATAGTGAAGTTTTTAACACTACCTAAAGATGTAATTATTTGTACCAAAATTTTTTTAAATTTTGTATTTTTTTTTATTATTGTATAAGAAAACTTTAAATAAAATAGTCTTACTATGTTAGCATAAATAATGTAGTGGGACTATTCAATAAATAAATAAAAAAAAATTCATTTATTGATGGTAGATGAAAAAAATTAAAATAAATCTCACTTTCAATTAATATGATAAAAAAAATTTATTAGATTTATTTTTTATTTTATTTATTTATCATTAATCAATGATTCTATTTTCCTTTATTGATTGAATGATTTTACTATATCATTTATGCTGGTGATAAGATCGTTCTAATTTTTTTATTATACTTATTGATATTCTACTTTATATTTATTATATTTTAATAACTATTCCTTTTAATTATTGTATTTATTAATATTTTATTGTATATTTATTATCAATAAACACAGTTAATAATTGTGTGTTAGTTAAAAAAAAAAATACTTAAGTGTGCACAACGAAACGTTCCTAGACTTCGTTGTATCCTTTCCGAGTGAGTGATTTCCTCCCTTCCCCCTAAAAAGGACATATATGATAAATATATACCAAACTTCCCCAATTCCCCAGAGTTTGGCGAGAAATATTAATTCCAAATTCATTTAGCTTTATATTCTTGGCTAATTAGATTTGGTATAAATTAGATAGAAGAGTGTCAGTAATCAACACTACAAGAAACAGTCCTCCAATTGAATTTTGATCAAATTACAAGAAAATAATGTACTTGATCTTGGCAATTACTTTGTTCCTCTCTCTCTATCACTACACAAAAAACAAAAAGCTCCGGTACTAAGGAGATTTCCAATCTTTGGAATTCTACCAGAAGTTGTTCTCAATTTTCACCAAATCCACGAAAAATTTTCCCGAATTTTGGAAAACAGAAAGGGAACATTTCTAATCAGAGGCTCTTGGCTTGCTCAAAGGGGCACATTGTTCACAAGTGATCCAGCAAATATACACTGCATAACGAATGCAATTTTTCAAGATTTGAAAAGGGAATTGAGTGGAGGAAGCGATTTGACTTTGTTGGCGACAATAGTGTTTTCAATACTGATTTCGAAGAATGGAAGCATTACAGGAAAATTACTTGCCAAGTTGTAGGTCATCGATTGTTTCATAAACTTTTGACAACGACTGTTCCGGATAGTGTAGAAAAAGGGCTGATTCCAGTTCTTGAGCATGTCTCTGAACAAGAAATTATCCTGGATTCGCAAGATTTATTCAACAGGTACACATACGACCTTGCTAACGGGTTTTCCACCTGCTGTAACCCTAATTCTCTAAGCGTCGGATTCCAGGAAACTCCGACGTTAAAAGCCCTAGATGATGCATGGAAGCATCAGCTTTCCGGTATGTTATTCCGGAGAGAATTTGGTAATTGCAAAGGGGGTTAGGAATTGGGAATTAGAAAAAATTGAGAGAGGCCTGGAAAGTTATGGATGATTTTTGCAGCGAGCAGATAACAATGAACCAAGAAGAAATGAATAGAGGGATTACAAGAAATTGACGTGATCAGGAAGAGAGTTTCAATCTTTTGAATTGTTATTTTACTGAACAAGAAGTTATAGGACCTACACCAACTGAGAAAGTAATGAGAGATAACATAATCAATATGATTTTGGGCGTAGCAGACACAACAACTGCAGCTCTTTCTTGGTTCTTCTGGCTAGTTTCAAGGAACCCATTTGCCGGAACCAAAATCAGAGAAGAATCAACAAGAAATTCACCAAAAATAGAAGCCAAAAAAATGTCAACTTTTCTATTTGGACGAGCTGAGTAAATTGGTTTATCTACATGCAGCTTTATGTGAAAGTATGAGACTCTTCCCATCTGTTCCTCTCAATTTCATACGCCAGTTCAAGAAGAAATTCTTCCAAGTGATCATCGTGTCAATCAGAGGACAAATATTGTGATCTCGACGTATGCAATGGCGAGAATGCCATCAATTTGGGGTGAAGATTGTCGAGAATTCAAGCCAGAGAGATGGATTACAGATGAAGGAGGGGTTAAACATGAGCCAACACACAAGTTCTTTGCGTTCAATGCAGGACCTAGAATTTGTCAAGGCAAGGACATTGCTTTTACAACAATGAAAGCCATTGCAGCGACAATCCTACATAATTACAATGTTCAAGCCATGTGATTCCTATGTTTAGTTCCTTTCTTCGCATGAAGCATGGGCTAATAGCTAAGATTAAGACTGGTTACGTTTTTTGATTAGATGTACAGTATTAGGGTAAATGTAGCATATATAACGTAATATTACCGAATTAATTGTACTATCCCTCATGTATTCTAAAACTTCTACGGTATAATGTATACAACACTGTAATTCTTGCTTGAGAAAATTTCTCAATAAAAAAAGGGAAAAAGGCTAATAAAAGTTTACAGTAAAATTATCTATTAATCAAATACCCCATCACACTAGCAAAACATTAAGATAATATTGATTAAAGCTCGTCGTGAAAATCTTCATTTCCTGAAACAGTATTCTTCACTTTCTCTGCTGTCTTGTGCACTGCTTCTGCAGCAGATTTCGCAGATTCATCGACTGTCATTTTGTTCACCTCTACACTTTTCTTAGCTGCATCTTTCATTTTTTCTCCAGCATCCTGTTCCGCTGCAATCTTTCCTTCATTTGCACCTCTAAAACTGCATGCCCAGATTTTTTTAAGAAAAAAAATCTAGCTTGAGAATTTAGGTTCATAAACAAAGGATCAGGAGCCAAAATGAAAAAAAATGATATCATATTATTATTATTATTACTAATTAAGTGAAATATGTGCATAAACAGGATGGAAGCAAGAAAATGAAACATTACGTCTGTAAGAAAATAAAGATTTAAAGTTCGAATTTCACTTCGTAGTAAGATATGAGGCCAAGTTCCTTTATATTTAGTTCTTGGAGCCACTTAAGACAATTGGGGATCCAAAATTTTTCTCAATTGTTTATCGAATTATATTCAATTTTTTTTCATTTACTAAATCTAGATAAAACACAAAAATTATGTTTAAAAGTACATTTTAATGTTTGAAAAATAAATTAAAATAGTAACCAAACACAAAATTTGAAAAGAAATTGAAAACTGAAATAAAATCATATGCAAAAAATGCTTAATCTTACTCTAAATTCGGAGTAGAAAACTTGAACTGCATTTGATGGATGATTGACTTAACTTTATCCCAAGAATTCTTGCGTGACTTTTTCAATGTGGAAATTGTTCCGAATACAATTTTTGCAAGTGATGGCTCCTCTTCTTTGTTTTGAGCTCTGTATTCTCCTCCATTACCACCAATTGCTGAAAGATTCTGAACAGAAAGTAGGATGAACAAGAAAAATATTAGGATTCTTCTAAATTTTTTCATGGCTAAATTTGCAGAAAATTAATAAAGGGTGTTCAGAATTTCAAAACTCTTGGTTTTGCTGTGAAGTTATTTGTAAGTTTTTAACACTTTTTTCTTGTAAGTGAAGGCTAACGTGTAGTTATCATCTTGCATGTAGCTATCCATATCTTGATCAATTCAAAGGAATTTTTTTTTTCTTTTTTGTTGAGTGCCTATATTTTTCATTAGATATTTGTCAAAATTTTATTTGGTATTAATTTTACAGTATTATTAAAGTTATAAATTTTATCTATACAAATTGATGTAATAATTATATATTGATGCGAATTTCTCATATAATTTTTTTTTTTACTCCCGTACAACATAACACTATTAAATCATTTTATAAGAATAAGTTTGTATAAAGTAGAAGTAATCTTAATTTTACATAAAATATTTTGAATATTGTATTTAAAGAGAAAAATATTGACTATTCCCAAATTAAGGAAAAAACAAAAGAACATTGTGACATATAAAAACTCACCTATATATGTATTGATTGTGTATATCATTGTCATGTACCTACATTTTTATGAGAGTAAAAGAATATAAATTATAATATTAATTTGTATTACTAAAATTAGTTCATATATAAACTTTTATTCTTAATATTATTAACTATATAACTTGAAAGTAGGTGATGTACTTTATTTTTATATGATTTTATTTTACTGTCGCTCTTAATATTTTGTTATTATTCTTTCATTCATTTCATTTTAGTATACTTTTATTTATTTTGTTCATTTTTACAAAGAAGGGAATAAATTCATAAAGGAATAGGGTTTAAAGTGAAAAACTCATTTTGGAGTATATGAAAAGATGTCGAACAAAACCACCAGTGTCATGGCTCCAAGTTCTCACTACTGTTGGTTGCTACAGTAATCGGACTACAGCAACTGATTTTTCAAGAGTTGAAAACAGTAGCTGTAGGGCCATGGTGCCAGGTCACAAAGTCGTAAAACCAAAAATAAGGATAAAATAGAAATTTATACATTTTAAAGAAGATATAAATAGATTCTTTAAGAGAGCAACCAAGGGAGCCACAAAGGAATAAGAAAAAGAGAAAAAAAGAGAATGAAAAACTTGAGGAGCTTGCCAAAAAGGAGAAATCTCATCATCTTTGTTTACAATTTAGATTTGAATTCTTTATTTTCTTACTTTTCTTTGTTAAAAGTGTTCAATAAATTAATAAAATACTATTTTCTTTCATTATAAATTAAATTTATTTTTCAATATTATAATATAATCAACTTTAATGTTATGACTTTTATTTATTTAATATGATTAAATTTTATCTTTATTGGTTGAGTATTCTATACTATTCTTAATGCTTCTAAATAGTTTATAAACATTTAGATAATTTAAAATTCATAATAAAACCTCAAAAAAGGAGATTTATAATTTAGTTTTTATATTGAATGCTGTAGAGTTTATGTAAGATAGAAATGTATTTGCATGTTTTGTGTAATCGATGTGTGGAACTATAGTATGTAATAAGTTTTTGACTATCTTAATTTATATAAGAATATAGTAGATTGATATTTTCAAATAATTTTATTATAATCCTTAAAAAAGTTAACAAATAATTGTGTGTTCTTAATTATTAACTATGAATTTAGATTTTGGTTATTAAGAATAAATAGAGTTTTAACATATTAGTTTTGGTAAAGTCAAATACTTTAATTTTTTTATTTAATTACTCTTAATATATTTTTATTTATTTTAATTAATTAATTAATTTTAATATAAATTATTTTTATATTTAACTCGTTTAAATAAAATTAAGATAATTTAACTTAATAACTATATTATAAATATTAATTTTTATAAAAATAATACTCATTTATTGTTATGTTATTTAATAATGATATCGTGAAATTGTATCAGTATATCAATCCAATGGCACTGACGGCAACAATTCATAAATAAATTGATTGCCAATATTAAAAGGAGGTTGGGAGTTGAGAATTTGAAGCATTAATTTAATTAAAAAAATAGAATAAAAATATTGAAGAAAATTCAAATAAAAAATTATAACAATGGTATTAAAATCAAATAGACCATCGAGCATTTATTTATTTTTATCACTCGACAAATAAATTGATCACCAATCATAAAGGAAGTCATGCTACAATAGTTTTCGTGCTGGTGTCATTCTTTTGCATTTTTTTCGTTTTTATCTTTTTCTTAAAAAATAACTTTCATAATTAGTTAATAATGATATTAAAATATTACAAAGTCTTGCAAGACTGGTCACATGTACTTCTATAATTAACATGATGGCTATCAACTTTTCCATTTCCTGACATGACATAACCTTAATTAGAAAAATTTGTGCAACTATGAATAAATGTAATCAGTCAATTAATCCTGCTATTACATACTTTCCAAATGAATTATCTTATCAATTTTATTAGTTTTCAGGTTTAATTTTCTTTTTCGAATGAATTACCATATGCGTAACAATTTTGAGACCTGGGTTTGCATGCTTTCCTTGAATAAAACCCTTGGGGAATTCAATACAAATTTATTTAGCTTGTACAATTAGAAAACTCAAAAGAGAAAACGTAAGTTAGTTTGAAATACGCTGCCAGCCAGTCATCAAACATTACTGCGCCCTCAAGTTGGAATAAGCAGAAAGTCTACTACGGAACTTCAGCTGTCAGAAAACAGAAAACAAAAAACAAAAACAAAGAAAGCAAAATCTGAAATCATGTTACTTCTGGTCATAGTTGAACTTGAGGTCTTGAAGAATTAATAAATTATTGTTTTCAATGTGATTCAATTAGTTGCAGTTTGACAATTTATAATACTTTTGAATTGGTCATTGTTATTTGCGTGTTGAATTAAAATTTTGATGTCTGTAGGGTTTTGGATAGCGTACAGTTGAGGGTATTGCTATATTTACGCAGTATTAAAAGTTATTAATTCAATACATAAATGACGGAGTATGCTCAGAATTTTCGGAAGCAAGTTGAATTTTGTGAAGCGTTATCAGTTTGCCTGCCAACTGTTCTAGAGATGTACTCACCTTTATTAAATCGTAGACTACAATATATTTATAATTTATCAACACTGTATAACAAATAAATCTATAAATAATCCAAAGCATTGGTACTGCTATACAACAACAAACAATTGAAACTTTACAGGTTAATTGTTACAATGTTTACAATGTTCTTTCTCTTTATTTTCCCTCTCATTTTCTTTCTCTTTCTCTATCGATTCTTCACAAAAACAAACAGCTTCCCATGGAATTTTCCCCTTATTGGAATGCTACCAGCTGCTATTCTCAACATCAACCAGCTCCATGACAAAGTTGCAGAAATCCTGGAAAAAACAAAGGGCTCGTTCGTGATCAAAGGCTCATGGCTTGCTCAAAATGACATGTTTATCACCAGTGATCCAGCAAATGTTCAGCACATAATGAGTACAAATTTTTCGAAATACCACAAAGGATCAGAATTGAGAAAACGGTTTGATATTTTCGGAGAACGTGGACTTTTCAATTCTGATTTTGAAGAATGGAAACTTCAGAGAAAACTAGCTCGGTCGTTTATAAATCACCAGAAATTTCAGAAACTCATGGCCAAGATCATTCCTGAGATGATAGAAACTGGGTTGATTCCAGTTCTTGAACACGTTTGTGAAGAAGAAATGGTGGTGGATTTGCAAGATTTGTTGAAGAGAAGTACGTTTGATTTTGCTTCCATGATTGCTACTGGCTGTAGCCCTAATTCTCTTTCTGTTGGATTTCCTGAAATGAAGTTTCCGGATGCGATTGATAATGCCTGTGAAGCAATACTCATTCGACATCTAGTCCCGGAAAGTTTGTGGAAGTTGCAAAACTGGCTAGGGTTTGGGAAGGAAAAGAAATTGGCTGATGGTTGGAAAACTCTAGACAAGTTTTGGGAAGAAAATCTGGCAATGAAGCAAGAAGAAATCAAGAAAGCAATGGAAAATACAGCAGAAAATGAAGAAATTTACAGTCTTTTGAATTGCTACTTGTCTGGACATGAAGTAACAGGACCAACACCAACAGAAAATGTTATGAGAGACAACATTACAGGTTTGATTTTTGCCACAGAAGGTACAACAAGTATAACACTAACTTGGTTTTTCTGGTTGATTTCAAAAAGCCCATCTGCTGAAACCAAAATCAGAGAAGAATTAAGAAGAAATTTCCCACAAGAATCAACAAAACCTCATTCAATTATCCAATTGAATGAGTTGAACAAATTGGTTTACCTTCATGCAGCTTTATGCGAAACACTGAGGCTGTTCCCCCCTGTGCCTTTCGAGATCAGGATTCCTCTACATACCGATGTTCTTCCAAGCGGGCATCGTGTAAATCCGAACACAAATGTTTTGATCTCAGCGTATGCAATGGCGAGAATGACATCAGTTTGGGGACAGGACTGTCGAGAATTCAAGCCGGAGAGATGGATTACTGAAGATGGAGGGATTAAACACGAGCCGCCACATAAATTCTTTTCATTCAACGCAGGGCCGAGGATTTGTATTGGTAAGGATATTGCTTTTACTCTAATGAAGGCAACCGCGGCTTCCATTATTCATAATTACGATGTTCAAGTGCTGAAAGATCATCCGGTGACTTATAATCTTAGCATTAGTTTTCGGATGAAGCATGGGTTACTTGCTAGGGTTCATAAGAGATCAAATGCGGATATTAGTTGACTCAATTGGTAAGATTTCTCAAGAGATCGATTCTTGTTTCGTACCAGGACGAGATGGGATTCAATTTATATTTGTTTTTTTCTTTAGAAAAAAATAAAAGAAAAGGAAGATAGCATGTGATTGTTTCTTCTTACATGATATTATTATATTTGATATTGCAATGGGTTGTAGTTATTAGAATGTAGGTTTTCATTTTTCACTTAAATAATAAATATTATGTTTTATATTTATTCAATGATATTAGTTATTCAACCAGTAAATTTTTTTTGAAGTGGTACAAGAAATTACTTTACCATTGTTTTAAATGTTAAAATAATGAATATTAAAATAGATATATTATCATAAATAATCTACACTTGATACTGCTTAATTTACAATTAATTTCAATAATAGATAAATGCAGATCAATTAATGACAATTAACCACTTTATAAATATATAAAGAATTAATTTAAGATACATTTATGTATTATTTTTCAAAGTTACATTACTCATATTTATTACCTTTATAAGTAGTTACCTCCTCCTATTGATGATGATGATGATGATGATTTAAGGTATATTTATTTATTATTATTTTATTCATTCATAAATAACTCTATGGAATATGGTGAAATGGAGAATTTTGTTTGTCCAAAATTCAATAGTTCATATTGTGGATAATATTTAGCTTTTTATTAAGTTTTAAAAACATAATATATATATATA
>CP135532.1:761808-776069 GCA_032402905.1 Khaya senegalensis | reverse complement strand
ACCTAATATTTTTTCAACGTATAACTAATAAATTGATAACTATATTATAGCACCAATCAACGAGTACCATATCAAATGCCACCTAATTATAAAGACTAATTAATAAATAACATGTCAAACATCATATCAGTTGCATGGTATTCACCAGTGAGTGACTAACAACTATACATTGAGATACAAATTTTATATTTCAACTTTGTGTAAAGTTAGTAAAGTAATCAGCCTATAAATGGGGAAGGCCAGTGCCAAATCTCATCTCCATCCATCCAATTGTTGGATACTTACAGCCTTCTGTAGTCTTCACTTATTGCAAAAACACACATACTCTCATGGCTTTATTTGGTTTATGGGAAATCTTCCTCCTTGCATTGATTTGCTTCATTTTTCTTCTATGTTTAAGCAATAACAATGGAATCCCAATAAATTTTCCCATCGTTGGAATGCTGCCACATCTTTTTTGCAATGTTCACAGAATTCATGATTTTTGCACAGAAGTTGCAGCCAATACCCAATGCACTTTTGTATTCAAAGGTCCTTGGTTTTCTAACATGGACATGTTGCTTACGGTTGATCCAGCCAATATTCACTACGTAATGAGCAAAAACTTCTCCAATTTTCCCAAGGGGCCAGACTTCAAGGAAATTTTTGATGCTTTGGGAGACGGGATTTTCAACTCTGACTCAGATTTGTGGAAAAACCAGAGGAAATTTGCTCAAGCTATGATTAATCATCATATCTTCTACAAGTTTTTGCTGAAGATCAGCCAGGAAAAAGTGGAAAATGGGCTGATCCCAGTCTTGAATCATGTCTGCAAACAAGGAATAACAGTCGATTTGCAGGATTTGTTTCAAAGATTTACGTTTGATTCTACATGTCTACTTGTTACAGGCTACGATCCAGGATGTTTGTCTCTAGAATTTCCTGAAGTTCCATTCTCCAAGGCGGTGGAAGAAGTTGAGGAAGCAATACTTTATCGCCATGTCGTCCCGGAAAGTGTATGGAAGCTGCAAAGATGGCTAAGGATTGGAGAAGAAAGGAAAATGGAAAAGGCTAAGGAAACTTTAGATCGTGTAGCATTTGAATACATACAGTGGAAAAGAAAAGAATTGAAGGAAGGATATTCAAAGGAACAAGAACTAGAAGGAGTCGATTTATTGACATCGTACATGGATGGAAAAAAAGCCGCGGGATACAATTTAAATTCTGAAGATGACAATTTCATGAGAGATACCATTTTGAATTTCATGATCGCTGGACGAGACACAACAAGTTCTGCTCTAACTTGGTTCTTCTGGCTCCTTTCAAAGAACCCAGAAGCCGAAACCAGGATTAGACAAGAGCTAAAATCGATAATTCCAGGTGATAAATATGGAAATTGGTGGCAATTCGACGTACAAAAGCTAAACAATCTGGTTTATCTGCATGGAGCAGTGTGTGAAGCTTTAAGACTTTTCCCACCAGTTCCATTACAGCACAAGATTCCTGTAGTGGCAGACATTCTTCCGAGCGGCCACCACGTCAAGCCGAAGACAAAGATCTTGTTTTCTATGTACGCATTGGGGAGAATGAAGTCGATTTGGGGAGAAGATTGCTTGGAATTCAAGCCTGAGAGATGGATTTCAGAGACCGGAGGGATCAAACGGGAACCATCGTACAAGTTCTTGTCATTCAACGCAGGACCAAGAACTTGTCTAGGGAAGGAAATTGCCTTCACGCAAATGAAGACAGCGGCGGCCGCCATTATTCATAACTTTGAAGTTGAGGTAGAGGAGGGACAGAATCCTGCCCCCAATGCTTCCATTATTCTCCACGTGAAGAAGGGGTTGAGGGTGACGGTAAAGGATAGGTGGGGTGAATAAGGGAAAAATGTGTAAATACTATTAATAGTAAGGACTTGGTTTAAACAATCAAGTCTTAGGGACCTCTATTTGAAGGGCAGCCGACCCGTTGACTCCTTGTAGCCTTTAAAGTCATGCTGCAATAAAAAGATGTAAAATTAGTAATTTAATATATTATATCCTTATAAGTTATTAAATAAATTTTATAATAAAAAAAATATAATAATAAATTAGAGAAATATTTTTAAAATTTTATTATAGATAATTTTATTCAGATATTTATATTCAATTTTAAGTCAAAAATTTTATCTTAATTTTATATAAATACAACTATAAATTATATCACATATAATTTTTATTTTTTAAATTATTTACGAATAAATTTAATTTAATTTTATAAATTTATTACGATAAATAAAATTATGAATTTAAATTTAATTATTTTTTAAAATTAATAATAATTTATTAAAATAAAAAACCATCAAAATATCAATGTTCAAACACGAAATATTAATTCTAATATTATATTAATGAAATCAATCAACCGAATTAGGATATCATATTATTTAAGCTAACCTAATTATTTGATTGTCAATCTACAATTGGTGTGGATTTGATGTTGAATCCCCATTGGCAAAGAGAGCATTTTTCTCCATTTAAGAAACGGTGCCGTGCGATCAGGAGTACCACTGGAATTAATTGAGCGACACATCACATCAAGCTAATGCAGTTGAATCATCAACTCGGTGGTCCCAAAAATTACTACATCAAGGAAAGTAACATTGCAAGAAGGTGCCAAAAAAAGGAAAAAAATATCTAAATGAAAGTCCCATTCATCGAAGATGTTTATTTTGTATTAAAATGGTATAAAAATATAAAATATTATATAAATTTTATTTTATATAAATTATGTGATAATATTATGCTCTTGATATGTATTTTATTTTATTTTATTTTATTTTATTTTATATTCTAAAAATATTGTCCCGTTATTTTGTATTAATAAATTTATATATAAATTTATAAAAGTGACTCTAAATTTAAAAAATTTAGGCGAATTTAAACCCAAAAATAAAATGTAGTATTTAATTTGAATCCTAATTTTAAGAATTTTAACTAATAATTGTGTCAATTTTTTTCGAAATCACCACTAAAAATTTATATATATATATACACACTTAAATTTTTCAAATCAAATATGATTTTATAATAAAATATTAAAAATTAAAATTGACAATTTAAAAATATTATAAGGAATAAATCAAATTATTGTTCAATCTTGTGTGAGCAAAATTTAAATTTCAGCTTTTGTATCACCAATTATTGTCTTTAATTTATAATTTTATTTATTATTACAGATATTTATAATATGTTAAAGTTACATGGCATATAATTAGGATGCTTCACAAAATTCAACTTGCTTTTGAAAATTCTAGCATGCCCAGTTATTATAATTGATAATGAGTCACAAAATTCAGCTTACTTTTGAAATTTCTGGCATACTCAGTTATGGTGTTGAGTTCATCATTTTTAATAATTCTAATAATATTTTATAAGTGAGTGTTAATTAATTTAATTTGTAAAATTTTTTTGAAATAGAGTATAAAGTTGAGACTTGGCTTACATCAGATTAAGGAAAATTTTTAATTTTTATATTATAAAATATTAAAAATAAATTAAAAAAAAAAAGAAAAGCAATATGTTCTTTGTGGGTTGTGTTTCTTGATTCCTATAAACATTGATTATTCTATAATTGATAAGAGAAAAAAAAAATTGAGAAATGCAAGAAAGTAAGCATGAAATGTTTTATATTGTATAATCGATTATAAAGAAAATGTGAGAAAAATACGATAAAAATATCACGAAACATTAATGTATGATTGATCATAGTGAGATTTTTAATATTTTGTAATTGATTAAAGAAAAAATGCAAGAAATTTGCAAGAAAGTAATCATATAAAATATATTTTATAATTAATGTGAGAAAAAATACCAAAGATAATATTCTAGAAAAATTATAAATGGAAATTGGCCAACACATCAACTATTTAATCACTTTTGCAAAAAGAAAAATATAAGAAATAGAACAAGACATTTCTATTGGCCAAAGCATAGACTAATTGATTAATTAAAAATATTGGGTTAAGTTATTTGCATCTTGATAATACTCTAAACACTAATATTACAATAAAATTTATATATTATGAAATTATATTGTTAAAAATTTTAGTACAGACTCTGTAGACAAAATTCATTGATAAATATATTGATAATTCTTTGATATATGGGTGTATCGAGATAAAAAAGAATTTATAAAGATAAGTTTAAAATTTAATAGGTTTAGAGAATAAAAATTTATGTTTTAAATTTAATAAAATTTTACGCAATTGATTTTTAAAATAAAAAAATTGAATAAAACATTAAAAAAAACTTTGGGGTTTAATGAAGATGGAAAATGATTAGAGTTATTTTAAAAATTATATGTGATATAAGAATTTTTTTTTTTTTGGTTTGATATATTTAAGTAGATAAATAAAAAAAATAAGTTTAAAAAAAAATTAAAGGGATTGCAATAGCATCACAGTATTAACTAACAATTAAGCGCTCTTACACAAAAATTAAATGGCGACATAAAATAAAACCCACTTTAAAAATAGTATAATTTGTAAAATGATTTATTACTGATATAATAAAAAAGTAATCAATTATTAAAAAAAAATAGTTAAGTGTTTCATAAATTATGCTAATAAAAATATTGACATTTGATAAATTTTAATATTAAATCATAATGACAATGTATAATAATTATAATATACATAGATTAAATTATTCATGCACATCTTTATATTTTTTAGCACTCAATTTTATAGAAAAGAAAAATATTTAGAAGAATTTGCCTATGCCTCAAATACTAACATATATAAGCAATTTGATATAATAAAAATATATTTGAATAAATTAACTTACTTGGTGAAAATCTTAATGCACCATATGCATGATTCATAAAATAAATTGCAATATAATAAAATTATGATTGATAAATTAAGGTTTATGTAAATATAGGATATAATTTTCTTTTGTTAAAAAGTGGAGAGATTACACCAAAAGTTCTAATTTCTAAAAATTACACTAAATATCATAATAGTTTTTTTTTTTTTATATAAATTACTTTTTAAAAGCAACCATTGCTCTATTTGTCAAAGTTATTATCAGAATTATCCAGGTATAAAATAAGTAGCTTAAAATTTTTTAACAAATATAAATTTTATTTAAAAAATTATAAAATAAATTATTTTTAATATTTTCACAACAATCCCAAATGGGCACTAAATTTACTATAGTAAAACATTTTTATGGTGCCACTCTCTTATATTTTGACTATATTTCTCAAATTCAATTTACGCGTATTAA
Source organism: Khaya senegalensis (assembly GCA_032402905.1). NCBI lineage: Eukaryota > Viridiplantae > Streptophyta > Magnoliopsida > Sapindales > Meliaceae > Khaya > Khaya senegalensis. The sequence continues at coordinate 770,820 of CP135532.1, read as the reverse complement.
ATTTGTTGTTATATTATAAAATATAATGTAAAAATTAAAAAATACAATAAAAATTTTGAAGTATTTAAAAGAAATTTTATACAATTAAATTTTTATCAGTCTTATATCATCACATCACTATCACATGTATTTTATAAATTTTATAAAAAAAATTTTGCGTGAACCGATGAATTAATATTTTCAAATTATTATATATATTTTATTTTATTTTTTTAATTGTGTATTTTAACACCTCCATTTTTTTGAATTTCATATTCAGTTCGTACATATGTAATGTTGGCTAAAATTTTTTAATTGTTAAAAATTAATTTTTTATAAGCCAATTTGTAACTAATCTAAATATAAAGAACCTAAATGTAATTTACCCTCAACTAATATAGACTCGGGTACACCGAATCCATCTCATTCATTAACACGGAAAAAGTAAGTTAAAAAAAATTATATATATGAATGGAAAAATAAAACTAAAATAAAATAAAAATTAAACGAATTGCCATCTCTCTCTCTCTCTCTCGGAACTCTTCTGAAACCCTAACCAGCTCCGAACCTTCAGTATGTCTGGAGAAGAAGAAGAAAACGCATCCGAGCTTAAAATTGGAGACGGTAAATGTTTGGTCTTTCTCTCTTTTCCAGAAATTGCAAGTAATTGCATGCGAGTTTTGACGGTTTGTTTTTGGGTCAGAGTTTTTGAAGGCGAAGTGTTTGATGAATTGTGAAGTTGCGTTGATTCTTGAGCACAAGTATGAGCAGCTTCAGCAGACTTCTGATGATCCCATGAATCAAGTTTCCCAGTAAGTATCGCACTTTCTTTTTTTTTTTAATATACAATTGCATTTTGTTTGGGACTAAAATTATGCATATGGTGTAGAAATTTATAATCGGTAGGTAATTTGTTCAATTCCTATAATCTTAAGTGACGGAAACCCGCTAATTTATGAATTTTTATCGTTTCAATGTTGAATGTCTATCAAAATAGAGTTTTGTGGGTAATTTACAGTTAAGGGAACCCCAGAAGGATAAGAAAGTCAACTAATTTATGGATTCTTATTGTGATTTGAAGCTTATTTTGGTTGTGAGATATGGTGGTGAATATTGAATGTGTGTTAACATAGTGTTTTGTGAGTGAGTTGGGTAAAAGGGTCTGTCAATCTTAGAAAGTTTCTTCTAATAAGCAATAATTGATGGATTTAGGAGGGAAATTTTTGATTGATTAAATTACCTATCTATATTATGAACCAAAGGTTGCCTAAGCCAAAGCCATCCAATTGAAACAATGAAAAGAGACAGTTCGGATAGTAATTTGTCTCAAGCACCAATCTAGGCAAGTGTCTGGTTTTCCATTGACAACATTGCAGGGTACTTGTAAAACGTTTCAATGGCTTGTGCATTTTCTTTTCAAACTTGGTAATTATCGTATTAATGTTTTTTTCTTTTTTTCTCAGAGTTTTTGAGAAATCACTGCAGTATGTAAAGCGCTTTAGTCGCTATAAGAATCCTGATGCTGTTAGACAAGTGCGAGAGTATCCTTCAATTGTTTCATTTACTTTTATTAACAACCATGCTCATGATGCCAATGCTTGCACACAAACAAATTCATGCATGCTCCCCAATTTTTGTCCCTTTTGCTGTTAGAATTTTGTGCTTGAAATACAAATCTATAGTTTTTTTATTTTTTCGGACAACTTTTGACAGATGGGACACCTTTGCTTGAAGATGGTATCTCTACTTGTTCTGATTTGCAGTGTGATTAATCTGTTTGGACTGAAATGACTGAGATGGTGTTGTTTTTTGTTTCATTGAAGAGGTGCCCTAGCTTTATTGTTGATAAACTGTTCAATCAACATTACTCTTAGAGTTAAGACATGGTTACTGGACTAGCATATCAATTTTTTATGCAGAAAAGATGGCGATTCTGGTTTTTTTCCCCCTCTTTTTAATTTTCTTGAAATCATGCCACATCTCTCTTTCAACAATGTTGATCTTAACCAAAATTCAGAATCCTTAGTCGATACCAGTTGGCAGAATTCGAGGTAAAGTGCCCCTTAACTTGTTCAACTAGAATTTTATGTTTGGTCTCACATTGTAAACATATAATTGGAGTCCTACTCTTTCTTTGTGCAGCTTTGTGTGCTCGGAAACCTTTGCCCAGAAACTGTGGAGGAAGCCATTGCTATGGTACCTTCTATTAAGGTATATTTTATTAGCCCATTGCTCATGCGAAACAGTTTTGTTGCTTTGATCACTCATTCTCACCTCCTCTCCTCTCCTATCTCTTATTAAACCCAATGCTAGTTTCGATGGTGCTAAAACATTGTCTTATTACATAAGCTGTGGACTCGCATATTGATTTTACAAGAGTTCAATAGTTTACTAAAATTTGTCTTTTGGTAACTCTTTATATCGAGAATTCATGGTCAGGATTTTAAGAAAATTCAAACTTGCTAAGGAGATTTAAAAAAAAAAAACTCTACATATATAGACAACAATAACAACCATCGTAGGTGTCAAGCTATTGGGTTTCATAAAATTATACTGATTGAACTCTTTTGTATGCAGACAAGAGGACGGGCGCATGACGATGAGGCAATTGAGAAAATGCTGAATGATCTTTCACTGATAAAGAAATTTGAGTAGCCACGAATGAAGCTATCAGGAAAAAGAAAAAAAAAACACTTGACAGAAATTTTCTTGTGTTTAAAGTGAGTGTGTGCGCTCGCTCTCTCTCTCTCTCTCTTTGGAATTTATTGAATTAGCCAACAATATTTATATTTAATAGAACTTGATCAGACATTATGAGGTTAGTCTGTGAAATGAGTTATGAAATCAGTTAAATTTTGTATGGTACAATTAGTTAATCAATTTTTCTTTCTTTATTTTATGTTTTCTTAGTATATATGTGTTTCTGTTTGTGGCTGTGTGTGTCAAACATTTTTTTGGTAAAATTAACAAATAATAAATATATATTTAATAGTATCAAAAATAAATTAAAACCTCAAATTAATTATATTCTTTACATGTTCTTAATTGGAAGAAATGATCGTGAACCTATCATATAAAATATTTTTGAAAAAATTTTTGAAAATAGTTATTTTTATTAATAAATTTATTAAATTAATTTTGTTTATAATTATTTTATTTTAAAAAAATTAAATAATATATATTTGACTAAAAATATTTTTTTTTAACTAAAATCAATCAAAATGTATATGAAAGTGAGAAATTTAACTTTTACGTACACATTTTTCACTTTTAAGCAAGAAAATCCTCTTGATTTTGTATGTATAAACTTTTTATTTTGTTAAAAAAATAAAAAGAATTGATTGCCTTGAAAATCAATCGCCCAAAAATCGAACTTAAAAGAAATAGAGAGCAAAAGAAAAAGAATACTTTGTTTTTTAATTTGACTCTAAAAGACTATTTTCATCTAAATATATATTATTTGATTTCTTTATTAAACAAATTAGTAACTTGATAATCCATTAATAAAATTAGTTATTTTCAAAAAATTTTCCTTAAAACTTTAATGTTATTATTTATTAAAACAAATTACATAAACTTAATGATGACAACCAACATTAAGGACCTCAATCAATTTAACTATTCAAAAGGCAGACAAATAATTGAAGTAAAAATCCAGCGTCAATTGCCAAAAGAACTTAAATAGCAAGCTGGTAAATGTCACTACATCTGCTCACCCACCCAGCGAAACCACAGCAGTGTAAAATCTGAAGCTCATGAAAGACAACATGACAAAGATTTCTGAGTAACCCCTTGCCAAAAGAATGTCGACGCCTCATGTTCTCTCTACAGGAAACCATTGATACTTATTTCCTGATAAATAAATTGATCTTTCTTTACACATATATATAGTTTTATAGATCTGGAAACCATTTGCAAAGTAAGAGATAATTGATGATGCAGTTGTGCACAGTACCTGAGTTCCTCTTTTATAGTAACTGAAGTTGTAGATCACGAGAAATAGTTAAGTTGAGGATATTCATGCAAGCATTTTTCAAATTGTACTGTAACGGCCTCCTCTACCAGGACCCAGCCTCCATTATCAGACTTTTCTTGATCAAGCGAGTTAGAACAGCTCTGTAGACAAACACATTAAAAGTTAGATAATATGGAACAATTAATTTTTAGTTTCAACAAACAACCTTCAAACATTTAAAAATGACAAATTTCTAAACTACTGAAAATCAATGAAATTCAGAAATATAGCAGGTATATTTATCAAAATTGGGAAATGGGAATTCATCAATCAGGGATATTCAAGAAAAGAGATTTACAATAAACATTATTGACGGATCTCCTTAATCAATTAAGCCATTTATGCAAGAAAGAAAAGTCTATCGTTCAAAGAAACATTGAATAGTTGAAGACTTGCCTTGGAACAAGTATGCACAATGAGTGTCATCCAGTTCCAGTTTTCGAGAGAATATTTTTGACAATCACCAGCAGCTTCTTGTAGGAAATATATCAATGGGGGCATCAGCTGCATTTCAAAGTGTCTTGTAGCACCACAGCGCCTGCACCTCCCAGGGTCTACAACTTCTGCCATAGCCATAAGAGACGTCCCACCATATGAGTACCTGAGCATGCAAAGACACATCAAAAGGAACAGCTAAATAAGCCAAGAAAAAAAAAACAATAAAAAACTGAGGGACAATTTTTCAGGCTATGAGAAAAACAGTCAGAGGCTAACAATACTGCATGAGAAAAGCAAAACATCCTCCCATAAAAACTTTAAAAGTAGATAGATTGAAAAAAACCATTTCGGATACTTTATGGCACACAGATATGTTGTAACTGAAAAATTCTAAGTGGTGTGCATATAATTGATTTAAAATAAGAATGAACCAAAGTAAAACTCAACAATCAATCTCAATTTCCAATCCGAAATAACTTGGAAGATAACGAGATTCAACATAATTTTCCTCTGGCTCTAACAGACAGACTTTAACCACCAGAAATTCTCAATTAGAACTTTGAAAGCCTCACGGTGGAAAAACCAGGTTATCGACAAGGAATGATGGTGGATGTCAAATTTTCAATTTGACACCCGAAAGAATTTATCAAAAAAACAAAAAGGAAAAATAGATTGTCATGCTATCTTTATGCGATCAGTGCAATCATATTTCTGTTACTCAGGTCCTAGCTGATAATGACTAAAAACCTGAAACATTGCTCTGGGTACACATCCAACTGTTTCTTGAACTTGAGGTAAGTCCTGTCTGCAGCCAAAGCTTTATCATATTCATAGCGTTCGGCTTCCCACTTTTCTTCGGGTGCATGCTCTTCAATATCACTTTGTTTCTCCTTAAGGGAAAGTGAAGCATAGGGTGCACATATAGAAGCAACATCCTTTAAGGATGGCTCTTCCCGAGTATAAATGTAAAAGCAAGGTACAACTGTGACAGAAAAACAAAATGAACAAAACAGAACTTTTAGGACAGTGGCCATGGTTTGGAATAAAGTAGCTTAATGATTATATTGCTGTAATAAGATTTCACACGGTAATGGTTTCAGAATTATGTTGCAACATATAATGAGAGTGAATGAGAATCCACATTTGCATCAAGAATCAAATGGCTTTTTGTCCACGCTGCAGCATATGGATGCACAATTGATGATGTTTATCGCCAAATAATGAAGAAAATAGAATACAAACAACATAGAAAACAGGGTAAAAAGTACATTAAGAGATTTCTTCTGTAAAACAATTGTACCCGGTGTATCAACATCTACCACTCTTGTCTGTGGGCTCAAATGCATAGGCTTTGCAGCAGTCTTGGAATGCTGGCTCCTATGTGGTTTCCCAGAACTAGAAGCCAAACTTGCAGCTTCAGAGAAGGCTTTACTCAACTCCTCCAAATCCAAATCATCTTTGTCATCATCTTTGTCATCATCATTTTCATCATCCCACCAGCTTGTTTTGGAAACCGAAACAGGCGATGCATGAGGAACTTGTAGAGAGGCACTACACAATTCCTTTGCATCATCTGATTTCTGAACACGAAGAGCTCGCCAACTACATTTGTTACAAAAAAAAAACAACAGCATAAAATGAACAAAATCACATATTCATTTATACTTCATTGACAAAAGATTGAAAGAGAAAAATGATAAAGACCTAAGTGGACTGCCCCCGCATTTTGGCATTACACATCCGAAAACAAGAACACTACGCTCTTCAATCTTTAAGCCTTCACTTGAAATAGGAGCATAAACCTGGAATAAAAAGAATAAAAATATTTTCTATAAAAAGCTGAAGTTGAGAATGCTTCTGTTTCCAATGAAGCAAACAAAGGCTTGGCTTGAAGCTGACCATATTATTATGAAAAGGGGAAAGAGCTTTCTTATAGAGGTTGAAGCATTTTTCACTTAAAAAATTTCTATAAAATCACCTGAAAGTGTTTCCCCAAAAAAGACCAGTCAAGAATGTTCAACACTTTTTTCACCCAAAAACTCTTTCACTAGAACATCACCCATCAGGTGCTTATCTCAAAACACTTTTTCACTCCCAAAAACTGCTTTAAACAATGCCAAAAGCACTCCCAAACACATTATGCGTTCAAACACTGAGGATTAAATATGTTCTCCATAAATGAAGTTGTGTTGGGAATGTATTTATAGAAAGATTTTTGGTTGCAAACACTTCCCATAATATCACCTAAAGCTTTTTCTCTTCAAAAACACTCAGTCAAAAATTTCAAGAATTCCTTTACCTAAGAAAGGTTTATCGAAAAACCATCAATCAATGCTTCTTTCAAAAGTACTTTCTTATTTGAAAAAGCGCTTTTGACAATGGCAAAATCACTTCACTTCCAAACACATCATAAGTTCAAACAACATAATTTAAACAAATTCCAAACCTGAGAAACAAGACAGAGTTTACTTCCACATTCACCACACTCAAGCAAATTAGGATTTAAAGCTTCCACAGAAAAAGGCCAGTCCTATAAATAATTCAATAAGTCAAAACCAACCCTTAAAATTCCAAAATAAAATAAAATAACTAGTAAACACAGAAGAAAAAGAACTGAACTTCAAATACATACAGGAATTCCGCCGATTTTTGAAGTGTAATGATCGGATGGCTGACGATTATCGTCAGCCCAAGGTCCTGGCATGCCTAGAATAACTTTACACATAACTTTAATCTTCTACAATAATTTTGAATATGAAATCTCTTCAATATCACAGAAATTGAAAGTACTAGCTATTTTCTTCTTTGTCAGATTGAATACTTCCTGCTCCGATCGGCTAAGCCCGAGTCGGGGAGTCGCATTCTGGTTTTAGCTGAGCGGAGAGGAAAATTGGCGGCGGTGTATTTGGTTTAGGCAACATGAACGACGACGTTTTATGAATTTTTTCTTTTCCTGTTATAGCCACGTACGGGTTCGAATAATCCAAAACATATCATAACCCTGTATGGATAACCCTTTTTCATTAATTAAATAAATTATTAATTAATTGAAGATTAATAAGAACTAAACAATGTTGAGTGAATATAATTTCCCAGTAACAATCCACTTCATTTAGGAGAGAAAAAAAGAGACCTGGAAATGTCACTAAATTACAATTTCTATAGTGTTTATGCCTCAAGTTACAGCTTCCTGGGGCAGAAATTTACAAGGGGGAAGCGAAAAAAAACAAGATCACAAATTTCTACCACAAGATTTTCCATTATGTATCCCCCCATTGGCAACAATTTCCTCCTGGGGTTGTTCTTGGTGAAATTTGTTTAACAATGGATGATCTTCAAGAAAAGCTTTTTTTGTTTTTTTTTCTTGTTTCAGGGTTTATTGCTCAATTCCATTTCTTGGAGTTCTTCGAGCTTTTTTATTTTTGTTTTGCTGCCTGAAATGCATGCATTTTCTCCTTCTTCCGAGCTTCCTTCTCAGACTGTTTTGTTTAATAAGAGAAGAAGAAGGTAAGATTGGCACGAGAGAAAGTGTGGAATCATCTCAGTCTCATAATTTGAGGAACCAAAGAGACGGATTTACCTTTGACATCTTGGATTTGGCCTTGACTTTCGGAGACTTTCCTCGAGTTCTGCCTCGCGTTCAAGTTCCTTTGCCCGTGCATCAAGGTTCTTCTCTAGATGGTACTGTAAATTTTGAAATTTTTAAGTGAGTAACCACAAAGAATAAACCAAAAAAGACATGCAAAAAGAAATGAGGCAAGGCGAAAAGTACATTGTAATCGCCTGCATAATCTCGTAATGAGCATCTCTTTTGAAGGAATATCCAAACGATTAGTTGGTTCGTTCAAAAGGAGAAAAGTTTATGGTTTTACCATGAATTTGCAAAAAGCAAGACGAGCCTAAATGTAAAAGGAAGGAAAAGGTAGACTTTAACTCTTTAAGCTGAATAAAATGGTGGAAAAAGTAGACAGAAAGATGAACTATACATGAAAAAAGTATCAACAATGAAAGCAGTTATCAATATAAGATTGTAAGTGCAACATTTGTAGTGAAACTCCCATAAGAGTATGAAAGTTTGTTTTACATTCTCACCACCACTCAAAAGGGAAACCTTTCAGTCGAGCATGTCAGCTTTGAAATTACAACGGCCAAGTAGTCCCTTTATATCATCAATTCTCCAGTCCTCGGCAACTTCTGCTACTGTCTCAAGTACTGTTTTTTCCAAATCAAGCGCTTCGGCCTAAATTGAAAAGTCAATTATACTCGATCAGAGCTCCAAAGGTCAAATTAAGGTTAAAAGAAATTACTGGATTCAATAAAAGAAGCATGGCAATGATGAAAGCAACAAACCTGATTCTGCTCAAAATAGTTTGGTAGGACATTATGCTCCCCGAGCAGAACTTCACCTCCTTGTGGCTTCTCTATACCCATTATCATTTTCAGCAAAGTACTTTTGCCACAACCATTTGGGCCTATAATGGCAATTTTCTCACCCCTTTCGATTGTAAGATTTGCCCTATTAAACAGTAGCTGCCATGCAAAGCAAAAAATGTCGGAACAAAAATGTCTTGGTAACAGTA
>CP135532.1:734040-746847 GCA_032402905.1 Khaya senegalensis | reverse complement strand
GATGATTTGGTTGTTTGATGTGGAGTGATGTAAGCTAATAAAATGTTGGACCTAGTTTGATTTGATATTACTCATACATATCCAAACGATTTGATAAATGGCTCATTGGGATAGGTGTAGACCAAAGGTCTATTTCTCCTCGTACTGCTTCAGAAAAAAAATGATTAGAAGTTATGTTATTCAAGAATTGGAATGTCAAATAGATCTATAAATTATTCATATTTATATGTAAAGAAATCTGGTTGCTAACTGCGGAAAGAGGCGCTAGAAATGGAAGCTTCTGATTTTGCTCGACTGTTCACACTATTCCCGTGGGCACTAAGTAGCATCTGAAGGTCCAATATCACCTTGTGGCTAGCTTGGTGCACTAGTAGTAGTAGGATGCTGTGTTTAAGGTCACTTCAAACTTAGGGTTCTGGGTGCTTTAAATGTCGGACTTGTGCTAAGATTTGGAATTTAAGTTGAAGCTGGAGCTGAGTAATAAGTAAGACATTTTCTGTTAGGTGAAATGTCCATGTCACCTCGTGAAATCCTCAACTTGATTTCGTCTTTAGTATGAATTCTAATACTTTCTAGATTGCTAAAGAAGGATTTTGAACCAAAAATTTTTGAGGTTGAATATGGAATAAAAGTTAAGATCATACTACTGGAAAAGCTGCCTTATGATCTCCAACCAGAGATTTCTAGGATAAAGAGAAAATGAAATACATATTTATAAAGTTTGCAGGATTCAGATTAAAACACCAGATTGAGGGCAATTTAAGTGATATTTAATTGTGTGTCGGTCTATTTCGGTGGCAATTGCATAAAAGAATTGATTAAATTCATGTATGTTCTTCTTTGGAACTCAAATAGTACCATTCAATATTTGATAATTTGTAATTTTGGTTTCATGAGATTATGCAAAGGCATGATATATGGTGAGTTATTGCTGTTGCATGCATAAGCTTGGAGTAGAATTCATTTTTTTCTCTCTCTCTTAATCAGTTTGTGTGATCTGGTGTAGTTACTTACTAAAGTGTTTTAACCTGAGGACTAAAAGTTTACTTTAAATGCCAATTTTGCAGCTTCAGTATTGGAATCTGGAAATTTTCATGCTCCTTCTGATGAAGCTCTAATTTTAAAGGTACCTGACAATTTTCTTTTTGTTATTTTAACTTGGTGTGTGGAAGTGTGCTGATAAGACGGTTTTTCCTTTTCTTTGATCATCTTGGCATCTTCTTTTGCTTGACGTTACCGTGAATAGAGTTCCAAGGCCTAAAAAACTGAGTTCAGATTGTTGCTCATCAAAGACAGCTTTATGCATGTATCTTACTATATATGTTAATAATATTGCAGAATAAGTCACAAGAGATTGAACCATATTTAAGTGGACGCTGTATATATCTTGTTGGTCAGTTTCTTTGTCTAAGTCCTTTTATTTATTGAGACAGGAGAAAATATAATTACTCAAGTATTTAAAACTATGTAATTTTTGGAATGCAGGAATGATGGGCTCTGGAAAAACAACTGTGGGCAAGGTTCTGTCAGGAGTACTTGGTTATTCATTTTTTGACAGGTTTGCTCTGCATTTGTTTCATCACTTATGGGTTTTTCTAGGTAAAATACTTATTATTTAAATGAAATATGGTGCAACGGGTAAAGCATAAAAGAATGTGCTTTGGACAGAAAGCTACTAAATATATGGTCTTGTTCCTTGTTTTCCCCAATGTTCGAATTGAAATTTCACTGTGGGGAATTCAAAGACCAAGTCATATCCAAGAACCTCGGGATAATTCATGAAATGAACAGTTGCAATTTTCTACAAGTGCACACCACGCAAACGATCTCATTTACTTTTGGGACATTCTCTCTCTCTCTCTCTCTCTGTTGGATACTGGGGACTTTAACCAGTGGAAGTGGTTCTGCGACCTGCATGTCTATTTGTTACCTTGCTGCTGTTGACTTTATAAGCTCATTTGTTTGTGGTTAAATATTAATTGGATTGTATGAATTTGTGGTTCCTTCAGTGACACCTTGGTGGAACAGTCTGTGGATGAAACATCTGTGACTGAAATCTTTAAGCTTTATGGAGAGGGTTTTTTCAGACAGAAGGAGGTTAGTTAGGAATAGAAAGCACTCTCTCTCTCTTTCTATGTGAGTGTGTGCATGCACTAGTTTTTCAATTTCTTGTTTTGAGCAGTGCTGCCTGGAATTCTCTTTATTCTGAAACTCTTTTGGGGAGAAGTTATAATTTCTCATTAATCTAAATTTTCATTGCCTTTCATTCTAAGTTAATTATGGTTATTCTCCTTCTGCTAGTCTGAGGTTCTACAGAAGCTATCTTCAATGCATCGACTTGTTGTTTCTACTGGTGGAGGTGTTGTTACGCAGCCAATCAACAGGTATAAACAAATGCAATAACAATTAAGTTTTCTTACTGTTACAGTCCCTGGTTGGATTCTGTTTATTTCTGCAATTTCAACTTAAATGCATTATGATGTTCGTCAGGAGGTATATGCAGAAGGGGATTAGTGTCTGGTTAGATGTACCTTTAGAAGCCTTGGCACAGAGAATTGCAGCTGTCGGAACTGATTCTCGCCCCCTTTTGCATCATTCTGAATCTGGCGATGCATACACAAAGGCAATCTTTTTGTTATAATTGTCTCTTGCATCTTGATTTGATTTGCTATTATGGCGATCATTGTTAACTAGAATCTTTATTTCTGGCGTGTTTTTGATCCTTTGACATTCCTGCAGGCTTTCAATCGTCTGTCTACCCTTTGGGAAGAAAGAGGTGAAGCATATGCGAATGCAAATGCTAGAGTTTCTTTGGAAAGTAAGTATGCCTCAGCCTTTTGGTTAAATTTTCTGTTTAATCAGCATCTATATGTTTTTGAAGGTGAAATGATTTTATGTTGTACTTTAAATTACTGAGATTTAATGCCGTGCACATGACATCATTTACGTTTTCCATGGGATGTATTTGCCTTGGAAAGTTCTGAAGATGTAATTCTTTGTGCAGATATTGCAGCCAAACTGGGTCACAAAGACATATCTAGTCTTACACCTGTTACTATCGCAATTGAGGTCTTCTCTCGCTCTCTCTCTCTCTCCTACATTTTTGGTGCTTTTATGAGCCCTCCTTGATCTATCTTCTCTATTTCATTTCACCCTTTTGACCTTGTTAACTTCTTAAGTAGCATATTGCTCAGCTTACTGGAATTTCTATCATGCCAGGCACTTGAACAAATTGAGAGCATTTTAAAGGAAGAGGACGGCATGGCAATTGCCGGATATTAATTTATCAAAGCTTCAATTCTGGTATTTTCACAATTTTCTTCATCATATTTAGGCATGTAACATATGTAGGCGTTCCTAGTTCTAGCAGCAGACGTTGCTCATATTATTCTTTCGTTCATGTTAGTAGGGTTGGCAGGTACTAGTATATATACCAATGAAGATGTAGTTGTATATATCAGTTGGTATAATGCATACTAGCACAACCCTCGTGTATTGGGTTGCACGTGTAGACGAGATTGTATGTCACGCGTGTATTCTGATAACATGTATAAGATGGCATTGTGCTTCACCTGTTAGTGTTTATGTTTTCTTTTTGCAAACTGTCCGGACAAGCCAGATCTCCAGTTTAGGCTTCTTGGAGCGGAAAATGTTTTCGGCTGATGGATTTTTTTTCTTTTTTTAAATTTTAGCTAATTGGACATGTTCTTATATTTGCTTAATTGTTACTTGTAATTGGCATGCATTTCAATTATATTTTAAATGTTGAAGTAAATTACCAATTTGTACAGCTTTTACCGCTAATATTCTTGCCGATTTCTCTAACTGTTAACAAAGGAAATAAGTTCTTTTCTAAGAAGATTTTTTCTGATATATTGTAGAAATGAAACCTAAACTCTTTCAATCTAATGATCAGAATTTGGACTGTAGACCTCTTGCACGTTTTATATAATATTTTTAATATAAATTATCTACAATATGAATTATCCATCAATTAAATGATAGACTTCTATAAAATTTAAAATGTATCTTGGCTACAATTATTGCTAAATCTTTAAAATGAAAAATTTTAAATAATTAAAATAAAATTTAAAATTAATAAAATTATTATTATACAAATTTTTTTTTTAAAAAAAATGTAACAGTATTATAATCAAACCCATTTTTGTAACATTTAAAGGGAATATTTATAGAAACATAACATTTGGATATGACAAATAGAAAATGTGGGTGTAACAGCTATCATTGTAACAAAATATTTTCCATAAACACATTATCTCATTAAAAACAATTTGAATACAGGCAGAGATAAATTATTTGAACCTATACAGGCCGTCGTCCAAAAGTGCCAATTACACCCACACCCACCCACCTACACACCGAGTACATCGGCAAGGAAAGCATTAATGTACATACAGAACAAGCACAGAAGAAGGAGTTTAGTACTTTTGCTTTCAACTTATTACTGGCGTTGAGCAATTCACCTGATCTGAAACCGGAGCAGCTTTGTTCAGAACCTCCGAAACATTGCAGTAGCCACCGAGTGAAAGACAGCTTAATGCTCAGCTTATTTTCGTTTCTTCTCGCTAAATATTGAAATATAGTATTAGACAGGGCTCTAACAATATTCGAGGAAATAAATGTGATTACAAACTTGGATATCAGTATCAAGTTAAGGGAAGTGGTTAGCAATTTCTCTAACCAAACACAATTTAAAGGAAAAAAAAAAATTTGAGAAAGTTAACCAACCCGAAATCTGATTAAAATATCAAATTTGACTCATTACCTGAAAAAAGGTACCCAATATTCATGATTGTTAACAATATATCAATATCCAGTATTCAAGTAAATTGGACTTGAATAAATGTCCCCCACAAAATACTACATAATGTTAAAACATTTCATGATAATGCTATAAAGACGAAGTTACCACATAAAAAGTCCGACTTCATGGATTTTGTAACATAGGTGTTCTCTCCACATATAATAGGGAAGCAATGAAAGTGTATCATGGCAGTGTGCATAAAGATGCTAGATATTTCTCAAATCCAATATTAGAAAATCTCATTATATTTCCGTAGAACTCAAAAATTAAAGATTAAAGCATGTTCCACTCATCCCTTGGCCAAAACTATGAATAAAAGTGAGACCAAATAATGCTGTCCTAATGGAGAACAATCAAATTAAGCAGGTTAATGGTATTGGAAATACTGATCCAAAATTATTATCTTTTGTCATTAATAATTCCTATTGTTGTGAAACCAGTAGCCAATGAAAACATACCTGAAGTGTTTTTATTTTGATGACACAAAAATTCTTTGGCGCCTGAACTAGGTTGGAAATTGGGGACTACTACCAGACATTATAGCCTTTGGGGTTTATGAAGCACATTGGGAATTGAACCACTTAACACTAAAAATTCATGATTTGCATGATGTAGTATGGTCTAACCCAAATGCCTAATTAATAAGATAGCAGTATTTGAACAGCATTTTTTGGCAAAAGCTAAAACAAAGAAGTAAAACTCGCAAACAGTGAACAATGGCAAGCATACAATCAGGAAACAAAGCAAGAAATCTAAATGATCATTACTGATTAAGCATAAGCTAATAATAGAATACACTTTACATCTTGAAAGAAACATAAAACTCAAGTTAAAACTCTAAAGGCGGTAGAATGCATGTACTGTTCAATCATGCTCAATAAATACTAGCAGAAACATTACAAAAATAAAATTAAACTTATAATTATCATCATATAGCTTGTTTTCTGATTTCAAATGTAACACTGCATGCGGAACACAAATTCGTACGTTTTGTAAGCTACAAATCTATAGATATTATTTAGCAACCAATTTTTACATTCTTAATTAGTTCAATCACCTCAAAAGTATCTCACCTTCCAAGCCTAACAACAAATTAGCATGAAATGGAAACACACCAATCCGCAATTAGACACCACACAAACACAAAGTTGAATAGAACAACAAAATGCAAGAAAAAACCAACAACAAAGAAGCACGCCCATACCTATAAATCCTCGAAACTCTCACAATGTCACTGCCACACAATTCACTATCGATGAACCATTAGGAACCGATAGAACCAAACCCGACCACTCAATCTTCCCCCATAACTCTCCATCCCCACCCTTTTCCACCTCAATCTCCGCACACCAAATCCCCATTTCCTTCGCATGCCTTTCACTTCCTTCCCACACCACCACCAACTTCCCTCCCAAATTTGCCATTGTCGCTCCACACAAAAACTTTGGCAAACCCTTCTCGACGCCTCTTAGCTCTTTCCATTCCCCTCTTTTTGCATCAAATCCTCTAATTTTCCCCAAATAATCATAACAATACAAAACTCCATTCACAACACATCCTCTTCCTCGCCACCCCATATCAATTTCACTCTCTACGCTCTCCCAACTCAATTTTCCCGGATCAAATTTAACCCCGCCACGGTCCCCCATTGCATATAATTTATCATCTATAACTGCACTCGCGTGTATCCATTTCTCACGATAATCTATCTCGCTACAAACCGGGCTCCAAGATTCAGTATTTATATCAAAAACCTCCGCCCAATTCCTCGCTCTCGCCCAGGTGTCAACCAAACAGCCTCCGATGATATAAATTTTGCTACCAATCACGCCGGCGGCCGAAAATTCCCGACCGACACGCATGTTGGGCGCTTTCTCCCACGTGTGGAACCTACAGTCCAGAACCCACACGTGTTGGGACGGGATGTCGTTGACTGAGCCACCCAGGACGTAAATCTTGGGACCCACGGCGGCGAATGCGGAGCCGACGAGCAGGGGAGAAGGGAGGGGCGGGATGGGGGTGAAAATGTAATTTTGTTGAGTGCGTGGGGTTTGGTTGAGTGTGAAGAACAGCAGGGAAGTGTTGGTGGGAACGCGGAGGCAGAGGTAGAGGAAGTGTTGAGTGGAGTTGAGTAGAGAGCGCGTGGCGTAGAGGAGAGCGGAGGAGGAGGTGAGAAGAGAACGGATTGGTTTGGATACCGAGGAGAGAATTGGGTGATGGGAACGGGGAATTCGAGCTAGACAGTTTAAGGCGACGTCGTTTGGAAGTGATGGGATTAAGATTTGGGGTTCTGAATGAGAGGCTGAAGAACTGTCGGCTGCGGCAGCGGACATGGTGGTGGTTGGGATAAGTAGTTGGTTTTCGCTGGTAGGAGTTGGAAGTTGCTATGAGTTTCTGGTTTTTATGTCTGGTTTTTTTTTTTTTTTTCCTCAATCTTCTGGGCTTGACCCATGGCCAAACACTAAATTAACTTCTTTCATTTACTAAATACACTCAGAGGATACATGGAATTTTTGTGCACAAAAAATGTTTTAAACCATATATACTCTTTCTTAAATTTAAGAAATATAATTTTTAAAAAAAATTAAAATTAATATCTCTTAACTAACATAATTTATAAATAATAAAATATAATTTTCTATTAATATTGTTTAAGTCATCAAGTTATAAACAAAATAAATTCACAAATTATATGTTTAATTAATGAAAATTATACCATTACTTGAGATAAAAATTAGGATAATAAAATGTTAAGTATTACCCGTAAAGAATAATATTAGACTTTTATTTTTGTATTCTAATTTTTATCTCAAGTAATGATATAATTTTCATTTATTGTACAATAAATTAAGATAATTAGTTACTTTTTAAATTATAAAATTAATTATTGAATTAACAAAAGTTATATCACCGCTTGGTATAAGAATTGGGGATGCCTAGTGTCACACTACCAGTATTGCATTACCATGAAACTAAAGTTGACTTAAATAATTTATAATATAGGTCTACCTTTGTACTCTTTAAAAAACAAAATAAAAACAAAAAAAAAAGAACAATAATATATTTTATAAAAAGTGGTTTAAATTATCACACAAGTTATATGGGATAAAAGATGGTAGAAGGATTGATTCAATCAAGTTTGACTCTTAAACACTGAAGTTCAGTCCAAGACGAAAGTGTTAAAACTTGTCATAGGTTCAGACTCTGAATCAGCTCACGAACCCACAAAATTTTCTATTATTTAATTATTTTTTAAAAAATTTTAAGAAAAATTTATTAGAAAGTATTGGTCATTTTGAGCTAAGTTGAGCATTTTCTTTTTTACAAATGTTCAATTCTCGAGCTCATGTGAGCCCAATTTTTATGGGGCTAGCCGATTTGCTGCTCCTATGTGAGATCATTCTTAATCTAATATTAGCATCATTAAGTTATAAATAAAACAAATAAAATCACTACAAAGATGAGAAATTGAGAATGACCTCAAGAACTTTAATTGAATAGTATTAGGGATACAAACTATTTATATTAAATAAAATAAATAATGTAGTATGATAGTATTTGTTGGATGAAAATACATAATTAACATAATTAATAAAAAAAATTTGTGAACCATGTGATACTCATAAAACAATGTCATATTAATTTTTATAGATATAACTTTCAAGTTTTGGGGTTTGGTATAATTTCAAGAACTTTTGTGACTATACCTTTTATAAATATAATTTTGAACAAAATTTTATGTATTGTTTGATTGTCATAAATATTTTTTAATAAAAATTTTATAATTATCTTAATATACACATTTTTTAAGACAATGACACGAAAGAATGAAGTAAAATTTTTAAAATCAAATAAGAGTGTTTTAAATAATTTAATTTTAAAAAAAAAAAATTCAAAAAAATTTGTTTTCAAAAATCTAAAATTTAAATTTTTATATGTAAAAGTAAAATAACTTTTATAATTTTTTAAAAATTTTTCATAACAAATAATTAAATGATACAAAAATTTGAAAAAGAACTTTTGACATTAAAATAAATAAATTTGACCAATAGACAAGTCAAACCAAAAGGGCACTTACTCTTTTGGGAAAAAAAAAATCATATGCTCCATAAAAATCGGAAAAATGTACCAATACAAATTAGACAAATGACAAATACTGTACAATTGAAAAATCACAAATTTGGATATATGTCAGTTGAATCTTTTGTTTACTCAAATGTTGGTATAATTGCCAACGTTCTTAATAATAATTTTTTAAACTTATTTTATGTATTATATGAGATTATTCAAAAATTATTATCAATATTATTTTAATTTATGATAACGTCAGCAAATCTCAATTAACTTAAATATCGGTGTAACGACCAATATTCTCAAATATAATTTTTTTTACTTATTTACAAATTATCTAACAACATCTTGAAATTGTTATTAATATCATCTTGATTCAAAATCATCGTCAAATTATAAATAAGGTTTGAATTATCTTCACATTGTTTTATATAAAAGAAAAAGAATATTGAAAGCATAGTGGTATGTTGTACTTTTGTACATAATATTGAGGTGCTTAATTGCTTGGTAGGTTCCCATATGCAATCTTTATCTTCCTCCCCTGAAAACAAAGAACCAAAATTCTTTTGTGTGCACCCTCACAACAATAAATGTAGGAAACAATTTTACTTCCCTCTGATTTTGTATTTGTATTGAGATGAGGGTCACCAAAATTGTCTCTCCTGCCAAATCCATTGAATTTCATAAAATTGGTTAAAATTAATTGAACTAGCTAACTCTTTAACATTTTGTTCTACCTCCATATCTTCCTTCACACAGGTTACCGATATTTTTTTAATTCTTTTTTAATTAATATATAACAATTTTAAAATGACACAAAATTTAAAACTTCAAACAAAAATTATCGATAACTTCAAAAAAATTAAATAAAAAATAATAGAAATTGTGTGTATTATATTTACTTTGAATTTACTATTTGTAATAGAAATATTATTTTGAACCGATGAATTATTAATTAATTTTTTATAATACACATATTTTATGTGTATCATTAGCAATATTAATTATTTTTTTAAAAAAATTATTAAAAAAAATACGAGTAATTTAATTACATAACTCAATTAACTTTTCTCTTAAAAAGAAATAATATTTATTATATATCACACAAAAGCAAGAAACATATGTAATTTAATTACATAACCTAATTAAATTTTCTTTTAAAAAGAAAAAAATTTATTACATAATTATTAGAACATAAAAACACTAAAATTATTAATTTTAGTAATCATCTTCCTTTACGAGGACATATCACGACAACTTTTGTGTGTGTATAACGGCCGTTCGAATGAAAACGCATGATACCACCCAATCTTAACTCTGATAATAACCTTTCAAGATCCCTAAATTCTTAAATGTTTACCGTAAAAGCAAATATTTTCTATTTTTCAACAATTAAACCCCTAATTGTCTTAAAATAATTAAACAACTGTGTTTTCATTGGTTAAAATATGCAACCACTTGGAGTCAAATGTTATTTAAATTTTAAGTGAGACCACATTCATAATTAACTTGATAAGATTTTTAATTATTAATTAAATAATAAAAATTTATTATTAATGACATCATCTATGTCAATTATATATTTATTTAAAATAATAAATTTTATTTACTTATTTTATTAATTAAATAATTTTGTTATATTAATTATAATAATCTAACAAAATTATTTCAAAAATTTATATATATATATATATATATACATATACATACCCTGTATTTGCTCGCCAAATTCACTGTCAAATGTCTATGGTCTCATTACTCGTAACGCTTGCCTCTCTCATTCATGCAAACCGCCTTTGTTTTCCTTTCTCTCTGCGCGTGAAACTATCTTCTGGATCTTACCCGATTCTAAATTCTTTGTTTTCTTTCCTCTACAATCCAAAAAAATGGAGTTGGGTTTGATCCCGAAGGATAAAACTTGGTGGGTTTTTACTCTGCCTGCGTTTCTAAGTTCAGAAAATCTTCTCGATGCCTATGTTTTGTTTACTCTCTCTGTTGGCTTCTTGTCGGTTCTTGTCTTCACTTGGGCTTTTTCCAGTGGCGGAATTGCATGGAAAGACGGGAGAAACCGACGTGGTTCTGTTTCGATTCCTGGTCCAAGGGGTCTCCCCATTTTTGGCAGCTTGTTCACTCTGAGCCGTGGCTTGGCTCATCGATCTCTCGCTGCCATGGCTTGGAGCCGAGGGGACACTCAGCTTATGGCTTTCAGCCTCGGCGGGTCAACTCCCGTCGTCATCGCTTCTGACCCTCATACTGCACGCGAAATCTTGACCTCGCCTCACTTCGCTGACCGTCCGATCAAGCAGTCCGCTAAAAGCCTCATGTTCGGCCGAGCTATCGGTTTCGCGCCAAACGGTACGTACTGGCGACTTTTGCGACGAATCGCTTCGTCTCACCTTTTCTCTCCCAGGCGCATTTCCGCCCACGAAACCGGCCGCCAGCTTGACTGCGCCACCATGCTGAAAAACATAGCAGAAGAACAAAAACGCAACGGTTATGTCCTTTTAAGGAAACATCTTCAGTTCGCCGCTTTGAACAACATAATAGCAAGCGTTTTCGGCAAACGATACGACGTCGTCCTCGACAGCCAACAGCTTGAAGAGCTTAAATACATGGTTACAGAAGGTTTCGAGCTCTTGGGTGCTTTCAACTTTTCTGATTATTTGCCATGGATGAGTTTCTTTTACGACCCGTTTCGTATAAACGAACGTTGCCAGAAACTTGTACCCCGCGTCCGGAAATTCGTTCGAGACATCATCGAAGAACACAGACTAAGAGGGTCGAAGAAAATGTTTGATAATGCTGATTTTGTCGATGTTTTGCTGTCTTTAGACGGTGAGGAAAAGCTCCAAGAAGATGACATGATAGCTGTCTTATGGGTATGTGGTATTTTCGTCGTTGTGTTTTTCATTTTTGTCCGAACGTGTGTTCATTATTAAATGATTATTGAGTTAACTCACTGAGTTATGTTTTTGTTTTTGCAGGAAATGATTTTCAGAGGAACTGATACTACAGCTCTGTTAACTGAGTGGATCATGGCCGAGTTAGTGCTGAACCCAGGAGTACAGACCAAACTGCACGTCGAGCTTGAATCTGTTTCGCAAAACAGCACCGTCACAGACGCTGACGTGGCAAAATTACCCTACTTACGGGCGGTTGTCAAAGAGACTCTGCGGGTCCACCCCCCCGGCCCACTCCTATCATGGGCCCGTCTTTCCACGTCGGACGTCCAGTTGAGCAACGGAATGCTTATCCCAGCCAAGACCACGGCGATGGTCAACATGTGGGCGATCACTCACGACCCTCGCGTGTGGGAGGATTCGCACGTGTTCAAACCAGAGAGATTCCTGGCCGCCGACGTCGACGTTCGGGGCAGCGACCTCCGGCTTGCACCGTTCGGTGCCGGCCGTAGGGTTTGTCCGGGAAAGAACTTGGGGATGGCCACAGTGAGCCTCTGGGTGGCTCAATTGGTGCGCCGTTTCAAGTGGGTTGAAGACGCGGCGGCCAACCAACCGGTTGATCTAAGCGAGGTGTTGAAGCTTTCTTGTGAAATGAAGAATCCACTGCGTGCTGTAGCGGTGGAAAGGATGAAGTAACGGACTTGTTTCAGTTGTTATTACAATGATTGGGTTTAGGGTTTTTCTCCTTAAAACAATATATTGTACATCAACTTATTACAATTACAGTGGGTTGTCTGTTAAGAAATCTGATTTACTTAAAGAATAATTAATTATTAATGATGAAATTAAGATTAGGGTTTGTGGGTGTCCTTAATTGCTGTTGATTTGGGTATGTCGGTCCCTAATTTTGGACTTGGTGGTCTTGTAATATACCTTATTTTGCATGATAATAAAACTTATATTGGAAATAATACATTATAAAATCAGCAATTATGTGATTAAATCCTATAT
>CP135532.1:685947-733540 GCA_032402905.1 Khaya senegalensis | reverse complement strand
ATAATATTTTATAATTTTAAGAGTATGTTTAAAATTTTATTTTTAGGTATTTTACAAAGAAACGCTCATATATTAATGTCATGGGCCCTAAGTTTCATATACATGGTTGGTCTCGGTCCCCCTTCCTTTGTCTGCAATTAATACTGAAGGTTTAATTTAGTAGTGTTGTGCTGGGACTTGCAAAATAAAATTATTAGTGATTAAATATAAGTATAATAATTATTACAAGTAATTGTGCTTATCTTTAAAAAGGACATAAATTATAATATTTAGTAAACACTAACTTTTACGCGGAGTTAAATCCTTACCACTAACTCTTACTTACACTATACGTGTAATAATTTCATCCCACAAGCAGTCTTATTTCAAAATCATACCACCTCAATCCTAAAACATATTCTAAGCTTTGAATCATAATTCCTCGGAACAAACCTAACCATATTTACACAGCTAAGTAGCATAACTGCCTCATCTCTGAACACCAACAAAAATATCCGAAGTTGCAATGTGCAATTTCATTTTTTCCAATCTTCTTGAGCTAAAAGTTGGTACTCAGTGATTTCTAAGTGTTTACTATTTATTGGAACACAGAAATCTGAAGGTAACAGCTAACTAATCTATCTTGAACACCGGTAGGTAAAATATTTAAATCAATGCACTATCATATGGCCCTCTACAACAAAGAAAAAGCTATAACTAATAGCTTTCTCCGACAATGTTACTATCTGATGCATAACTAAATACATAGGGCAGCTTCCTTGCTTCACCTAACAGGAACCTCTGAATCTATGTTTTATTGGCTAATGTAATGTCTTATGTTCATTGCCAATACCTTCTGCACAAATTACTTATCATTACCGATCTTCATACTCATCTGGACCACCATTTCTCTCACAACAGTTTTCTCTGACTTCTACTTTGTTTTCAATGATAGCCTTCCTTCTGTACATGATATGATAAAAATAATAACTAGCATTCCCACGTCAATTGATGGCAACAAAATCACTAAGTATGAGAATCAATTCACATAAGCATTAGACAAAAATGAGAAAAGAAAGCAAACAGATAAAAAAAAAAAAAGGGTTCAACATTAGCATTCTTTGTAAGATTCAAAATCAACAGTTTCTAATCATTTTTTTTTTCATCAACACTGTATAATTCAGCGATACTTAACAAATAAAAGTAGTTACAAACCTAACTTTTCCGTCTAAACCCATATTCTCATAAGAGACAGCTGCAAGACAAGCAAAATCAGTAAAAATACAACAAAAAATCTCATCAGAATTCTGAAATTTAACTTTCCAAAACTTCAAGAAGTCCAATCAAAGAACTAAGAGATTTGTCAAACTAAATATGTTAGTTGATTAAAAAGAGAAATAAACATACTTTGCCTACAGCGAATTACCAATTACATGCCTGGAACAACAACAACAAATGACAAAAGCAAAGAACTCATTCTGGCACCACAACCTAGTAGATTCCTGGCATCTCGTAGTCTAACAACCATACCATAAAAATCCCACAAATGTCCTGACTGAACTGTGAAAAAAAGAAAAAGACATCTCTACAAAAGAAAAGTTTAATATTTCTCACTCTCACCATGATGCTAGTATGTACAAATCTACTTCTTAGCACGATTAGCAAGGTAGTTAAGCGCCATCCTTGAAAATTGGGTGAGGGTGAAAAACATTTGCAAGATTGCACGACCCTTCATGATTCCTTCCCTCATGCTTCTTGCATTTCTAGCCACCACAGGTCCTCCTGCATCAGTTTTCTGGCTGGCTACCACCTGTACTGAAGCTAATAAAGTAAAGATAGGGTAAAATTCATCATTCAAAATCCATCTCAAAACTCACAGCAAAGTGTTCTAATCGCAAATGCAATGAACCTGGTGGAGTCATGTTAGTAAACTTCCGCAATCTCTCCTCAGCTAAGCGAACAGCTCTAGTAGAGCTCCTCACACCTTGGGTTATCTCCTGACTGCACGAAAAAAACACGAGTCTGATTCTATTTACAAGTCGGGCAAGAAATGATTTGCATACAAGTATAAAAGTTTACAGTTCTAACCCCAAATCACTAAGCTCCATTGTTAAATCGCTGATCTCCATGCCTGATAACCGAACAGCAGCCATGGTCTCAGGAAGCTCTTCCCTTGTGACATCCATTAACTTCTGTAGTGACTCTGCCGCTCTTTTGAAAGCCTAGATTTGGAAAATAAAGAACTAAATACATTAACCCAATCAAAAATAGCAAAAAATCCTAATCTTGCCTTGTACATATCGAAAATTACAAACCAGAAGAGTTGGTATTGCAGAAAAAAAAAGCCAAGTTGCTGAAACTGCTGCCTGGAAAGAATCAAGAATCAATTGACACGATATGTTAGCAAAAATAATTTTCTCAGAACAACATAATGAATATTCATTAGCGAGCTAATAAAATATCTAAGCTTGCAAAAAATAAGAACAAAAATCAAGCAGTTTTACGATAATCTACAGAACGCATTACGATTTCGAAGCAAAATTAGAGATAATTGAAAAGAGAGAGAGAGAGAAAATCATTAATCACCGCGCAAGCAATGACATTGAGCATGAGGATGTGGCGGTGAGTGAGATTCCAGTTCGAAAGCTGGAGAGAAAAGGAGGAGGGTGATCCGACGGAAGACGTGTAATGAGACGAAACCGACGGCTCCGATGACGACGCATATTCTGATTGTACGGACAGCGGTACTGCCCGTCGAAATCGAAGCGGGATACTTAGATCGTACAGGGGACGCAGAACCGAGCAGTCACGGCGTCCGGGGAAGCCGAACTCACTGTAATTGGGATTGATTGCAGGGATTGATACTTGCAACTTCGCTGCACCGAGCATTTTTTCCTCCCGTCTCCAGAGAGAGAGAGAGAGAGAGATACCCGACGACAACCGGTCTTGTGTCGTTTTCTACGCTGGACCTGATAAAAGAGCTTGGGCCTTTTGGGCCTGACAAAAAGTTTTCGGCTCCTTGACTCTTGCTCTTGTGCAATTACTAGTGACTGTTTTTTAGGTGTTAATTGGTATTACTTGCATATAAAAATACAAGATAATTATTATACAAATAGTTAAATTCATGGAAAGAGAAATTCATATCTACTTTTCCTTTGCCATTAACATCTCATATTTACAGAATAAAGCCCTCTACAAAACTTCTTAATCTTCTGCCCCACTGACAGTTTTCCCAGCACCCTTATACACAGACCTATAATCATACAAATTCTAATTGCAGAATTTCAATTAAATTTTATCCTTAACTACCTTTTTTCTTTTATTCTTTTTTTCTTTACTGCATCATTTCTTGAATGCAGGGTTCAAGCTTAAACCGCAACCATTCATCAGCTGCCAACCAGCTTGGTGAACCCAGGAATGCGGTATTGTCAGGAAGAAAAATGAAATGGGAACGTAGTTTTAAGCGGTTTTCTCGCTAATCTTGACGACTTCCAAGACTGTGGCGTTGCAAAAGAAACATCTCACACAATTTAGAAGATGCCGGCTTATGCAGCCATGACAAGACGTGTGGGAACATGGAACGAACTGTGCATCAGCTTTGCTTGCATAACAGATGCAGCACATGCCATCATCATCTGTTTCTCCCCCAAATCTTGACCTCTCAATTTCTTGTGTCTCAATCTGGCAAAGAACAAGGCTCAAGAAACATTCTAACCGTCCAAGTTTACCAAGATAAGCATCTCCTCGGAAAGATCCGGCCTGGTAAGATTATGGTAAAAGCAAAAATGGTGAATTCTGGAGAAATTTGAATTCTAATAAGTTGAAATACACAGAACAATAGTTTCTTTAATCCCATGTAAGCTTTTCTAAGTTACAATTAAACAACAAAAATAAAAAACAAAAAATTGAAGAGAGCTTTTGACATTAAAAAGCTCTTTTGGTCAGTAGTGAAACTATACTAAACAGGCACTCAGGCACATTAATGAACATCTATGAAATTCAAGCACAATGCACAGACATTCTCAGAAAGAAAGTGATTAAAAAAGACTAATACTAACCCAGTTGTATTCTAGCAAGTACTGGAATCCGTAATGAATGGTATTGGGGCAGTCCATGCTTGAAAACACACTAACAACATCATTCTGCCCACTGCATTCTGAATCTGCACTAGCATCCAACAAATTCAAGATGATCCCGACAAGAGGAGCTAATATCATGCCTCGGTTTACTTTCTCTAAAGATGGGCCATGTCGTCTTAGTGACCTAAAAAACCACTCACCATAAGGCATAAAATAAGAAATGGATACACCAGAGCTATTGGTTAGAAAATTAACAATCAATCAACAAGTCAAGCCAACTATCATCACCCTTTTTGCACCACACATTGACAGTAATTTTAACAAGAACCATAAAATTCAATTGGGAGAGAAAAATAATTCACTCGCAACAGAACTTACAAGTCAAAAAACTCAGCATCAGCTGCTGAAGTTACATGGTTTAGAATAAAAACTATCAACTCAGTTAGCCTTCGGAGGTTTGTATCAGATCCTGATAGGAATGCTTGAGGGATCTCATGGGTACAGAACTCCAAAACCATAGCAAGATTGCATGAGAGATCAAAGATGACACAGCATTTCCTTTGCTGAAAGTCGGAAACCTGCAATAGAATGTTTGATAACAGTTAACCGAAAAATCAAGAAGAAAAGGGAAAGACTAGGACGATTTATGGAAAACCAAAAAATATAAATTTTCATTGTCCTGAAACACATTATTTAATTGATTGCTCTACAATTTATTCTCTCAAGGCAGAGACTAAACATACCTGGTATTTTTCTTGCATGTCTCGGATAGAAATTGAGAATTCTGTCATTGTCCAGCTAAGATTGTTAAATAACCGATTGAGAAAAGCAGAGAATAGCCCCTTGTCATTAATACAAGCTTCACGAAGCACTCTCTGTATGTAAGAGAGAACATCACATATTGATGTCCAGAAGTTAGAATGAACACAGAGATGAAAACAAGCAATAAAAATAGTCCATTATTAACCTGGAAAATAACTGATGATGATGATGATGATGATGATTCGCCATGCTTTGATGAACAAAAGCCATGACCCATGCATAACCGCAAAAGAATATTAGTTACTGGAATCCAGGATCGGTTATCAAATGCTGAAAGTAACGCTGTTGGCAATCTAAGAGTGGCTGCCTCATTGCTCTCAAAAGCAGCCAAATATTCTTTATACTGAACTAGGACTGATATAGATTGCAGAAGAAGGTCCCTCAGATCTGCACTTGATATCCTCGGATCATTGAAGTGGGTTACTACAAAAGTAACCTAATCAACAAAAAGTCCAAACTCAGAACTCCAGTGCAGAGAATACTGGGAACTAAAATATTTCAATAAAAAAAGCGCATGCAGATTTGAAGGAAAACTCATCCTTTATTAAGGAATTAATGAAGCATTCTGCAATTTGTTTGCCTTTGTTATAGATACAGAGAATTTAATAAGCATGCAGATTAAATTACAATAGTAGGTGACCCTATTCTTCTAATTCCGTAGTAGGCAACCCTATTCTTCTAATTCCATGCAGAAGTTGACAATGGTTGGTTGATCACATACTTTTTGGCTTCTTAACTGCAAATGCAAACAATAGGTTCCTAAAAATCCAACAATCTCTACCATCATTTTAGGACCAAACTGAGACAGATATATCAAGTACCTATGAGGAACAGGGAACATTTCAACCTCTCAATTGTATTAGCAGTATTTTCATAAGGTCATGGCTGGTTGTAAAATTTAATTTGCTAGAACGAGTAAGAAAAATTAATGCATAGAACTGGAATGATGCAGAATGATGCATGGTTTATCACTTATGTGAAATATAACCAATTTTCTTTTTACTAAAGAATTAAGATTATTGTTCTTTCCTCCATTCAGCATCTTTTGCATTAATTGGAAGGTTGGTAATAATAAAGTAGGTGGGGTAACAGGTCACGGAAAACAGAGAAAATAATCCATTTCCGCTTAATGAGCAAACCTTGAAATAAGAGAATCAGTTTAAATTTGTGGTAATGAAACTCATGATGGCACAATCAAGTCTTTTTGAGATAACTGTCTCAGCTGATGACAGGCTCACCAAGACACAGATTTCCTATCTTGTTGAAGAATTATAATGAAGGTAGAACAAGTAAAAATACAAAAATCTCTCTCCTTTTTCCATCAGGAGTTACTCAAAAGAAGAAAAGAAAAAAAAGGTCCCACAATGCCACCACCACAAAAATAAATAAATAAAGGAAACCCTTCATCAGCTAAAAGTGTATGATAGTTTAAGAAAAATTGCTAATGCCAAATTCCACAACAATTTCAGATCACCAAATAAAAACTCCAAATTTCATAAATACATGCACCGTTATTTGGGAACAGACTTTTTGAAATTGTGATCATTTATTTCCCATTACCCCACTACCCAGCAACAGATTATTGAAAACTCCTATCAGCCTACATGTTCATGTTTTTCAAGCAGTGTCTTGGCAAATGCACTCTTATATAGAGCAAACAGCATATAAACCCAAAAAAAAAAAAAAAAACAACATAGGGAGATTAACAGATAACACATACAAATGACGCAAGCCCTTGCTTGATAAATATAGCCGAAGGAACAAATGGTGGGTCGCTTTTACGTAAGACATGAAAGCAATCAACCTGAAAGTGTCATCAAGTTTGCAGTTAATAACAACTCAGGTAACATATAATAGAAGCTCTTAGCGAAAAAGCTAATATATAACAGAAGCAAACTCCCAGAAAAACATTGCACATATATTGTACGGCATAAATTCATGCCAAAAATATATAACGCTTCAGTGAATTCTACTTGATGAAACTTCATTTTTTATGGTTATATGAAGCACATCTGGAAACTCTTGTCGCAGAAGATGAAACCATCCCCACCTTCCCAGAATGAAGAACTCTCCTTTTTCTATTTCCAGTCATATATTGTTCAGAAAATGTACATCTATAAATTATCAGCTAGAGAACAATATTACATAATATAAAACAAAAAGAAAACAGAACCTGCACGTGAGCTTTGTGAACTTTGCATTCACACACTGCCTACACTCATATAAGTGTAATTTCTTTCTACCAGAAAAGTGACACAAGTAAAATATTCTGCCAGAATCATATATTGACAGCCTATACTAGGATCGAATGCCGACACCCGAGAGAGAGAGAGAGAGAGAGAGATTTATGCATAACTTAATATCTCACTCTGTAGTTGCATCAACTAATTCCATAATGCCCTGAAGAAATTGCAAACATTTCAGTCAAAATGCAAAGTAGAGTTAATCAGTTTGATCTAGTTTCACCGCTCATAGTGGAACAGAGTCCCAGAAGAGATGTAATGAGTTTCTCATGATGAGCAGACATTGCTATTTATTTAATACATGCAGCATGAACAGGTCAAAACATATTGTAACTACCATATAATTCATATGATACGATTTCGGTATGGTTACTAGTTAATCAATACATTGTACACAAGAAGGCAAGTTTACCAGGGCTTCAAGGTAGAATTCAGGGATGTAAATGAACACCAAATCCATTTTACTAAGAACCAGAAGCAGTTGCACAACCCACATGCATGTAGCATACATTCCTCTTTGCTTCCACTGAGAAAATAGAGAAATGCGATACCTGTAAAGCACAATAAAGAAGCAAACTGAGAACGAGAATGTAACAAGAAGCAATAAACTAAAGAAAGATCTCTAGTCACAGGAAATTGCCATTTTCAACAAAGAATTTTTTCCAATAACCACAAATATTTAGGGTTGCTTATGAAAACCAAACAAATACAACATCATATAAAGAACCAGATCTTGTAATGTGGAGCTCTAATGTTTTTCTAATTATGTATTTGCCAGATAAATTTGGTCACCCATGTACATGGCAAAATGTTAATAATGATAATCTTTACAAAAAAATGCTTCACAGACAGTCAACAGACCTAGGAGCAGATGTATATATCTAGAAGGGCCTAAAAGTAGGTATCAGAGGGCACTGTGCAGGCTGCACCGCAAAACAGAAATCAAATGGTTTTGCAAACAAAACAAAGTTGTGCAGCCTCTAATGAATTCTGGGAAACTATACTCAAAAAGCAATTACAGGTGAGGGGGAGCTTTAACACTAAACAACAATAACATAATCGTGGAATTGTCTTTCCACAGACCTATGTATCAAACGGAATCAAATCCGCTCCACAAACATCAAATTGACACCAGAATATAACAGTGAATATAGAATGTGTTAAAGCAGCACGTGGTCTCCTAGAGGCACAATCAAAGTTTTTTCAAAGAGCAGTGATAGGTCCTATACATGCAACACACAGACAAATACCATAGAACTTCTCAAGTCACATAAAACTTCAATAGATCTAAATGGTAGAATATGAACACGAGCAAAACCAGCCAAAACTACAATGCAAACCACAATGAAAATTTTTTCTTAAAGACAAGAAAATAATTTAGATTGTTAAACATTTCTAGAGAATTTAGTTGTTTGGCTCATCAGAGAACTCATATCTCATTGTTACCCCTATAGTCCGAATATCAGAGAAGTACATTGTCACAGAGCATGAAGGATGAAATAGATTGCAACTCTCATCAACATATAATTTCAGAAAGCAGGAAAGATAAAAATATTAAAAGGAATGGTTAAAGTTTAAGTATGAAAATCCTAGCCATAAATTCAGGAAAGCACCCACCTTGCAGGAAGAAGAGTCACCATAATTCAGGATGCATAAGATGCAGATTAGTTAATTAAAGAATTGCATTGCTAGCAAAAAAACATTGTTTACAAAGCAAAAAAGGGTTATTTCCATGCAACCTCAAGCCAAAAGTGGAGGGGGCGAGTGACAGACTTAGAAAAAGGAGAAGTCAACTGTAACTTAACAAGGTCTTCCTCATGGTCACCTTACCATGTACAATGTCTGACACAATCAACAACATCCTCTCGGTACTTATTACGAGCCTCCTTCAACCGCTTTAATTGCTCACCGCAAGCTCGTTCTCTTATTTGTTTATCAGTTTCTTCCAGGAGAGATATAGTCTGGGATTGATGAGACATGTAATATGATGCCTACAACAAGGAACCGTTTCTATCAGATCTTATATCAAAGAGACCAAAAAAAAAAAAAAAATATTGTGTGAATAGAAGATTAGCTAGTATAAAAGCTGTTTGCAAGTTCCACATTTGGAGCAATGCAAAAGGGAAGCAAAAATGTGAGTGGCTGTGAAGCATGCAACCAGAACGAAAAGCAGAATTCCAGACCACTAACAATAAATTGCTCAAAGTAGATGTTTAATTCAGGAAATTCAGTACTTAGACAGCATCATAGAATCAGGCAGACATGCTTCCCCAGCTGGTCAAAATCTAAGGAAGTCTCTGACGTCAGTATGATGATTTAAACATGACAAATCCTACAAAACTTGGAAGACAGACACCACAGTTGGATTGTTTTCTTACTACATAACAGCAATAACATAACAGCAATAACATAACAGCTACAGGAAAGATGACAGAGAGATAATTCACTAACTGTATCAACTCAACTGAGGTATCAGCAGTTCTCAACCTATCATAAAAGGGAATAGTTATTATGTATCCATAATTGTGAAACCATCAATACTTGCATTCTTCAACAAATTCTCAGTACAGAATGAGAAGTTAGAGGAACCTGAAGTTCATATCGAGTGACAAGAACTACCTAACAAATTTGTGCAAAAATTTCAAAATCTTAACTTTCAAACTCATATGGAGAAAAATATTAGACATAATGAGACAAATAATAAAATATTGTTGAAAGAAAAAAACAAAATGAAGCAAAAGATAATCCAACATTTCTGAACCATTTCTCATGTACAATATCAACTAATTACAAGCTCAGTCGCTTGTATATCAGGTGCATGCATTTTTGCTTCTTCTTTTTCAAAGAATAGAAGAGTGTAATGTTGTGACATCAATTAATTAATGCAGTCAATGATGTTCTATACAATTTATAAGTTTCTTTAATTTTGTTAAATATGATGTTCAAATTCAAAGTTAGCATTGGTGATAATTATGTATAAGGTCTGCAACCAAATAATTAGAATTAGAGGCAAAAAGTTCTATAAATATTCTCCCAGCTTATTGTGCCATAATTACTTTTACACCGAGGTTTCTTTTTTTGTTTTCTAAGAATTTCAGATCAAACCCAAGTTGAATCACCTGTAAGATCAAAACAGATACAAAGAGGACAAACTAGCAGTATCAAAAATTTTAATAGAAAACATAGAACACTGCATAACTAACTTAAGAGAAAGTTTATGCACCACAATCACCTCACCTGCTTAAAGTTTGGTGCAAGACCTATATGATACAACAACAGCAATGCATCCAGAAGCTCCTCCTCTCTAAGTGTAGCTGCAGACATATTACTCTCTCTCGGTACAATCCTTGTTTGCCGTACTGGATGATAACCAAAGTCAGATTCAGATTGATCACTGGTACTAGGTTTATCAGCAATCTCATCATTCAAACTTCCTGTACTACACTCTGCAGCAACATGAGCAGACCTTTCAGGAACAGAGCTGCAATGGCCTCGAGAACCTTTAGTTGTGTGTCTAACTGGATACTTCAAGCTTCTTGTGAAATCAGCATCATAACTAGAGCAACAACATGGTTTCTGCTCAGTTAAATGAGTCACTCGAGTTTCTTCATCATCCATACAGCCTTCCTCCCACCGGATAACTTCAGCTTCTTGATCATATACAGGATGGGACTTAGATAGATGACTAAATGATCCCCCAAGCCTGGATATGTCAGCCCGATGAGAATCATTCTTGAGAAACAACCCTAAGGGAAAGCTTTGTTGGCCACCTTTATGCAGAAAACCAACATCATGGCCATTGTTTTCAGATCTCTTCAGCCAACTAAATGCATCAGCCATGGGATACCCTTCTGACAAAAAATGGAGTATAGCCGTATATAAAGAGATGAGAACAGAGTTGAGTGAAACTCCAGGAGGCGGGAAATTGCGATCTGCTCCTCTGTTCTTCAGCAAAATGTTCTGTATAAATGTCCTAAACACAGATCCCGGAAACTGGGGAGGCAAAATAGGTGGAATGAACTGTATGACTAGGAGACATAGCTGCCTATGCTTCTCCTCAATCTGCAAAATTATAAATAATTTTAAAGAGGGAACACTGATGAAATTAAAATTCAAACAACTGCCACCCCCTATAAAGATGATTCACAAAACGTAGCTCCTGTGTGAGCCATTCAAGTAAACTTCAGAACAAACAAGTTTTTAGATTAAATAATGCACATCATGCATCAAATATAAAACCTAAAAAGCATTAGATGGATACTGACATCAGAAATTGTTTGGTAAAAAGACTGCTACATGCTCTAGGCATAGTCGTAAGATGTTTGACAATTGGGATGATGTGACTGAAATCACATCATAAAATGTGACCTCCAGCTCACTCCCAAAGTATGTACCAAACTGAGGTGATTCATCATTCATATCCAAGATTAATTTTGTCAAATGAAATTTATATCACTAAGAGTATGCAATAAAAGAATTTAAGAACTGGAATAGTTGAATTTTCATACCTTCACAGAAATACGACCAATTTACTTCTAGGCTGTAATCATGAATGTTCGCACAACCAAATCAACATGTGGTAGTCTAAATGCCACCAAATCATAACAAATATGTTGAAACATTTAATTAGTAAAAAAAATTCTCAACTTTATTTTCAAATATAAGTAGCTTTAGTTTGTATTTTTGGGTGTCACACAACAGCAATACCTTAACATTTACATACTTCAATATTACAATTTAAAAGTTATTTTATGCAATTGAATGTATTTAAAGTTCATATTCCCCATTGCTAAATCTTAAACTATTAGATCTAAGGTAGCAAAGGCACACTCAAAAACATAAAACAGAAATGTTATCGTATATTAATCACCAAGTATAAAACACCATAGTTAGACAAGCTGATTCTGCTACCTTGCTGACTGCATCAGATAAAGCAGTTGTTGTCAACATCATGCTACTTTCATAGGACACATCCTCACATGCACCAGGCCACCAAACAGAAGGCATGATGAGCTGAAGATCATGACTGTTTGGACTCTTCATTGACAGAAAGCTTTCGAAAATGTATTCAAAATCTGATGACTTCCACCATAGGACCATCAATTCTTCTCGTCTTAAGACATGACATGCAAATGCAAGATAAGGATATGATCCTGAATATGGGCATTCCGTTAGAACCAATGATGCTGTTTTGCAACCATATGAAAGTGCATTTAGGATATGCTCAAACATCAAATTTGATCCTTGAAATTGTAGAAAGACATCAACAACTCTGTCCAGACTCGAATAATCATGCGGCACCTGCAGTCCAAACACCTCCATCAAGAATGACAGAAGTATTCCCCACACAACATACTCTATATTCCTTGTATCTGATTCAAGCAGAGAGAAGAACTCCGCACATATCCCATAAGATACAGGGTAGAATATTTCTTCAAACAAGACAAACCTCTTCAGTCTCCTGGATCTCTCAACTGTTGAACGCTCAGTCCGCTCCATTCCTAACAGCCTTGAGAAGCACTGTAGCAACTGGGTAGCAAAAATATTTACAGGGGGAGGTTCTTGAAGGGGAAGGTAACTATCAATTGGATATTTAAAGGGGCGAGCCCCAAAATTCAGCACACACCTTTCACCTTGAGAAAGAGAGATGGCAGGATAATACCCAAATCCAGGCCCCATCTTGCGAATGCCAGAAAATGCTACTCCAAGCGAAACACCATTTCTATAGAATGATATCTCATTAGAATCCAAGTCTATGCAGCATCCGATGATGTCACCAGCTACCCATGATTGACCGTATTGCTCAGCTTCCTTATTCCATTTCTTGACCCTTCTCCCATCAAAGGCATATGAATCATCAGCATCACCCACCCCTTTATGGTCAGTGAATGGACAAGAAAGAGTCGCCCATCCAAGCTGTTGTACCCCTGAAGTCTCTAAAGTCACTTCATACATCCATTTCCCCTTCCAAACACAAACATTAGCTCTGGCACTACTGAACATTGCCAAGCTCTCGACAAGCAAAGGTGGCTTAATGATTCTAATGTCACCACAAATGCTGAATTCTTCAAGACCAACAATATGCGGTCCACTTCCATTATCAACAATAACCATCCCATCTCTATTACCAACCACAGTGTCTGAGGTAGAGTAATATTTCGAGAAATCATTCTTTATGATAGAGCGGACTAAATTGTTATCAATTGGACAAGCCAATGAACCAAGTGATTTGTTGGGCAGGCCAAATATGTACTCAATAGTTTGCTCCACAGACTGATGGCCGAAATCATCACAATTCGAAACAAAACGTGCTTTTGACGGATTCTCTTTTCCATCCTCACCATTCAAAATCACAGCCAATCCAGAAGAAAGCACACCAATCCGCCGGCAGTCTTCTGCCATCCGCAATTATAATCCAAAGATATCTCTATCCCTCAAATTCGCACCACCAAAACTATCTTTTCAAACTTCAAAAATTCCAAGTTGCTCACAAAGTCAAATAAACCTCTAGAAACCACAACCTCTCCACATAAAAGTTTCAGAAACCTATCAATCTATTTTGCCACCCCATGTCCTCAACCCTGAAACTTCAAAATTTGGACACTTAATACTCCAGTTTAACAAAATCAAGCTACATAAAACCATTTAATAGCTGAAAATTATAGAAAATAAACAAGACTACACGAAAGAAAAACAAAATTATGCATTTTCATGTTCCAAAACAAAACAAAACGGAAAATCAATGATAGCAACAATCACTTCAACAAACAACAACTTATACCATTCTTTTCCGTACAACCAAGGCAAGAAATCATGAGAAATTTCACTTTCACGTTCAGATATAACGAAATCAAACCATTTCTATAACAGACAAAAGGTAGACCAATCTACGTAATCGTTTGAAAAACGAAAATTCAAACGACATGTACATCAAATAAACTTAATTCCAAAAATTAAAAAAGAAGAAAAAAGGAAATTACCGGTGAATCTTCATGTTGTAAATACTACTCGAAATGACAAAGGCGGCGGTCTCGTGCTAGGTTTACACACGCCATTAAAGTAGAGAGAGAAAGCAAAACAGAAAAGTCTTTGTAGAGAGAGAAAGTATTTTTTGTATTTTGATTTTATTTTATTTAAATTTGATTTTAAGAGAGAGTGTGGACTCCAATCACCAGAAGGGCGGGGAGGCGGCAACGAACGAAACGACACGGGATGCCAGGCTTCTTGGTTTCTTGTGCCCGAGCCAACAAGTGAGATAAACTGACACGTGGCGGTCGCTGTTTGAAGTCACCGGATGATGACCCTTCGCGAGTTCATCCGTCTTTCACCGTCCTTGGTTGTCAAACGACTTTTCGATGGGTGCTGTTACTGTGACACGGTCAACGCCTTGTTGAAATTTTTATTTTTATTATTTGCTACTGAATTTATAAGAATAATTTAACGGCGAACCAACCAATTCAAAATGAACACGACGCAGGATCTCGTTTTGATGGGTTCATTCCAAAAGATTTACGTGCTCACCAAGTGTTCGATCAAATGTCTCAACTTTACCTTAAATGGATAAATTCTCACATGAGCGTACAAACGCTACAGCGTGCGCACTATGAATGTCGATAGCCTTACAACGATTCCGCCGCCTACCTCGATTCTCTTTCTTTCCGTCTTTCTCCTCTGTGAGAATGTTTTTTCATAAAAATATAAAATTCAGGGACAAGATGTTATCATCATCTCATTGCAAAATAGTCCAATTATGAATCGGTGACAGCACGATTTTTTATTTTTTATTTTTGGTTTTGTACACGGACATTTTACAAATTGCATGCCATTGTTTCGGCAATTTGAGAGCTAACGTAACAGGGATGAAATGGGCCGGCTCAATCATATATCCGTTCCAAAATCTTTGGGCCTAATTGGGCTTTTGTATTAGGCTTAACAAGACCCAAAGCGACGGCAGCTAGTTTTCCCCCTTTTATTTGCTTAAGAGCCCCAACTCATCTTTTGCCAGGGGAAAAACATGCTACTAGCCGATCTTTTTAGGGCATTGCACTGCTGTTGCATTGTCATTGTTGAATTGCATGAAATTAGGTGTCTTATAGCAAGACTTCATTTTTCATATTTCCTTTATATTTTTAGCAAATTGAATTAAAATTTAAACCAAAAATATAATTATTTTTTATAACTAAAACTAAACTAATAAAATTTTAAACTAATCCAAACCGTCAGTTTGAATTAATTTAAATAAATTCGTTTGAAACCTTTCCATCTCTAATTGTAATTATCTTTCAAGTATTTATTCTCATTTTTAGTATCCTACACAATGTATTATAATAAAACTCTATTTTTTTTTTATATTTCTCTTTTTTTATTGTGAATTATTTTTTATTTATTTTAAGCTAAGATGTCCTTAATATATAATTAAAATCAATTTTAAGAAAATTCAGTGAAATAATAAAATTGATTTTAAGCATTTATACTTACATTTTTCATTCTTTACTAAAAATATGTTAAATTTATAACCAATAAAATCAAAATTGGAAGAACAAGAATACATTCCTGATTTTTGAAAAATAACAAATAATGACAAATTTGGAATGTTTGTAACAAATAAGTTCTTAATGTTGATTGATTTTTTATTTTATTACAAATAAGTCTTTGTAATTGCTAATTTATTAATAAAGATGGCAACTGATTGGGAGTTGTGATTTTCATTCCTTTCAGTCTATTACATACATATATATGTTTATATATAAATAAAAAGAAAAATAGGACTAAAATAAATGATTCTCTGCGTTCTTATTCTCACTTCGCATTGATAATAAAAAAGAAAATGCATCATCATTTTTATTCTATTTTTAAATTTAAAAGTAATTTTGTTTTCGATCCCATCTAGAGTAAGGCAAACCCTCACAAACTCCCCTTCCTATTGAAATTTTTGCCATTACTATTTGCTAGACATCTATTTGATACAAAATACTTTATTTATTATTTTACAAAATAAATGATCTATTTATTAATATTACAATTATTATTTTTTTAAAAATAAGTTTAGGTCATGTAAAATATAAAAAATCCTTTTGTGACTATTTATGTCAATAAGACCCTTTACAATTTCACTAATTATTTTCAGATAATTAAAAGTAGAATAAATTTATTTAAACAAAATAATAAAAGCTTTGAACTTCTTTAAAAAATCACGTGACGTTTAGAACAGTCTTAATCCGAGAACATCCTTCTGACCCGCACAGGGGAATAAGAAATCCCTCGTTGAGGATAGGTTACAGTAATATCCAGGAATACGTGGTGTATCAAACCCCATCAAAGAATAAAAGAAATCTTTCCCTCAGTCACGTTACGGGAGAGACAAAGCAAACGAGAAACAGAGTCACAGTGAAGGCGAGCTCGTTGTGGCGCCAAACCCGCCTCCGCTTCCTCCTCCGTAAGTTCCGCTTATTCATTCTTTTGTAATTTTTCTTTTTTTTCCTATTATTTTAACCGGAAAATATTTTATCGTCTTAGCTAACTAACGATCTGAAAGCATCCGTACAGTTTTCTGTTCATCTTCTTGAAGCTGGAAATGCAGGCCATTTGTGCAATTCGTTCTTCAGTCCTCTCTTCTCTAATTAAAGATTCATTTCCCAACACAAGGTATAGTGTTCTTTTTTTCTATGGCTATTTCCGTATTTGCTTGTGAGTAGGGAAGAGAATTCATTGAAGCTATTGTCATGTTTATTTTGTGATAGGAGGGAATTGTTTTCTTTTTCATTTTTTGGTTCTACTTATTATTGGAGTTGCTATAATTTTGAAGCTAGGAAGATTACATATTCAGATAAAGTATGCATGGTTTTTATTTTTTATTTTGTATTTTTTACATGCATGGAAATGGAGGATTTATTTATTTATTTATTTATTTTTGTTTGTAGAATTGAAATTGGTGCAAGAAGAGAACTTCTTGAATTTCTCGGGTATGTCAAAGGTTCTATTACAGGAAGAGAAGTTATCTTAGCATTAATAAAATTTCTCTACTGTTAATAGAATTATCTTCTATGAGGAGAATCCCTAGTTAATGAACGGTTATGTTCCATGCAGAAAAGTTCTCTGGCATGCCGAGAAGTTCTATTAAATGAGAAGAATTTGTTCTTCATTAGCAAACAAACGATATGGCTGTGAAACTACCTGGGGGAAATTTTGAATTTAAGAGTAGAAATGATGAACTTGTCAGCTCAAGGCTAATGATGTGTTGGAAGAGGGGCATTACAATTAGGTTAAGAATTGAGAAATTGGAGATAGTGATTGAGTCATTTCTGGTTTCACTGGGTTACACACGGCGAAAACCAATCTATCTTGACATATAGTGTGATTGAATACCAATAATGTTGCTAGAATTTATCGTATAAATCTCTTTAGTACACATTAGATTGCATCTTTATGATAATATTATCTTATAACTTCAATGAATACTCGTTTTTATGTTGTATGATTATGTTATGAACTTGTGAAGTCTCCAAAGTACACTTTTCAGTTGCATTTTAAAGGTTAGTCAAACAGAGAATGTTCTATCCTTGTTCTCTTATTACGTTTTCCTTCTGTCTGATTTCTGCAGAGTGGACCATCAACATACTTTTATCTTTCTGCAGGTTTCGACCTACTTTTTCCGAGAAAGTTTTCTTTTGCTGAGCAAAGTTTGGTAAGCAAGAACATGTAGTTACACTATTCCGAACTCTGCATAAAAGCTATTATTCTGAAAAGTAGCTTCTTTCTTTTCTCATTTGTGGCTTAACATTGTGTTTTTCCTGTTATGCAGCTGCTTCCGGAGTAGATGGATCATTCAGTTTAAGAGTAGTCCACCCAACCTTGTTAGCTGCTGAAAAAGAAGAAGCCAAGGCGGTGTTATCCTTGTTCATGAAGAAACAAGGTCTGAGAAAAGCGGTTGCAGCTAGAACCATTAATAAGTTGGACCTCTTCATTGATCATCTTGTCTCAAGGCTTCATTCTATTCATAAATCTTGATATCTAGTAGGTTCGATTGCAACATGTTACTATTCTTCTGGTACTGTTTTGTCAGTGTCTATGTTTCTTGTTTTGTTTCCCACATAATCAAATTTTACTTTCCATGGCAGGAAGAGAGCTCACAACTCTAGAGATCAGGGATGCCTTGATTCCTTACCTGGAGTCTCTTCAAGAGGAGTATGGAGACATTCTAGTAGATTTAGTTGAGAACTTTCCTAATGCACCACCTGTTAAACAAAAGCCAGTTGCACCAGTTGTGCCAGTTTCTCCACCCCATCCCACCCTTGACACCATTAAGCTAAAAGCAATCTCTCGGGTCAGCGAGGCAGGTCCGGAAGGAGATGCCTGCCCTCAAGTTCTCTATCTCATAGGGCTTGGTATGGATCTTGAGAAGATCAAGTTAATTACATGCAAATTTCCTGCTTTTGCCTACCACAGCTTGGAGAGGAAAATAAAACCATTGGTTGAGTTTCTTCTTGATCTCGGGATACCTAAATCAGACATTGCCACAATCCTCAGCAAAAGGCCTCAATTATGTGGAATTAGCCTCTCCGAAAATTTGATACCTACCATGAAATTCTTAGAAAATTTGGGTGTCGATAAGAAACAGTAGATGAAGTAGAAACCCAAAGTGCTTATAGTGTTTAAGGATCTATCAATTATTTCAATCATGTAGCTGAACCAGTTACCCATGTGTCAGTCGTAGGTTTACCAACTTTGTCTTATTTTCAATCCGTCAATATAATTATGTCGATAATTTTTAAATCAATAAACCTGTTTTGCATCAAGACTTTAATAGTCAAATCAATCAAATTAAAGTTTAATGATTTTATACCAATTTTGAAGAATTAAAATGTGCTCAAATTAGGAAAAAATGGTATAAAGAAATAAATAGATTTAAAGTTAATATTCTTTTTTTTATTTAGTTTGAAATGTATATTAAAAATCATAAGATTCATTATCTTTTTGTAGAAGTTCAAGTTCAAACTAGTCAAATTAGGAAATGAGACACAAAATCTCATGGTCCAGTTCAATTTATTCATTCACCTTTAGAATTAATTAATCTCAAGATAAGAGAAACCAGTATTCTTGTATCTTTTTTCAAAATTGCTGAAAATAAGCTTAATTCTGATATATCAACTTTAAGTGATGTTAAGAAAGCATATGAACAAAATAATTTTCAAAGTCAAATCTTTCATACGGTAGTCAATCAGATTAGTTATATTGAATATAAGATAGACAATCTGCAGCTCAAACTATCGGCCCAATTTCTATCAAATATTTCACTATTTCTGTTCAAGTCATATTATTTGTCATCAATATTAAAAGAACTAATTACTTTTAGAAAAGTAGAATTGCTTGATCAAATTAATAAACAATTGGTCCAATTACCAGGATTATCTAAGCTCAATATCAATGTTATCCATGAATCCAAAACGGTTCAATCTAGTTCTGATGAGTCTATTTAAATAGATAGAATTTAATGTAAATTTAAGCTCAAATTCAATCAAGAATCAAACACTAGGAATTATTATCTTAGACCAATTTCACCTAACTTTTAAAACTCGCATAGAAAAAAAAATTGCATAAATATGAAGAACTTTTTTCGTAAAATCTCGTCTACTAATATAATAAGTTTATTTTCAATATGAAGAACGCTCAAAATTCATAAGTACTCAATATATAGATGAAGTCATTTATGAATGGAATATAGATGGTAGATCTAAATATGAAATTATGAATTTACTTTAAGAAATTGGTATGCTTGCTTTAGCCTATCAAGCTCTCAAATTTTTTGATCATGTTACAACAAAATATGTTGTTGTAGGATTCACAGGTTCCTTAAGATATTGGTGGAACAATATTTTAAGTAAATTAGATCATGATTATATTCTCAATCATTGTAAAAAAATATTAAGTAGAAGATGATAAAGGTTTTACAACAGAACAAGAAGTTTAAAATACAATAGAAGTACTTATCTATACTATAGGAATGCATTTCGTAGAAAATCCTCCAAAAGAATTACAAAGTTCAAAAATAATTCTGACCAACCTTCGGTGTTCAACTTTAGTAGATTTTCGTTAGTATAAAGATGTGTTTATCACATATATATTTCAACATCAAGATTGTAATGCTTCTTTTTGGAAAGAAAAATTTATTGTAGGATTGTTCAAATTCTTTTTTGATAGAGTATTTAAGAAATTGGTAGATTTTACAAGATGAGATTTAATATTCTAAAATTTAATTACTTATGGTCAACTATTTGCTTTTGTCAAAAAAGAAAATTTAACTATTTGTCAAGAAAAAAAAGAAAAAAAAAACTGATAAGTTTTCTTTTAGTCAAACTGTATGTAATTTTTGTACTCAATATGATTATGAAAATATTCAAGTTCTATTTCGTAGGAAGAAATTTAGAGTCAAACAAATTTCTTTCTACATAAAATTCAAAAAACAAAAAGCCCAAAATCATGACCAATACTATTCAAGACCCAAGAAATATAGAAAGTCTTATAAGCCCAAAAACAAAAATATTATTTGTTAAACTTGTATAAAACCAGACCATACTTCAAATAACTATAGATCTAGAAATAAGATCAATGAAATCTTTAAAGATCAAGAAGAACTTAAATCCAAATTTACTTAACTTCTTCTTAATGAAGAATCTAGTGATCCATTATCTAAATTATCTGATGAACTTATACAATAAATAGATCAATCCATTATTGACAGTGAATCATCTCAAAGTTGTAATTGTTCAGAAAATATTTGTAACTGTTTTCATATCAATATGATTAGTAGAAATAAGACTGATAAA
Source organism: Khaya senegalensis (assembly GCA_032402905.1). Taxonomy (NCBI): domain Eukaryota; kingdom Viridiplantae; phylum Streptophyta; class Magnoliopsida; order Sapindales; family Meliaceae; genus Khaya; species Khaya senegalensis. The sequence continues at coordinate 712,594 of CP135532.1, read as the reverse complement.
TAATTTATGTTAGATATTATAGATAAAATTGATGATTCAGAGTTCAAGAAAAAATACTTGCTTGACCTTAGGAAAATTATCACAAGTGAGCAAAAGACTAGTAATTTAGAATTTTATAATCTAAACAAAATATTTGAAAAATATTCTACTCAAAACCTTTTTAAATAGGTTACCACATAAGAACTCCAAAAAGAGGTTAGAATTTTCAAATCATAAATTAAAGATTTAAAAAAACAAGTTAATCAACAACTTTAACAATTTCAGATCAATGTTATGATAGAATTATTAGAAAATTCTAAAATAATATTTCTTGTCCAAACTACAAATTAACAAACTGAAAGTAGTAGTTCTCAACCATTTTTATCTTTACCCAATCCAATAATAGAAGATGATAGTTTTGTTTAACTAATTAATAAAATTAATTTTTAAAAATAGTATATCAATATTTTTTTACACATAGAAAATAGGTTTTTCATTAATACAACTACATTAATTGACTTTGGTGCAGACTAAAATTGTATTAGGGAAGGTATAATTTCAACTCAATACTACGAAAAAACTTATAAATGTCTTAGTAGTGCTAATGGTTCAAACTTAAATGTTAGGTATAAATTATCTAATGCTTAAATTTGTAATCAAAATTTTATTCTTGTCAAAAATTTATCTCAAAACATAATATTAGAGACCCCATTCCTAATTTAAATTTATTCTTTTCAAATAGACGAGAAATGAATTCATATTGAGGTGTTACGTATCAAAGTAACTTTTAATTTTTTGTCGGTTATTAATCAAAAAGAAATTTGCATGATTCAACAAAGTTCAATAAACTAGCAGATCAACTTTATCAAATATAAGGAATCTCACGTGTTAACTTTACAAAAAGAGATTAATTATGTTAAAGTAGAAAGTCAACTAGACAACCCACTTGTTCAGACAAAGATCAATAATTTCATAAATTTTTTTAAAAGGAAATATGCTTAGATTTACCCAATACTTTTTGGGAAAGAAAAGAGCATATAATTGAATTGCCTTACGAAAAAGATTTCAAGGAAAAAGACATTCCAACTAAGGTTAAACCCATCTAAATGAATCATAATCTCTTTGAACATTGTAAAAAAAAATTAATGATCTATTTTTCAAAAAACTTATCCAATCATCCAAGTCACCTCGGAGTTGTTTAATTTTTTATGTTAATAAGAATTTTGAAATAGAGTGTGGTGTGCCTTGCTTAGTGATCAATTACAAACCACTTAATAAAATGCTTCAATGGATTAGGTATCCTATTTCAAATAAAAAATATTTACTTAATAGATTATAGATTCTATTATATTTTCTAAGTTTGATATGAAATCAGGATTTTGACAAATTCAGATTAGTGTTCAAGATAGATACAAAATCACTTTTGCAGTACCTTTTGAACATTACAAATGGAACGTAATGCCTTTTGGATTAAAAAATACTCTATATGAATTTTAGAATATTATGAATAACATACTCAACCCATATTCTTATTTTTTAATAGTATATATTGATGATGCATTAATATTCTCAAAATTTATTGATTAACATTTTAAACATTTGCATATATTTCTTCAAATTGTCAAAAATAATGGCTTAGTAGTATCGGCAATCAAAATAAAACTTTTTTAAACTAAGGTTAGATTTTTAAGTCATGAAATTTATCAAAATACTATTCAACCAATTAGTAGATCAATTGAATTTGTTTCAAAATTTTCAGATGAGATTAAGGATAAAACTCAATTACAAAATTTTTTAGGATATCTTAATTATGTAACTTATTTCTTTCCTAATCTTAAAATTTTTTGTCAAGCATTATACAATAGGCTCCAAAAGAATTCACTAGTATGGTCTAGTCAACATACCCAGGTAGTTAAGATAATCAAAGCAAATGTTAAGATTATTCCTTATTTAACTCTTCCAAACCTTAATGTTAATATGATAATAGAAACAAATACATCAAATTTATGATATGGAGTATTTTCAAACAAAAAATAGAAGGATCAAAAAAGTTAATTGTTAGGTACCATTTAGGTATATGGTTAGGTGTTCAAAAAAATTATTCAACAATTAAAAAAAAATTTATCAATTATTTTATGCATCATGAAATTTCAAGATAATTTGTTTAAAAAAAACTTTTCTTTTACGAATTAATTACAAATTTCCAAAAAATGTTTTAAAAAAAATGTCAAAAATTTTGTTTCAAAACAAATTTTTACCATATAGTAAGCAATTTTTTTAAATTTTGATTTTTCAATTGCCTATATAAAAAGAGAAAAGAATTTCTTGCCAGATTATCTCACAAGAAAATTTTTACAAGAAAAAATAGATCAAATACTAAGTGTGTGTTTAAACACAATGAGTAATAAAAAATAAAAAATGAAAGTTCAAGATTATACAATAAATGCTCAACAAATAAGTAAAAAATTTCTGGTTCCCATTTCTCAATTCTCCTCACTTTCTTATTCAAATATACTCAAGTCACAAGTATCACCTACGCAATTTGGGTTATATACGTAGTAAAAATTTATTTCAAAATCTTTTTATCAAACAAAAATTCAAAAAGAATATATTCAAATTACTTTATATGACATTCTTGTAATAAGGAAAGAAGCTCATAGTCTTGCTCATAGATTATTCCCAACAGACACCCATTATCTTATTTCTTAACTATTTAAAAAACTTCAATTCTATGAATTAATCTTTGTGGATAAAAATTTTGTAGAAATTGTGCATAATAAAGACTCAAAAAATTTTGATCAAATTACATATTCAATATGCAAAATTAAGAAAATATATTGCACAAATGAATTTATTTTAATATATAAATTAAGACAATATTTCTTATTACAAATTTGAACATTGAATAATTTATACCTAACATTTAAGTTTGAGCTATTAGTATTACTAAAACGTTAATAAATTTTTTTATAGTATTGAGTTGGAATTATATCTTCTCTAATATAATTTTGGTCTGTACCAGAGTCAACTAATGCAGTTGTATTAATGAAAAACCTATTTCTTATGTGTAAGGAAATATTGATATACCATTTTTGAAAATTAATTTTATTAATTAGTTAAACAAAACTATCATATTCTATTATTGGATTGGATTGGGTAAGAGTAAAGATGGTTGAGAATTATTACTTTCAGTTTGTTGATTTGTAGTTTGGACAAGAAATGTTATTTTATAATTTTATAATAATTCTATCCTAACATTGGTCTGAAGTTGTTGATCATTAACTTGTTTTTTCAAATCTTTGATTTGGAATTTGAAAATTCTAATCTCTTCTTGGAATTCTCCTATAATAACCTGTTTGAAAATGTTTTGAGTAGGATATTTTTCAAATATTTTATTGAGATTGTAAGATTCTAAATTATTAGTCTTTTGCTGACTTGTGATAATTTCCCTAAGGTCAAGCAAGTATTTTTTTTTTTGAGTTCTAGATCATCAATTTTATCTATAATATCTAGTAGAAATTGTTTATCAACCTTATTTCTGCTAATCATATTAATACGAGGACAGTTACAAATATTTTTTGAATAATTGCAACTTTGAGATGATTCACTGTTACTAGTGGATTGATTTATTTGTTGCATAAGCTCATCATATAATTCGAATGATGGATCACTGGATTCTTCACTAAGAAAAAGTTGAGTAAATTTGGATATAAGTTTTTCTTGATTCTTAAAGATTTCATTGATCTTATTCCTAATTTTACAGTTATTTGAAGTATGGTTTAATTTTTTACAAGTCCAACAAATAATATTTTTGTTTTTAGGCTTATATGACTTTTTATATTTCTTGAGCTTTAAATAGTATTAGTCATGATTTTGGGTTTTTTGTTTTCTAGGTTTTGTGTAGCAAGAAATTTATTTAGCCATAAATTTCTTACTAAGGGATGGAGCTTGAATATTTTCATAATCATATTGAGCACAGAAATTACCTACAGTTTGACTAAAAGAAAACTTATCAGTTTTTTTTTTCTTTTTGTTCTTGACAAAGGGCTAAACCTTCTTTTTTGACAAAAGTAAATAGTTGACCATAAGTAATTGAATTCTAGGGTATTAAACCTCCTTCTGTAAAGTCTATCAATTTCTTGAGTACTCTATCAGAAAAAAATTTGGGCAATCCTGTAATAAATCTTTCTTTCCAAAAAGAAGTATTGCAATCTTGACGTTGGAATATATGTGTGACAAACACATCTTTATACTAAAGAAAATCTTCTAAAATTAGACATCTAAGGTTGGTCATAATTATTTTTGAATTTTGTAATTCTTCTTGAGGATTTCCTACGAAATACATTCCTATAGTATGTATAAGCACTTCTATTACCTTTTGAACTTCTTGTTCGATTGTAAAACCTTCATCATCTTTTACTTGATATTTTTTTACATGATTGATAATATTATCATGATCTAGTTTACTTAAACTATTGTCCTACCAATATCTTAAGGAACTTGTGAATCCTACAACAACATATTTGATGCAATATGATCAGAATGTTTGAGGGCTTGATAGGTTAAAGTAGCCATACCAATTTCTTAGAGTAAATTCATAATTTTAAATTTATATATACATCTATATTCCATTTATAAATGGCTTCACCTGGATATTGAGTACTTATGAATTTTGAGCGTTCTTCATATTAAATGTTAGGTAGAGTTGGTTTAGGATAATAATTCCTAGTATTTGATTTTTAATCAAATTTGAGCCTAAATCTACATTGAATTCTATTTATTTGGATAAACTCATCATAATTAGATTGAATCGTTTTGGATTTATGGATAACATTGATATTGGGCTTAAATGCTCCTGGTAATTGGGCTAATTGCTTATTAATTTGGTCAAGCAATTCTGCATTTTTAAACGTAATTAGTTCTTTTGATGTTAATGACAAATTATATGGCTTGAATAGAGGTGATGTAATATTTGATAAAAATTGGGCCGATTATTTGAGTTGGAGATTGTCTTATCTTATTTCCTATACGACTAACCTGATTGACTACTATATGGAAGATTTGACTTTGAAAATTATTTTGTTCATATACTTTCTTAACATAACCTAAAGTTGATGTATCAGAATTGAACTTATTTTCAGTAATTTTGAAAGAAGATGTAAGAATACTAGTTTCTCCAATTTTGAAATTAATTGATTCTAAAGATGGATGAATAGATTGGATTAGACCATGAGACTTTGTATCCTATTTTCTAGTTTTACTAGTTTGAACTTGAATTTTTGTAAAATGATAATGAATTTTATAATTTTTAAGATACATTTTAAACCAAATAAAGAAAAAAATATTAATTTTAAATCTATTCATTTCTCCGTACCATTTTTTCCTGATTTGAGTATGGACAAGAAACAATGGGCAACACTTATTCGTCGCTTCCCAGCATTTCTCACATACAACAGGCAGAAAGATTAAGGCAACCGTAGATTTTCTTTGTGAGATGTGAAGGTTACAAATTCAAATTGAATTTGAAACAACCAAATTATGGCCCTTAACTCCCCATTATGTTTTTGTAATTCCAAATTCAAATCAAAGGTTGTAACTGCAACATTGAGTGGCCATTAAATCTCCATTAAGTGTGAGAATTCTTTGATGAGAGGAATTCTATAAATTGGGAGGTGTTTTGCTTTGCTAAGGTCCCTAAACTCAAAATTCTTGTTAAACACCATCTTGAGAGGATTTAGAGAGCTTAGAAGGCTTTGGTAGCATCAAGAAACTTCAACAATAGCAATGGCGAGAGGTTAGTGTTCCTTAGCTTCCGTACTCGATTTCTTGAGTTTTAAAGCATGCCTTAGGATTGTATGCTTACATTTGGTATCAGAGCATGTTAATAATCTATGCTTTGCTTAGTTTGTTGAGTTTTTTTCGGAGAAAACATGAAATGGTAATATGGGTTTGTTAAATTGAATTTTGATTCTCATGCAACATGATTTTGTTTGTTTTTGATGTAAATTTATGTTATAAATCATTTTAGCATTGAATTTATGACATTTTTGACGTAAAAAACATTGAAAACGACGTTAAAAATGGTTAAAAATTGGTCGGATATGTTTCCGGGTCTGCGGGTCTGCGTTCGGATTGGGTCGACCCGGCTGGAGGTTGAAGAAGACACTTACCAGTAGATGACATGTCGGATACCTCTGGGCTATTCGGATGATATGTCATACGGGGTTTGTTATTTTTGAAAAATAAGTGCAAGGGTCAGGATTCGAACACTAGCCCAGGCCCAGAATCAATGCATGCATGTCCTTAACCACTAGGCCACGCGTTATTTTTTGTGTTATAATGGCGCATTTATTGGCCTTTAACCGTTTTAATTTCGTATTAATTGCATGAATAATTTGAAACGCCCATAATTGAATTTATATTTTATTTTAAAATATATTTATTATTTCATAAATTCTTAATAAATTAAAATTAAATTTATTAATAATTTAATTTTATTTTATTTTTAATTTTGGATGTAATTAAATTAAATTATGCAATTTAGTTCAAAAATCTTTTTTTGTTCATTATGATTTTGGTCTAAATATATGTTATATGCCATTTAGTTTTAAATTGAATTTAGGTAATTTTAAATGCATATTATTTATATTTATTATATGCATATTTAAATTCAATTTAAATGTTTGAATTTATGCATATTATTTATGTTATGTTATATGCATAGTTTAATTTAATTGTTTATTTTAAGCATATAATTTATGTTTTATATATGCAATTGTATAATTTGCTTGATTTATGTATTTTTGTTTTATGCATACATTATAAAATGAGAGTTAGTATGCAAATTTATTTTAAAAAATGAATACATAAAATTTAAGCAAAATGGTAACATGCCATATTATTGTTAGGTATAGTAGTAGTATTTTATTTGCTTCTAATTACATGTTTGAAAAATTCTGTCTAAGGAGGTTGGGTTTTGAGTGGGACCGTTTGTGACCCCTCCAATCTTTCCTGGGAATTGACCTACTGTGATTGTTAGTTAAATAGAGTGCTCTCTATTACTTGTACAATGGACATAGAAATATTTTGGTGAAAATTTCTATAAGGCATAAAGATTAAATCATAATCATATATTTGAATGTCTTTGTGATCCATAAAGTTTAATAGAGTAGGGAGTAGCCACAGCATCCCTAAGTTAAATGAAACTTTATATTAAGTTAGGATCACATAAAGTTTATGACATTAATTATAATCAATCATATTAGATGTGATAAATTTTATCCCACAGGAATTTTTATTATGTTTATATGATTGATTAGGATAAAATATTATATTATTTTTCTTAATTTACCCACAGGAGTTAAGAAATTGGAAATAATATAATAGTTTTATCATTAAGATATGTGAATCTATTTGAATAAAATATTTAGCCCACAGGTAGTATTTTATGTCATGTGATTCATATTTTGTACATATTTTATATTAATAAAATATGATGATTAAGTCTCAATAAAATTCATCATAAGCATGTATTTTTGCAGTATCACAACCTACAAATATATCTGATATCAACTTAGAAGTTCCTGAACTGGTAGGAGATAATTATAAAATATGGAAAGAGAAAGTATTGTTATATTTAGGGTGGCAGGATATAGATTATGCTATTCGAAAAGACGAACCACCATCTATTACTGATGCTAGCACTCCGGCACAAATTAAGCTTTATGAACGTTGAGAGCGATCTAATCACCTTAGTGTAATGTTCATAAAGACTAAAATTTCTGCTAGCATACGTGGTTTAGTCGCTCAGCATGATAATGTCCGTGTTTTAATGAAGGCTATTGATGAACAGTTTGAGTCTTCAGATAAAGCACTAGCTAGTACCCTTATTATACAATTCTCTTCCATAAAACTCACCACTGTTACTGGTGTGCGAGAGCACATCATGAAGATAAGGGATATTGCGGCTCAACTGAAATCATTGGATGTGACAATGTCTGAATCTTTCCTTGTGCATTATATTTTGAATTCACTTACACAACCATATGGACCCTTCAAAATTTCTTATAACACACATAAAGATAAATGGTTAATTAATGAATTGTTGACCATGTGTGTTCAAGAAGAAGGGAGGTTGGTAGCGGAAATGGGAGTGAATATTCAAAGTGCACATCTAGCAATGAAAGGAAAGATTAAGAAGAAAGGGAAAGGCAAAATACCTGTCCAAGCTGAAATAAAGAAAGAATCCAAATGTTTCTTTTGTAAGAAAAAGGGACATATTAAGAAGGATTGCATTAAATTTCAGCAATGGCTTAATAAGAAAGATATTTCTTTTTCTCTTGTAAGTTATGAATCTAATATGACTGAAGTTTGTCATAACACATGGTGGATTGACTCTGGTTCTACAATCCACATTACGAATGTTTTGCAGGGCTTGCAAAACCTAAGGAAACCAGTGAGAGCTGAGCGTTTTATCTATTCTGGAAATAAGATACGCTCAACTGTGGAGGCTATTGGGACATGCAGTTTGGTTCTCAATAATGGTTTGTAATAAATTTGGAAAAGACCTTTTATATTTCTAGTTTTTCTAGGAATTTAATTTCTATTTCGAAACTTGTACCCTATGGATATTCCTTCAATTTTTCAGATTCTTTTGTGAAAATTTTTTATAAATCAAATATTGTTGGAAATGGTACATTGTCTGATGGTCTTTTTCACATTAATTTACAAAATAATGCTTGTTATAATACAATGCATACTCATACTGGTATTAAAAGAAGTGTTATGAATGAAAATTCCTCTATGTTGTGGCATCGGAGATTAGGACATATCTCCATAGAAAGAATCAAAAGGTTAGTAAATGATAAAGTACTTAGTACTTTAGACTTTACCGATTTTGAGACTTGTGTGGACTGTATAAAGGGCAAACAGACCAATAAGTCAAAGAAAGGTGCCAAGAGGAGTTCAGACTTATTAGAAATCATACACATAGACATTTGTAGTCCTAGTATAGACTCATATGGTCATAAGTATTTTATCACTTTTATTGATGATTATTCACGATTTATGTATCTCTACTTGTTGAATACTAAAGATGAAGCATTAGATACTTTTAAAATATTCAAAACTGAAGTAGAGAAACAATACGGTAAGCAAATAAAGATCGTGAGGTCTGATAGAGGTGGTGAATATTATGGTAGATACACAGAAAATGGACAAGCACCTAGACCATTTGCAAGATTTCTTCAAGAACATGGGATTGTTGCCCAATATACTATGCCTGGTTCTCCAGACCAGAATGGTGTAGCAGAAAGAAGAAATCGAACATTATTGGACATGGTGCGGAGTATGCTTAGTAACTCCAATCTTTCTAAGTCATTATGGACAGAAGCTCTTAAGACAGCTGTGTACATATTAAACCGAGTTCCAACTAAGGCAGTTTCTAAAACGCCATTTGAGTTATGGAAAGGTTGGAAACCGAGTTTGCAACATGTACGCATTTGGGGTTGTCCTTGTGAAATAAGAGTTTGTAATCCGCAAGAGAATAAATTAGATCCTAGGACCATTAGTGGATATTTTATTGGATATTTAGAAAGGATTAAAGGATACAGATTTTATTGTCCATCATATCACATTAAGTTTGTGGAATCAAGAAATGCTAAGTTTCTTGAGAATGACTTGATTAGTGGGAGGGATCAATTCCAGAACAAAGTTTCTGAGAATGATCATTCAGAACCGTCCACTTCAAGTACTAAAGTAATTGTCATCAACAACATCCCTTCAGTACAAATGGATGTTGATCCATCAATGGTTAATATTCAACTAAATGATAATCAAATTCCACATACTAGTGATGCTTTAGTAGATCAAGTTGTTGAAGAACCAGTTGTACAACATATTCCTCAGGAAAATGTTGAAGCAACATTAAGAAGATCTACTAGAGTAAAAAAAAAATCACCAATTTCTAGTGATTATATTGTGTATTTACAAGAGTCAGATTACAATATTGGAGCTACAAATGATCCGGAAACGTTTTCACAAGCCATGAGTTATGAGCAATCCGACTTATGGTATAATGCCATGAAAGATGAGATGAATTCTATGTCAACGTATGAAGTCTGGGACCTTGTTGAGTTGCCTAAAGAGTTCAAACCCATTGGATGTAAATGGATCTTTAAGACTAAAAATGATTCATTAGACAACATTGAGAGATACAAGGTTAGACTTGTTGCCAAAGGGTTCACTCAAAAAGAAGGAATCAATTACACAGAAACTTTTTCTCCTGTATCTAAAAAGGATTCTTTTCATGTAATCATGGCATTAGTAGCTCATTTTGATTTAGAGTTACATCAAATGGATGTGAAAACGGCATTTCTTAATGGTGATCTGGAAGAAGAGGTTTATATGAAACAACCTGAAGGATTCTCTTCCAGTGGTGGTGAACATTTGGTTTGTAAGTTTAAGAAATCTATATATGGATTGAAACAAGCCTCCCGACAGTGGTATTTAAAATTTCATGAAATTATTTCTTCATTTGGTTTTGAAGAAAATATCATGGATCAATGTATATACCAAAAGGTTAGTGGGAGTAAAATTTGTTTCCTTGTTCTATATGTGGATGATATACTACTTGCAACCAATGATAAAGGGTTTCTACATGAAGTGAAACAATTCCTTTCTAGAAATTTTGATATGAAAGATATGGGTGAAGCATCTTATGTCATTGGCATTAAGATACATAGAGACAGACATAGGGGTATTTTAGGTTTGTCTCAAGAAACCTATATCAATAAAGTTCTAGAAAGATTTCGGATGAAGGATTGTTCTCCAAGTGTAGCACCAATTGTTAAGGGAGATAAGTTCAATTTGAACCAATGCCCTAGAAATAATCTCGAAAAGGAACAAATGAACAACATTCCGTATGCTTCAGCTGTTGGAAGCATTATGTATGCTCAAGTCTGTACAAGACCTGACATAGCTTTCGCAGTTGGAATGTTGGGTAGATATCAGAGTAACCCAGGATTGGACCACTGGAAAGCTGCAAAGAAAGTTTTGAGGTACCTTCAAGGGACCAAAGATTACATGCTTATGTATAGACGAACTGACAATTTGGAAGTAGTTGGCTACTCAGATTCGGATTTCGCTGGCTGTGATGATTCAAGAAAATCAACATCTGGATACATCTTTATGTTAGCTAGCGGAGCCATATCTTGGAGAAGTGCTAAGCAATCATTGATTGCTACTTCCACTATGGAGGCCGAGTTCGTTTCGTGTTTTGAGGCTACCTCTCATGGAGTATGGTTAAAGAGTTTCATATTTAGGCTTAGACTTGTGGATTCTATTTCTAAGCCATTGAGGATATATTGTGACAATTCAGCTGCTGTATTTTTGGCTAAGAATAATAAAAGTGGGAGTCGAAGTAAACACATCGACATTAAGTACTTAGCCATTAGGGAACGTGTTAAGGAAAATAAAGTGGTCATTGAGCACGTTAGCACTGAATTGATGATTGCAGATCCTTTAACAAAAGGCATGCCACCATTAAAGTTTAAGGATCATGTAGTTCATATGGGACTTGGTTCCAGTATGTAAATTTATTACTATTAATGAAACTCTGATTATTTGTTTTCTTATAAAGTGTGCACATTTATTTGAAAGAAAACAAATTTATTAGACCTAGAATAAACATAAGGTTTATTCATTAAGTTAAGGTCATTATGTTGGACCAAGAATAAACATAGAGTTTATTCATTAAGAGTACCACATTAAAGTTGCAGTAAGAAGTATCATACATCTGTAATACATGGAAGAGAAGTTATCAATTTTGATAATATATCGCCATGATTCATGTATGTTGTTTCTTGTATATGAGAATTTGAAGTTTACGGGCCAAGTAGGAGAATGAAAGTTACAAATTCAAATTGAATTTGAAACAACCAAATTATGGCCCTTAACTTCCCATTATGTTTTTGTAACTCCAAATTCAAATCAAAGGTTGTAACTGCAGTATTGAGTGGCCATTAAACCTCCATTAAGTGTGAGAATTCTTTGATGGGAGGAATTCTATAAATTGGGAGGTGTTTTACTTTGCTAAGGTCCCTAAACTCGAAATTCTTGTTAAATACCATCTTGAGAGGATTTAGAGAGCTTAGAAGGCTTTGGTAGCATCAAGAAACTTCAACAATAGCAATGGCGAGAGGTTAGTGTTCCTTAACTTCCGTACTCGATTTCTTGAGTTTTAAAGCATGCCTTAGGATTGTATGCTTCCTCTCAGCCAAGAGCGTTGGTAAGTCTTAACTCGGTGCCCAAACATTATAAGTTACAGTGTTGAGGACAAGTTAAGGCGAACGGCTGAGTACTTCTGTTCATTGGGGGTTGACGTTTCCATTCTTCTCCAAAGATGTCCACATCGTCTTGGCTGTAGTATTGAGGCCAATCTGAAACCCGCGACAGAATTTTTCTTGGAGAGAGGATTCAGTATGGAGGAAATTGGGACCATGATTTCCAGATTTTGAGCACTATATACTTTCAGCTTGACAGCAAACTTGATACTGAAATGGGAGTTCTTTTTGACCATGGATTATGAAAAATCTGAACTGGTTAAATTCCCTCAGTATTTTGGTTACAGTTTGGAAGAGAGAATTAAACCTCGGTATGCACTTGTAGAGGAATGTGGAGTTAACTTATTGCTGAATCAAGTCTTATCTCTGTCAGGTCCTAACTTTGAAAAGGTTTTGAAGAAGAAAATGCTTTCAGAAGAGGGCCAATTGACGCAGACGGTGAGTAACATTCTAAATTAGGAATTGGATCCGACTGATTCCTAGAATTGGGCACTGAAGTACATTGGTTGGAAATCCAGAAAATCTATAGCTTGCATTTGCCCTTTTGCAGAGTGCAGTCAAGCCACTTCGTAGGCTGAATGTTGACAAGCAGAATGGATATCTGCTGCGGAACCAATGTTTCTCGGGGTACTCACGAAACTCTAGTACCATCTGCTAGGCTCTTTTCCGTTTATAATCTTTGTATATTTGTGGCAATTCTTGTGCGTGCATGGAATTAATTAAAATGAATCGTTATCCTCTTCCATTGCCTTCAAAAAAATGAGCCTATTTCCCTCGTCATGTAATTATTCAGCTGCAGTTGTGGGTTGCCACTGTACATTGCGACTTTATGTTGAACTCGAAGTTTAGACATTGGATGTGATTGTTGTATTTAGCAGGCATTACTTTCTATTCACTTGGTAGGCGTTATTTTCTATTCACTCTTATAAATTCAGGTAAATTTAGTGGACAAAAGATAAAAATGTCAAAAAAGCAAAGTGTAGATGTTAAATTGTATTTAACAAATAAAAATTTTATTTTATAAAATTTAAGGATACATGGAATTGAAAATAAGAGAAATTGATCAAAATTATTTTTTAAAATTTATGATAAATTACGAGAATTTTTACAAACGTTTAAATTCAATGTGAATTCCAACTCTTACTGCATAAATGATAATAATAATAATAATACATGACACAATGACTATTTTACAGTAATCTCTACCTTGCTTAACTGTAACTGGTATCACCAACTAAGTACCGTTATCATCCATACAGTCACCATCGCTAGCAGAAGATCTACGGCTAGCAGAAGATCTACTGCTGTCGTTGCTCCCGCGATGCTCATCTTTATCTTCTTCTTCCTCATCGTTCCCCGCTTTCTTCTTAATAAATTCAATGCACTCGGCCACCGCCTCGCTATGGTGAGGATCCGCCGCGGCGTTGTAGTAACACGATCGCGACGACACGCATACCGTCTGACTCTGTTGTACACCAGCTGCATTCTTGGAGAGAGCTGATAACATGATCAAACGGAAAACAGCTTCCCGGAAACGTTCTAGCATAGTCATTGCTGGGTTGAGATTATTGCTTTTGTTTTTGTTGTTGCCTGATCTCAGCCTCGGAATGCAGAGATTTGTTTTCATTTTTTTCTTCTGATGATGATCTGAATTGTTCTTGAACTGATCAATGTTTGATTTCATTTGGTATTATATTTATAAGAGAATCTGCTAGTACAAGACAAAATGTCTTTGGCTGGCTGCAACATGCAAAGCCGCTGCTAGCTTCAGCTTAATGATATTATATATATTATTTAATTCGGTTTCCAAAATTATATTATTATTTTTTTTTGGAAAATTTTTGTATTATTTTTTTATTAAGTTAATTAAATGTTTTAATGCATTAATTAATTATTTTAAGATGCATTATTGTCATTCAAATATGATATTTTAACGAATTGTAGCACAAAAAAAAAGGAAATAAAGAAATATTAATTTAAAAATATTAAAATTTAAAGTTTTTTTTTAATATTTCGGATAATATATCATAGAAAAAAACACATAAAAATGATCTTTAAATTTATAGATTTTAAGTTACAAAATTTGAAATTTTAAATGATTATATAAATTGACTTAATTAACATTTTGAATTGATAAAATTCAATAGATGGTGGTTGTAATAGGCAATAATAAATAGAATTTTGTCTTGAGTGGTTCTTCTTTCACATGACTACATATGCACATTACATCATTTTTAAATTTTAATATTATTTTATACCTTCACTATTTATTATTATTAATTATTATTCAATTCAACCGACTTGACCAAACTTTAATTTTTAAAAATAAAATAAATACACACACACACACACACACACACTCTAGCTATAAATAGACTATTGTTTGATAAATGCAAATTCAATGATATTAAATTTGTGAATAAGAGACATTGTTTGATAGATATAAATTTAACAAGATTAAATTTAAGAAAAAGAGATATGACTTGATTGTATTAGTTAATTATTAATTGAATAAAAAAAAGTAGTTAATCGAATAAGATTAAACAGTAATATTAAAATTTAATAACATACTTTATTTAAATTTTAATAGTAATGTTGAAAATTAGTAGTTTAACATATTATATACTAATAAATGAATAATTAAATTTAATAAATAAATATTATATGAGTATTTTTAAAATAATTATCAAATAAATTATGTTTAAACATTTGTATTAAGTGCTAAGTTGTTTTTTTTTTTAATTGCAGCTATCAAATTTTTAAATTTAGTTAATAAATAAATACTTTAAAATATATGAACGATTTTTTCTTTTTAAAAAAATATTTTAAGTTTTGTACTAACATCATTACAAAAATTTAAAAATATATACTTTAAACGAAATTAAACTTTGTAAACTATTCTCTTCTTAAAATAATATATGCAATGTTAATTTATTTATGATATTCACAAAAAAAAAAAATCACAATGTACAAGTATTAAGAAATGTATGAATTAAAATTTTAAATAATGATTTTTTATTACATTTTCTTGATATTGAAATTTAATACCCTAATTTTATACTTGCCATGTGTAATATTTTAAAATTCAATAATATTAAGAATATTATTTTTTATATATTTTTTATATAAATTAATATGTCAAAATTTATTATCAACACATATTTTTTATATATATTTTTTGTAATTTTTGTAAATTTTTAATTATTTTTATAAAAATATATGACATGTGATGATGACACAACGTTACCACAATTAATTTCTATAATAATTTTATATTTCTAACTTTATTGTTTGGAAATTAATATAAAATAATTAATAAAAAATAATTATAAATCTCTCTTTAATTATTGATATTCACCTAAATTTTCTAAAATGATATTGAAATATTAGAATCTCTTCAGTAAGACAAAACAACCTTCCACAAACTAGACGGCATCTGAACAAAATTTGGCACGAATCCATTATAATGGCGTGGCACAATACAATTGGCCATTTTCTATAACTACACATTACCGAGCATACAACTACGCACACCAGAACTCTGCCCCCTCGGTTTCTGTAGACCCGCCAGGCGCGCAGCCGCAACCGTTAGGGAAGAACTCAAGGAGGAAATGAGTAGGAGAATAACATCAAGACCCCTGTAATATCATAGTTTTACTTCTATGATCATAGTTTAATAATTTATATTAAATAAATCCCATATTTCAGTAAATTAAACAAAATATCCATTAGTGTCAAGTTACCGTAAAAATATTTTGATAGTTAATTTTCAAGGCAAGATAATATAATTATTTTTATTTAAATTAAAATATTTATTTAACATAAATAAATAAAATATACCCTTATTTATATAAATATAAAAAATATTAGATTTGAATGTTATTAAACTATTTTGGAAATTAATAAAATAATAAAAATATCTTTCTAAAAAAAATATGGAAAGAATGATTAAAATAGCAGTAAATTTTAACTTCTAAGTTATTGTAAAAATATTTCAGTAGTTGAATTTAATATTATAAAAAAATTTAAATTTTATTTAAGATTGTGGTATTTTTAGTACAATTTTTAAAATAAAATTAAATAATATTTAATAATATAAATTTTTTATGAGATTAATTTATTTTTATTATTATTTGATATTTAACGCTTCTTTTTCACAATACATTCTGCTTTAAAGTTAAAATACCTTAATAGTAAACTAAATTTTAATTATTTTATCAAAATTTAGTGATTTATTTATTATAAATTAATTAATTATATTTTTATTTATGCAAAAATCAAAACTCTGGGGCCTGAATGTTATTATGCATTTCAAAAATTAAGAAAATCAAAATTTCACACCTCTGGTGCTCTCTCGCACACTCTCTCTCGAAACCGAGAGGTGAAACCGCGTGAATTTCACGCCCAAAATAAAAAATTAAAAAGAAAAATAAACCATATATAAACACAACAGCAAAATTTCACTCTCTCTCACTAAAATTCAAATTCCGATCTATCCAAGAACCCTACTTTCTCTCTCTACATAGATTTTCTCTCACTGAAAAAACCAGTACAATGAGAAAAGGAGCTAAGCGAAAGGCGAGCCAGAAAGACGATGCGGCAGCAAAAGCTTCTTCTTCTTCGCAAGAGAATCACAGCGAAAACGAGAAGCAGCGGAGGAAAACCACCAAAGCTCCTCTAGCTAAGCGAGTCAAGGCCTCTAAGCCCGAAACCGAGCCGGAGTACTTCGAAGATCAGCGGAACATGGTAAATTTCGTGCTTCCTTTGTTTGATTCGATTTTGTGCGTTTAGCGTTCATTTCTTCGCGTTTTGTTGTTTGTGTTGATTTCACGCTGTTGAAGAAACTTGTTTAGTTTGTGCATTTGGAGTAATTTGTACGTTTTTGTTTGGTTGCTGAGAAAATTTAGGAGATAATAATTGATGCTAAAAGTTTTGAACTTTGTGTTACATGTTTACTGAAACAGGTGATAAGATTATAGAACTTGTGTTTTTATTTAAGTGTGAATTGGATGTTATTGTTTTAAGTGTAGTTTGAATAACTTTGATCAGGAAAGTTAAATTAGATGATGTGCAGCCTTTTGTTTTCTTGTATTGTATGACAGTTGCATTGGTCATATAATGTGTTCAATGAATAGTGCGCATGTGCCTGTGAGTGTAAGTTATTGTATGAAGTATGTATTGCCGTTTAACTATGTTCTGTTCTGCTGTCTGAAACTGTCTGTTTTATGTTTTGTAGGAAGATTTGTGGAAAGAAGTGTTCCCTGTTGGGACGGAGGTTTGTTTGATAATTTGGTTTTCATGTATTTGCTTTTGAATGTTGTTTAATTCTTCTCTGTTGCTTAAGTTTATTAATGTTTTTATGCCAGTGGGATCAATTGGACTCTGTCTACCAATTCAAATGGAACTTCTCGAATCTAGAAGTGAGACTTTAAATCATCTTTCCTCTAAATTTTTCTGGTTATGGATTTTTCTCTTTGATAAATTAACTTTTAAATGTGTGGTCAGGATGCATTTGAAGAAGGGGGAAAGCTTTATGGGAAGAAAGTGTATCTCTTCGGCTGTACAGAGCGTAAGTGGCTAGTTGACTTGTACTAGTAGGCCTTGTCTGGTGGTATTTTTATTCAATGCTCAAAACCATTTAATTGAGTATGCAAATTATATTTGTAGATGCTAGCTTTCTATTGAATTTTTCTGTTCCTGCAGCTCAATTGGTCCCATTTGAAGATAAAAACAAGATCGTTGTTATACCAGTGGTGGTGGCTGTAAGTTTGTTTATTTGGTTGCTGTTTTGTATGTAAATTGGTTTCCAGAAAACTGTGGTTTTGGTTAGCGTACTTATTTGATTATCTGGTTGTTAATTTTCTCCATTTGTGTATATCTTGTTTCAGGTTGTATCTCCTTTTGCACCTTCTGATAAGATAGGGATTAAATCAGTTCAGAGAGAGGTGGAGGAAATAGTTCCCATGAAGGAAATGAAGATGGACTGGGTTCCATACATACCCCTAGAAAATAGGTATTCAATTTGGTTTTTTCTTTCTCCTTTGCTACTATTTTGAACTGGTCTCAAGGAAATGTTTTTCTCTCTTCACCTTTAGGATCATGTTGCAAATTTTTGATGACATTGTATATTGTGATTCCTCTACAGAGATAGACAAGTTGAAAGGCTGAAATCTCAAATATTTATTTTGAGCTGCACTCAAAGAAGGTAAAATTGCATTTTTACCTTTTCCCTCTTGTTTTTCTATAACACACATGTATGCATTAATTAGTTGGAATTGACTGACTTTTGAAATGGGATGTTGGTCTAAGGACATGATTCTAACACACTTTCACTGTAAATTGGGTGTCTTCTGACCTAGAAAAAGATGTTGCTTAATATTCATTATGATTTAGCTCCATATCAGGTAGAATAGGGAGCATACATGTATCTAGTTGACACAATGTGTTGAAAGAATAAACTAAGATATCATGTTGAATCTTGAAAGTAACTTTTAGGAGAAAGATCTGGTGTTTTTATAGTAAAGGCTTATTGAAAGGCTTTGACGTGTTGCCCATGCTCAAAATTTCAATTGCTTGGTTCTTGGTTCCTGAGAAACTTTATTTCGGCTAGATAACTGCAATTTTCTCATCTCTTTCCCCCTTCATAGTTTATAACTTGCCATATGATTATGTATAGGACTTATTGGTTGGTCAAAATCTCAGAAATTTCATGCATGTCTCATCTATCTGTTTGATTAGGAAAATACTTTTCTGGTTTGCTGATGGGTGTGCACTTCTTGTATGTTATCGTGTTTGTATAATGGGAACTTATGCATTTATTTTCATATTTGCAGGACTGCTTTGAGACATTTGAAGTTGGACCGTGTTAAGAAATTTGAATACTGCCTACCTTGTGAGTTTCACGTTAAATTTTAGTGTTCATATTACTGCATTGTAGATATATTCTATGGGAGTTGACCAATCATCATGGTAGACAAGTTGGTGAACCTTATTTTTTCCCTCTCAAATGAGTTGTGACTAGGAAAAAGGGCAAAATCTATGAAGATAAAACACTTGCTTTTTTCTTTTTTCGTATAGATGTGAAAATTAAAAATATAGCACTAAATGTATTGAGATGAACTTGGCATGAGCAATATATTTTTAGTTTGATTAAGCTAGTGTTAAAAGCTGCTTGTGCATTTTATGTTGGTAATTCATCATATTTTGTTGCTAGTTCATTTAGAGCCTGACTAGTTCCTTGACACCCATTACTTTTTATTTGACAGATTTCTACCAGCCATTCAAGGAAGATGAATTTGAACAAAGCACTGTGGTTCAGATAATGTTCCCTGTAGAACCTCCGGTAAGGTTCTACTATGTAATGGGAAAAAGAACTGATAGACATCTGTTTGGATTTCAATGGGTCTATGTGGTTATATGTGAACAAACCGTGATGCTTAACTTTGGATGAGTGAAGCAAGCATGCTAAAAAATTTGCGTGCACTAAGTTTTCTTTATGATTCCTGCAGGTTGTTTGTGAGTTCGATTGGGAATTCGACGAAGTGGAGGTACAAAATTTTCTTCTAATGGTTTTGTTTTAGCCTAACCTAAATGGATTTGGTTGTGAAGTTGGGGTGTGTGTAGTTGTTAACATTATGGCAAGGTTTCAATAATCCTATTTACACTATTCAAGTTACTGCTAAATTTTGGGTTCCTTTTAACTGTAGCATCCAGGAGGGATAGCTATTCAAGTTAAATCTTTTGCTGTAATCTTGTCACTACCTTCTTTATTGTTTCTGGTTATATCTTGAATTATTTGCATTATTTGGTGAGATTTTTCTCTTTGTGAGTGAATGGATAGAGTCATAATGTTATCGCTGAATTCTTTTTTGTTTTGTTACTTTCTCACCTCCTTTAAAAAAAATAAAAAAGAAAACTGATCTTATGGTTCTAAAGTTATCTATGAAGTGTAGGAGTTCATGATCTTATTGTTTTAAATTTATATATGAATTATAGGAGGTCAAGATCTTATTGTTCTAAAATTGTCTATGAATTGTAGTAGTTCACGATCTTATTGTTCTAAATTTATCTATGAAATTGTAGGAGTTCACTGATAAACTGATTGAAGAGGAGGCATTATCAGAAGATCAAAAGGATGCTTTTAAGGTACTATAATGACAGGTTTGAAAGTAACTTATAACTTTTCTATATTTCTAAACAACTGATGGTTTTCTCTTTCCTTTTTGTTGTCAGGATTTTATAAAAGAGAAAGTTCGAGAAGCTAAGAAAGCCAATCGAGAGGTATGCTACTGGTTGTTGTAAATATATGCTTGTGTTAGAAGCATATACTGAGTATATATCCAATGATCTTATGAATTTCTTGTCTTGTAGGCGAGGGAAGCCCGGAGAAAAGCCATCGAGGAAATGAGCGAGGAGACCAAAGCAGCTTTTGAGAGCATGAGGTTTTACAAGTTCTATCCTGTGAAAACACCAGATACACCTGATGTGTCAAATGTTAAGGTAAAATTTTCTGTATCTCTGTATCAGTGAAATTTGAAAGTGGCTTGAATTATACTTGTGAGATCCTGGATTGATATGGGTAACCATGTGTTGCTTACTGACATCTTTTTGCTTCTATAAGACAGTGATCATTTACAAAACTTAAATCTGAAATCACATTTCAAATATTAAAATGTTTGAAATTTGAAATCGTGATACCAGTTTAAATTCAGTGGATTTCTGTTAAAGTTAGTGGACTGCCAATCATTTTTTTCCTTGGCAAGATGTCTTTGTTATAGAAATTGTTATTTTTACCACTTTAAAAATTCCATATTAAGAATCAATAAGGCATGGAGTTTAGTCCTTATTTATTTATCTATTATCTTGGATAATGTTAGAGCTAAAAATCTTTATTGTGCTCTTAATCTGTAAAATGATTAAAAAAATGGTGAATAGTATTATTATTTTTTAATCAGCTATGTTTTGTTACTTACCTTTGTCCGTGTTGCATGCTGCTGGATCTGAAGATTACTCGGATTTGTGGTTTCTAGTGTCTTTCAATCATTGGAAAAATGGGGATGTGATCCAACTTTGTATAAAATAAAAACAGAAAAAAGAAAAGAAGAAGGGGATTTCACTGTTATACGAACAGAAATTATTGTTAATTAGATTTAAGCCTTATGGTTTATGCAATATCCTAATCTTCAATTAATATTTTTGCTTTGCAGGCTCCATTCATAAACAGGTACTATGGGAAGGCGCACGAGATTCTATAACTGAGCTCATTGAACAATTGTACAAGAAAGACAGTCGAATTCTGCTTCGACTTCCGCATCATCTGAGGATGTTATGGAGGGGCACGCCACCCTGTGCGCCGTCGCATCATTTCTAGGTCAGTCTCATTAGCTCGCTGCTTAGAAATATGTAATCTTGTAGTCTCAGATCTTTTTGATAAAACGAATTCAGCAGTTCGTGTTACCAATACTAACACGAAAAATCTGTAAGATACATTTTCGAGTCATTTTAAAATTTTAAAATCCATTTCTTGAGCTTCAGGATTAGAATTTTCCTGTTGCTCATGTTCTCGTCCGGGGCTTTCCCGTCTGTTACGGAGTAATTTATTTGTTCCTTTCAAGTCTTGTACGAATTAAAGTTCTATTTTTTTAAAACATATTTAATGAAAGAGCCCGTTCAATAATTTTGTAGAATAGACCCTTTTATTATTATTTTTTTATTGCAGTTCATATCAATTCATCTGGATGCACAATCAATTGCATTCTTTCCTTGTATTTTTCCGAGGATGTTTTTGAAAAAGCTTTTAAACCATGAAAATTCAATTGAAAATATCCCCGACGATCATAAACAATCTATTAAAAACATGGAAGATCACATACCCTTTGCCCTATTTGGGCCAAATACAATACATTATGCTGTGCCCCTTTGCATTATTTAGGCGGAATACAACACAATTGGGCAGCAGCTTAATATATACATCACAAAAGACTAGTTCACATCAAATTTTGATAAATAAACCTTCCGAGGAAAATCTTCTTTTGCAAACCAAGCTCAAGCTTCAAATTCAATCGCCAATAGACGGAGGATAATCTAAGATGAGCAATGTAAAATGATCGATCCATTCGGCAAGGCTGGCGAAAGGCACAAGACCGCAGGCTAATGGCAGAAACAAAAGCATGGAAGAATAGAACAGTGATCTTCGTACCCAGTACGGAATTATTCCGTTTGTTTTCGTGCATTGAGATACGTTGACTGGTCCATGAAGTACGAGGGACAAAGTCCGTGTCCAGATGTTTGAGTACAAATGCACGAAGCAGAGAGTTTCCCAGTATAGGAGCCATAAATATCCGCTTCCTCCCAGTGTGTCGACACAAAGCTTGCCGGCAAAACCACAGGCGACTCCCAAAAGGAGAAGGATGAAAGTAACTGGCGATATCTGTTGTGAAGAAGATGCTGAGCGCTGGATGAGTAGAAATGCGATCATTAGAATCATAAAAAAACCAAATAGCATTCGGCTGACAACTTGAACTTGGCATTTGAGAGTGTTCAGCCCTGAATTGAAAGATGTTACTGCAGTCGGGATCCACCAAGACTTAGACACCTGAAACCAACAAATGCATCAAAAATTATTTCCCAAAAATGAAAAATAATGCAGAAGAAATATGGAGAACAAAATCATTGCCGACAAGGCATAACATCTGTCAATAATACTGACATAATAACATCGTCCTACTTAAAACTCTCTCTTCAAACTATATAACTAATGATATATTCTGATCCACGAAACGTGGCAAACCAATCAAAATAACGTTTCAAGTTCAAAATCAAATCTCTCTCTTGGCCTAAGGCCAACTTCTGCCTGTTGGATAAATTTCTCACCGGCATCTATAAAGAGACTTGTAAAGTTGATTTCTTCTTTGTAATATCATAAAGCAACATCGAAACAACAAACGATTGAGTGAATCCTTGGGAGCATTTAAAATCGGTTGAGGCTAGAAACAAGACAAGGTTCGTACCTGCTGCGACGGTGTACAGGCTGCAGTAGCTTCGGAGATTTTTCTGTATGAATGAACATAAGTGGCATACGAAAGGGAGGCTGACATGACCACTATCCCGGCAACAAGAAAGTCTATGCACATTCTACGCAAGTCAGAGTGTCTCGTTTCTTCTAATTCATTCTTGAATTTTTCAGCCTTAAACGATGCTTTGGAAATACCCATTACTAATTTTGACCTCTCCAACTGATTCGAATCAAGAATGAGATCCAACTCGGTCTCTTTCAACTTCAATTTTTTCATTGATACACAAATCTCCATTGTCTTGAGGTCATTTGATCGGACTTGTTCTATGACAGATTTCTCCATTATACTATGCAAGTTCTGATTTATGACCAGACCCAGTCTGCTTGGAGAGGCACAAGCCAGTTGGTTGTTTTGACCATGCAGTGCAAGTTCCCTACCAACGAAATTTGCTGATATTTGCTCTTGTACCTCTTCAGGGGCAGACAAGAAATCATGAGTTGCAGAAGTAGGCAAGTCTGTTTCTGAGCGACAATAATTCACACCGCAAGGGCTTGTGCAACCGACTTCATTGGAAGTTGCATCTGAAGTAGATAGACCTTGATAATTCAAGTGGTATCCACCCTTGTCAGCAAGTGAATTGTTAATCAATCTAAGAGTCCTCAATGTGCTCCCAAATGATTTCTCAAAGTTCCTTGAAAAACAATCAAACTTGTCCCCAAACACCTGTTGCCACAAAAAGACAGTAAAAAAACATGGGCACATATTTATCACTTCCGAATACTGGTCTTCTGATCAGAAATTTAAGTTCTGGCTTACATTGATTAAGGATTCTCTGACAGCTGAAGTGCATATCTGCAGGCAAGTTAATAAATTTATGAGTGCTCAGGTAATTATCTGAACTTTGTGCTAAATATTTGAAAGGGAAAAAAAAAGACTAATACCCTTGAAAGATGATCAATAGAGATCGTATTGCCTACTGCATCTTTTCTTTCCAGAACCTAGAATCAACAAACACCATATTTACAATATTAATCAAGAAATTATAATAAGAACCTCAAAAAAAATTGTAGGTACTTAAAAAGAGATACTTTACGGGATAATTTCAAGACAAACAATATATGTTATTTTTTATCAGCCACCATGCAGTCTTGATTTCATATAAATAGAAACATATCAAAAAGGAAAATCACACAAACTATTGAAAGAGAGGAAATATTCTCATATTTATGAAGATGATCATCTACAAGAGAAAGGCAAAGCTAAGATTTCAATCAACGTAGCAAAATGGTACTAAAATAGTTTTTTTTAACATGCTTTTATAGCCCAAAAATCCCCCAAACCCGCTTAGCAGACTTGAATTAAAAATCGGAGCACCACCATGGCTTTTGGCCTTGTAGGTGACTCTCGGCAACCAAAATAGCCCATTTCTGAGCTACGACATTTGCTGCTTGAAAACTTTGTTAATATGGTAAGAACAAAGTAATTTAGGAGCTCTTTGGCTGTCTTCACTAACTACCTTACTCTGTCAGGGAGTTGAAAAATGGGGTACTTGAGAGGATTTGTAAATAGAGTGTGCATCGCCCTAAAAAAGAAAGCATTCATCATCCTATCTCCTTTTTTCGGGATAAAATAGATACTATTTGACACTTCCACGACTATACATCTATGTTTGCATGCAGAAAGATAACACAAGCATTTACACTGCCAACTGAGCATCAAAATTTACTTTTGTCCACCATTCAGATCAAGTTATCGGTTGTCTGGTACAAGGGCTACTCAAAGGCAAAGTCAACGATACTCATTACACATGACTTCTAATGAAATTAACGAGAGAACATAAAGAGTAATCTGATCACATTCTTGGCATGTTTGGATTATGGGACTGGACTGCACAAATACCCAAAACCCAATTAACCAACGTTTGGCACATCAAATGTTTAGGTATGCCTCTGGCATGAATTGGTTACTTGCAAAAAAATTATCAAAGTGAGGCAGTCATGGATCAAGCCTGTACTGTCACTTTTTTATTTAATAATTAAATATAATATAATTTAATTTATTTAAAATAATACAATTCAACATGTGTTATCAAACCCATTCTATCATACCACAGTTCTTGTAATCTACTTATTAAAGAAGTTATAAGCTACTTTTTAAGATGATAATTAAGTATAGCTGCTT
This sequence comes from Khaya senegalensis, assembly GCA_032402905.1. Lineage (NCBI taxonomy): Eukaryota > Viridiplantae > Streptophyta > Magnoliopsida > Sapindales > Meliaceae > Khaya > Khaya senegalensis. The sequence continues at coordinate 687,078 of CP135532.1, read as the reverse complement.
AATAAACCATAAGAGTCCATATTTGAGTTCTGTAGCACTATTTCTTAAATTTTTTTTTTAAGAAACCTGAGCAACTACAGCCCAAACGACATTCCAAGAGGAAGCGCAATAGCCTCCATATCACCTCCCTCGCTCTGCCGCATCGGACCGATCTGGACCACCCTTATATTCCGTCTTCTGAGCGCCACGCGCGTACCTCGATGAGTCGAAAAAGAAGAGCACGAAGACGAGGTTGACGGAACATCTTTATTGGCACTTTTTTTCTTCTTTTTGCCATTGCTGACGGGTTTTCCGGAGAAAGGAGAATCCCCAACTGTTGGATTGGGATCAACGGTAATTGGGTTTGCGGGGATTTCGGTGGAGACGCATGTAGAAGATTGGTGGCGTCGTGGAGAAGGAGGAGGAGAAGAAGAAGAAGAAGAAAGCGAAGGGGCTTCCATTGAAGGAAAGAAAGAAGTTTGCGGTCAATTTTTGATGGATTCAGAATGCGAAAGGAAAATTAAAAATTAAAAATAGAACAAGAACGAAGAAAATTGTTGGAGGAAAACTGATGTAATGCAATTATGAGATAAGAATTTGTTGTGTTATTGAATGATTTAGGTGGGATTAAGGTACGAAGTAGAAAGCATGCATCTGATAATTCGTTGTCAACAATCACTTTTCGACAACAGCATTGAAAATTTTCCATTATGCAAAGCATGCATGCATCTGTGTGTTAGATGATAATTCGTTGTCAAAAAGCAGTGTAACAACAGTATTGAAAACTCTCCAATAATACGCAAAGCATGCATGCCTTTCTAAAGGTAAAGTCACACGAGTAGGAGTTGCATCCTATGTTATTTTTTTTTTAAAAAATATTTTTAATAAAATAAAGGTACATAATTAATAATAAATAATTTAAATTATATTTTAATAAATTTATATGTTAATTTTATATTTTATAATAAATTTAAAATATAATTTAAATTATTTATTATTTATTATATTAATATATTAATATTTATTTAAATTTAAAATAAAAAATATTAAAAAATAATCTCAATCCCATGAGAAAGGGTTTGTCTACAATAATTGAATGTCATTTGCATAAAATTTTTTCAATTTTTACTAATTTTATTTTAAATTTTATTT